>CM064871.1:73515515-73978876 GCA_032719365.1 Prinsepia uniflora
AGACTGGGACATCATACACCTCCTCCATCGATCCTTACGCACTCTGGAAGCCCGGTTGGGCAATGGCAACAGGTTATCCCTTGTCCGACACCTCTTGTCAGACGGGAGCATGACACATTCCATGGTAATCCCGGGGGGGGGGGGGGGGAATTGGGATGGGTCATGTCACCAAATCCCCCCGGGATTAATGCGGGACGTGCCTGATCCCGTCTGACACGAAGTGTAACGACCCGTCCCGAATTCTGGGATTAGATTAGTAACTAATCATGATTAGTGGGGTTAATCGGTGATTAGTTGGGCGAAATCAGACGAACGATGCAAAATGACCGTTTTGCCCCTAGTCGTGGGTAAAACGTTGAATTTTAATTTGGGCGGTCAAATGGACTTTGACCTATGACCGTGACGTATTTTGGGACGTCACGAATTCATAGACGGGTGGCACGTTCGATTCCGACGTTCGTGGCGAAAGTTGTGACGTTCGGAAGTCCAAGGGCATTTTCGTAATTTGGATGAAAAGGGGAAAAATGTTGAGTTTTTGACCGGGAGGCCCAATGGCCGAGGACCGAGGACCGTTAGGAAGGTCTCGATGCCCTGAGTCCGTAGACAGGCGGCACGCGTCAATCGGAGTTTGAATGACCAAGTTATGGGTCTGGACGCGTGAGGGGCATTTTGGTAATTTGTCAAGTGAGGGCAAAATGGTAATTTGGCTGTGGATTTTGGGACAGCCATGTATGGCACTGTGGGGTTCCCTTCAGATGGCAGAGCACGATATGCATTTGTTTATGGGAACAAGTGGATGGACTGAGTGGCTGTTTAATTTAAACTGCCCTTGATCAGTGTGTGTGAGTGTTGGGTTGGAACTAGAGTGCACGGGTGGTGTGTGTGTGGGAAACAAGTGCTGGTGCTTGGAATTGAAAAACAGAGTCTAGGCATGAGCGTGCACGGTTTGGGGGTTTGTTTATACAATTGAGTGAGGGACATAGTCAGAGGCATTGCACGGGTGTGTTCTATGTGAGTGGGGTGGAACTAGGACTGAAACCGGGCGAGTGCCGTTGGAAATGGGAGGAACAGAGCACTGGGAATTGTTCCAGCTAACTGAGTGGATTGAGCAGAGCACAGTTTACCTTGAGTTTGGGTTTGAGGTAGCTTAATCAATTGAGGGGGTGACAGAGAGAAATAGAGTGACACTGGGGAGTTTGAGAGATCAAGGAGACAGCAATCGGGAAAATTGGAAAACGGAGGGAAAATACGAAATTCAATTTGTGAGTTGAGAGGGCCCAAACAGTTATCAAATATAGCTTCATGGGCTTGTTTCGAGTGCAACCACTCAAAAATCGAATGGAATTGGTCGTGTTCTGAGTTCGAACGGGAGTTCCAGTTTCTGGAAAGAGTCGTGATGGGGTTCAGTTGGTTAGAGGGTTTAGACCTTGAAATTGAGCTTGGAAGCCTGTTCTTACGGACCCTGCGATGCTCCTGAGCGGAACAATTGAAGAGAAACGGTGAGGATCAATGGACTTTGATGCAGAAACAGTGTGCGAACGTTCACCAGAATTTTGAGCTCAAATGGGTGTTTCAAGGTAAGTTTAGATGTGTTTGATCTCACAGAACCCTAATTAGGTCCATGACGAGGCTAACAGACAGCTGAATTGTAGAAATCGAGAAGGAATTCATGGGGATTCAGCCGGGTCACGTTGCGGGCCAACCGGACCCGTTTATCAGTCAGTCGGGTTGGGACGATGACTGTAGCTGTTACTGTAGCAAGCGTGTGGGCTCACGCGCAGCCACTCACCACGACGTGTGAGGGCGCGTGGACCCGAATTTCGAGGTAAGTCCAACACCACTTTTATCCTATGCAATGTAACGAACATTTTAGCGTTGGTTTCGTGTCAATTGGATCCCGTTCCGACATTGTTCGGGATGTCCGAAGGTTTTAAATCGAGTTTTAAAATAGTTAAAAATTCGTGAAAATTACGGGACTTGAATAGGATGTTAATGAAGAGGTTAGCAACCCTATAATGTGATATGAACAGGTTTGGGAGTCTCGGTGTTAGTGACGGGGCCCGGGAAGGCTGATGGCGCGCGTATCGAGGCTCATGGTTAAACGGTCTGTGAGTGGACTTTGATTTTATAAATTCTATGCATGCATAACTGTTTTATATGGATTATGATGGTGATTGCATGATGTTGATTTGGCTATTGGTGAATTATACGGTTTCACGCATTTCGAGGCGATTTACGTGCTTGCACGTAAATCGAGATTTTTTTCGATTTTACACTGATTTTCTATACTTATGGTTTTGGATATGATTTCATGAGACGGTTTTGAAATTGGAATGATAAACGCGGGCATGAGGCCCAATTGTTTTCGAAATCTCGGACTTGGAGTCCAGTTGAGTTACGTAATCGGGCCGGGTCCCAATTGCTTATGAAATCGGGCCAGGGGCCTAGTTATTTACGAAATTAGGCCGTGGCCCCAGTTGGTTTACGAAATTGGGCATGAGGCCCAATTGGTTTATAAATGTGATTTCGGGTCAGGGACCCTAATTGGATTTAAATAAATGGTTTGGATTTGATAAATCAGATGTTGGACTGGTGATGGTTTTATGGAAATTCCGGGCAGGGCCCTTGAGATGTTTGAAATGATTTGATAAACTATTTTCCATAAACCATATTGATACGAGGATATGTGATGGTCTTCTCCAGGTGTCTAGGACACTGGGGAAGTCACGGTGCATTGTTTGCGAGGGGTCATTGTACGGAGCTACCGGACCGTATAGTGACTCAGGAGCAGGATTGCTATGATTAGACGTCTGGGACGTCAGACATCTGGTGTCAGGACCCACCCCGGTTCCACCCCGAAAATCGAGGTAAATCCTGCTCCCGTCTGACAACTCCCAAAACGAAAGACCAAACAATCTCACGAAAACTACAAATTACATTGTCAGATGCAGGAGAATGTAAAACAACCAACTGTCAACCGTTATACAGAGCATAGTACCAACAAAGGAAAACAAAACCGATATTCAGAATATACGCACAACGGAAAATTCAAACCACTCCGGGGTCACTCTCGAGTACTCTATGCCTTCGACGCTGCCTCAACGTCAACCCCCGCGCTAACTAGCTCCACGACCTGGAGGGCAATTAAAAACAGAAAGTGTGGGTGGACCAAAAGAATAAAGTTTCAAAAACCATTTTATAACAAACCAAGGTTTTGACCCTCTGTTTTGAAAACATACATGCATAACCCGTTATTGGAAACAGTTATAACCGCATAAGAAATCATCATAAAAAAAGTTATGGAAATCACATCAGAAGTATCATAAAAACAGTATCACAAAACATCACGTCATAAAAATACCAACATCATTATCCGATCAAACCTGCTGGACCTATCCGAGTCTTTAAACTCAATCCAGGCCTCAATAATCCGAGTCTTTAAACTCAACAGGCCACGTGGGAAATATCAATATATTCGAGTCGTTAAACTCCCGAGTCTTTAAACTCAATCCGGGCCCGTCCCCCGTCAATCACAATATCCGAGTCTTTAAACCCAATAATCAGATCCATCAAATCCAATCCAAAACTGCTGAAAACCAATTCGAAGTCCATATCCAAACCCGAATGTAATGCCCTGGAAATTCGGAAAATGTAATTTTGTAAAATAATGAATAAATGACGTTTTTACCCTTATGAATAGTATGGTCAATTTGTTGACTTTTTGATTGGCGAATCAAACGGACATTGACTGAAGACCGTGACGTAGTTCGGGACGTCACGAGTCCATAGACAGGTGGCACGCCCATTTCCGACGATCAAGGAAAAAGTTATGACGTTCGGAAGTTCAAGGGCATTTTCGTAATTTGGACGAAAAGGGGGAAAATGTTGATTTTTGTTTGACAACTAATTTTCACACGCTTCGAGGACCGTTAGGTAGGTCTCGATGCCCTGAGTACAACGACAGACGGCACGTCGAAAACGGAGTTTGGATACGAACATTACGGGTCACGGAAGCCTAGGGGCAAAATGGTAATTTGTCGAACCAGGGGCAAAATGGTCTTTTAACCATGATCAGACCATGACACCTGTCCTTTGTCTTATTCTTGCCCCAGAAAACTTGGAATCAGGTCTTAAGGGAGAACATAATCATATGCCTTTAGACATTAACCCCTAAATTATGGGTTGTCTTCATCCATGTCAAATTAACGGCAGATAAATCAAATGTTCAGCGTCATTGTGCAATTGTGAGACTGAGGGAGCTGATTTGAGAGAAAAACTCGAGTGACAGAGAGGCCTCTGGGAGAATTTTGAATCGAAAATTCTTGAAATTAGAGGGAAATTCGAATTCGAATTTGTGAGCTAGGAGAAGAGAAATTGAGGATTGAGTTAAGCTTCTGGGATCAAAACGAAGCTCTCTGCAACAAAAACGAAGAGAATTGCTGTCGAATTGAGGAAGAACAGAAGCTTCCATGGCTGCTGAAAATCGAGCTTGAGTTCTACCAGTTGGAGGTAACGAATTCTCGAATTGATCTTGCAAAGATGTTCTTTACACTCTCACGATGCTAACCGTGTGAATTAATTGGAAAATCAGGGACGAAATCGAGAAACCCGAATAGGAGACCCGTCGAAGTTCGATCGTGAGTCGTGAAGTTTTAGACCTTAATTGAGGTAATTGAACTTACAGAACTTAAATGGAGTTTGATTAGATGGGATCAGTTGAAAGAATGGATCGATTTGAGGTCGAATTGACTGAGATTGAGTCTGGTTCTATCGCGGGTATTTCAACCCGTATATCAGACAATCGGGTGAGAACGAAGCACTGTAGCAGTACTGTGCTACGCGCGTGGCTTTCACGCGCAGCCGCTTGCGACGGCGCGTGAAGGCGCGTGGATGGGATTCCGGCAAAGTGGTCAACATGAAACTTGATGTTCTCGATGATACGAACCTATCCCCGTTGGTTTCGGGTCAATCGGATATGGTTTCAGAGTAGTTCCGAGTACCCGACACGTTTAATTTATATTTAAATAATATTATAAAATTTCCGACAATTATAGGATTCTGATATGAGGACCATATGATAGTCTAGTAACCTTAAATCACTTTGTTTGACAGGCTGGAATATTCCCAGGACGTCGGAAGAAAACGAACAGCTCGAGGCTGAGCAATCCGGACGGTGTGTGTGAGTGGACTTTAGTTTTCTAACCGTGATGCATGCATATATGATTTTAAATGCTTTATTATATGATTTGATATGATTTGTTATGATTGATGTTTCAATCCGGTGATTTCTCGATTTTATGATTATTATATTATATTTTGGCACGATTTTCGAGAAATGATGAAATTAATGTTTTTGGGCTAGCCCCGATTGAAAATGATGTTTTGACCCGGATTATGAGTCAGGAAATTGAAAATGATATTTGGACTTTGATTATGAGTCAGTGATTGATTTTATGGATTTACGTGAATGGTGGCAACTCGGGTTTACGGTTGCACGGATTTACGTGAAAATGATATTTTGGGCTTGAGACCCAATGGAATTGTGTTTCTGATTGGATTTGTATTTCCATGTGATTACATGATGATATTGATGATTTCGGATTTATAATGTAATCGGGACTTTGGTTATTTTGGGGCTGAGACCCTGTGTTGATATATGATTTGGTTTTCAATGCAACCGTTTTTGACAGGACCCGTCCCAATCCCACTGGGACCACCCGGGGACGTGCCCCGCTCCCGTCTGACAATGACTCTAAACATACCAAAATTACCCTTAAATAAAAACCGAATACTTAAATAGATAGATAACGTACTACAACAGTGTTTAAAGAGATACTGTCAGACAAGGGAAAGTAAAATACAACACGAGAGCACAATAGTCAGAGTACATTTATTCGGTGCTCAACCTACCCACAAGTGGGTGTACAGGTGCACAACTAATCAAACTAAACCTTTGCCTCCTTCTCCGGGTCCTCCTCCTCTACTTCCGTGTCAGGGTCTGGAGGGGTCAGTAAAACAAGGGTGAGTGGGCCAAAAATAACAGTTTATAAATCAATTTAATAATAAAATAATTATAAGGTTTTACCCCTCCGTTTTCCAAATCTTGCATGCAGTGAAAACATAATGTTATAATGAAATCATAACCATAAAGCCACAATAATAATCGAAAGGAGAAACTAACATATCAGTGCACTGTAAAACCCAACCCAAATGATGTCACGGTTCTAAGGCTACGCGTTGCCACTCAGGGTTTCACACCCGAGACTCTCTAGGTACATCAGCTCCCGGTATCTCGGTCACTGCCCGAGGTATATGAACATGCCTTCCTGAGAGTAAGCAGCCCAACGGGGGTCAACTCCACTTAGTCAGGGCCCCGTGACTACTCCAGGGTCCATCCAGGCCAACGACCCTCCCTGGAGGAGACAATATACACAGGTTGGAAAGTACAGTACAATAACAGTATAGTTTACCCTATGTCCCCCCGGACATCCCAAACAAAATCCACATATAATCCAGACGGGTCTCATGCCCAAAACATTGTAATAGCATATATAAACAGTTCATATAAGACTCATCAAAATCATAAGTGGAAATAGTAAAACAGTTTATGCATGCAAGCCTTTTACAAATCAAACAGCCCACTCACACTCGGTCCTTGCTGCTCAACGATCTCTAAAACTTGTATTTTTATACCTGAGGGTTACTTAAGGACCCTATAACATCAATACCAAGACCCTAGAACAGATCCGTATCGTCGAAACCTTGAAAATGGTACCGGCCCCACCAAAATCACTGTTCACACGCGCCCCCACGCGCCTGGTCAACGCTGCTACAGTACTGCTGACGTCAGTATGACGTCATCACTGACACTTGTTAGGTGACACGTGGCATGTTCTGATTGGTCCCTGGTCTGAAAACATCTGACAAGATGACGTCATCATGACGTCAGAAGTGACGTCAGCATGATGACGTCATCATGCTACAGTATCGGGTTAGCCCGTTTGACTGGAACCGGGTCGCCGTCGACCCACGGCTTGACCCGATTCCACCGTACGATTCCGGCCACCATTTTCGACGGGGTTCATCCCTATAGGGTCTTCTAGGTCTGTTCTATGGTTCTACAACCTCAAAACAGAAAGAAAACAGGAAGAAACGTACCAGAGCGTCGCTGAAACTCACGGTTAAACTTCGATCGTCGTCTCTGGCGATCCACGCCGTCTCCGTCGTCCAAACCGGTCCCAATCAACTCGTCTCTCACCCTAGGACATTTCTATCACCAAATAATCGATTTCCTAGCATCAAAACAGGTTGGTTCGAAACAGGGAATCAAAACGGGGCTTTCGGGTTTTGGGTCTTACCGCCGCCGTGTCGCCGCCGCAGGCCGCGCCGTCGTCTAGTTACGTTCCTGGGGTCCTCACGGTGTAGACTGGAGCTTCCCCTACGTCGAGGTGGTGTGGATGTCGCGGTTTGCTTCTTGGACTCGATTCCTTAGTGTTTCGGGTCTGTGTTTTTGCACGGAATTTTCAGAGCAGGGACAGGGGTGGTGGTTGCCGGTGATGCACGGTGATGATGAGCAGATGATGGCGGTGCTGTGGGTGGTCGTCTGGTGCGTTGAGGGCGGCTGGTTTGTGTGTTTGGGTGGAGAGAAAATGGGAAGAAGATGCACGGGTTAGGGGGGATGGATGTGTGTTTGTGTGTGTTTGAGAGAAAACAGGGAGTGATCGTGCATGAAGAAGAAAAAAACTGAGGAAATGGAAGGCTGAGATTCATTTGGGCAGGGATCCAACGGCTGGGATTAAATGGAGGGAAAAATAAATGATTATAAAATGAAGGAATAGTGTAATGTTACTTTATTGGAATAGTATGGACTTGGATGGGTGACACTTGTCACTCATCCACTAGTTTGATTTAAATATTAATTTGGCACGGATTCCCATAATAAATTAATATTTTATTCCGTTGTTCTCGGTTCATAAATTCCGCTAAAACGTTTCCTTGACCATAACTTCCTCATACGAACTCCGATTTCGGCGTGCCGCCTGTCTACGGATTCGTGACGTCCCGGCCTACGTCATAGTCATGGGTCAAAGTCCAATTTATTTCCCGGGTCAAAAGTCAAAGTTTCCCCCCTTCAGGGGCAAAATAGTCTTTTTACATTAAAATATTATTATCCTCGGTTTGGGTCGTTACAGTTTTCACTGGTTTTTGTGATGATGATATGTTGCGGAGATTTAGGGTTTTCGGGAGAAAATATGTTTTTCCCTGGAGTGCACCCTGGAGACAACGCTCGCCTTCGGGATGGAAGTGTTTACCCCGAAGAGGTCACGTAGCACGGTCTTTTTCGAGCAGCCGAGGGAGGCTTGACTCAGATCAGATGTGCTGGATATACATAGATCGGTAAGTGATGTGTTCACTAGATCTGGATTGCCGGCTGGTGATGTGTTCACAGCGGCGGATGCTCGGATTTTGAGCGGTTCTTGAGCCTATTGATTTGCACGCGTTGCAGGGATAAACGTGACTCTAAGCAACAGGATATGGAAATAAGTCCCGTGGTTTTGTGGAAATTTTTTTGATTGGTCCACTGAACAGATTTGATTGATTTCTTTCTATTACTTGTGTTTTATGATATGCATGCATGTTTGTGAAAACTGGAGGGTAAGAAATGTGTTTTGGTAAATGTACTTATCAAACTTTATTTTGTCCACTCACACCTTTACTGTTTTATGCACCCTCCAGGCCAGTGCACAGGTACGAGGGCTAGAAACGAGGCAAGCGAGGAAAAAGAATAAGTAGACCGTTGCGCACTCAGACACTCTACAGAGTAGGAATTTGATCCCTATCTGTAATAGTACCTATGCTCTGTATTGTCTTTGACTAGTCAAACTTGTGACGTCATTGGTCTGTAAAACTTAACTATCCCTTGTCTGACAATGTTTTTGGGATTTGTTGTGTGGTGTATGTATATAACTTTGGTTACTTTGGTATTTTTTTTTAGTTTTTGTCAGACGGGAGCAGGATTCATCCTGACTATCAAGGGATAATCGGGATGGTTCTTGTCACGAATCCAAAATCACTGGTCCAAAGCCCTCCCGGCATCCAGAACCGTTATTCCGAACCCAAATCCGGAAATCCACTTTTCAACTTTAAAACCAAATTTCGCTTTCCGAAATCCGATTCTAAAACCGAAAATCCTTAATCATCGAAATCATGTTCCAAAATCCCTTAATAATCATTGAAACCATTTATCGTTTGAAATCCCAAAACCATGGCATCATAATCAGAAATCAAACCTTTCCCGTAAAACGTGCCAAATACGTAATTTCTCGAAAAACGTGCAATTAAGTAAAACAGTTGTAGCATAATCAATAATCATGAAATCACATATAAAACCATAAATCAAGTAATTAAAAAAAGTTATGCGTGCTCAATTATAGAGAAGGGGTCCACTCACAGTTATTGGGCACGTCACTCGTGTCCCGTACGTTCCTCGTCCGCCTTGGGACTTCCCGCTCCTGTCACAAGTCACCAAAATACGTCACTAACACGTCCATCAAGGTCCTCCTAATTTTCCCCAATTTTCCCGAACTTCAAACGTACGTAAAACAAAACCCTAAAACTTCAATCCCGCGGAACTAACTTGAATCGACCAAAAACCTAGTTGGAAGTTTCCCCGGAAAATGCCCCACATGCCGCCCAAAGTGGCTGCGCGTGGGCCTCACGCGCCTGCGCTGTTCATCGTCTTCAACCTTCGTCCAAGCGGTCCAGACCGGTTCAGCCAAACCGAATCGACGTGACCGATTCTCTGTCATCCGTCCACCAGTTTCCTTCCTTTTTCCACCATTCTCTTCGTCATGATCCTAGAAATCCATTCCCCTCAACCAAACACGACATCACGGCTTACATCTCACCGTCCCAACTCAAAACAAAAACCACCCGAACACCCCTGTTCCTCAATCCGGCCACCCGTGCATCCCCCCTTCACGACTGCACAACCAACAGCTTCCTAGGGACCTAATTAGTCGACTAGCACTCACCAAACACTTCGACTCGTACCCAAAAGCCACGACTCATCGTTTGAAATTAACGGAAAAACAGAGCATATAAATAGGTGGAAGAAATTACCTGCTTGCCGTCCACCACCGTGCTCGCCGCCGCGTTCTGCAGGATTCGCAGGGCCGTCCTAGCCTTCCCTCGATCCTAATTGGATCAACACACGGCAACACCACCACCAAGTTCCCTCAACACCTCTCTGTTTTCCCGAAATCTCACCCCCACACACACAACAGTTCTGCCACGAGTTCCACTCACAACTCACTCACCAAGTCTTAAACTCTCTCTGCTCTCACTCCCTCACTCAACAAAGCACACACTCCCGTCCATCAATCGATTTCTCACCCTCAGCTTAGTCTCTGTTTTTCTCTTCTTCGAACAAACACGATGCACACACACTCTGCACAATTGTAAAACACACCGTGCACTTGTACTACACACATCACACGTGTCCACAATCCCATGGTCCCTCTCAAAATATCCACTTGCACCTGTACACTTGGCCTTATCAGATTGGCCCAATTCCCAATGCACCAAAAAGACCAAAATGCCCTTGTAAAACAAAATTACCATTTTGCCCTTCGCCGTTCTAAACCCGTATCTTGCCCGTCCAATATCCGATGAAGGCATGCCGCCTGTCGTTGAACTTAGGACGACAAGATCTACCTAACAGTCCTCGATCTACGTGAAAATGACAAGTCTAGCAAAAAGTCAACGTTTTTCCCCTAGTTTAACCAAATTACGGTAATGCCCTCAACCTTCCGAACATCCTAACTTCCTCCTCGGATGTCGGAATTGAGCGTGCCACCTGTCTACAGATTTTTGACGTCCCTAACTACGTCACGGTCATCGGCCAATGCCCAATTGACCACCCAAACTAAAAGTCAACATTTTGCCCATTCTAGGGGCAAAATTGTCATTCTACGCTCAAAGTTCAAAAGTAACCAACTAAACACCGATTAACTCAGCGAATCCACCACTAATTACTCATCTAATCCGAACTTCCGGGACTGGTCGTTACATCTGGGATTTCAGAGATATTGACCCGGAGAGACCCCCGGGCAACACGTGTTGCTTACTGTTATACCGTGAGATATGACGTCTGGGACGTCAGGCATCTGGGACGCTAGGCATCTGGGATGCCGGTTATGGTAATGTGGTAAATATGAAGTCTAGGACGTCAGGCGTCTGGGACGCTAGGCATCTGGGATGCCGATTATGGTAATGTGGTAAATATGAACTATTGGATCTATGAAATGGTTTTTCGGTTGGATTTATGGTTTACGGTTTTGGGCTAAGGCCCTAATGCCTTGTTGAGCAAATGTTTTGGTTACTGGTTTTCATGGCATGCATACGTTTTTATTGGAGGGCATAAATGTCTTATGAAATGTGTTAATAAACTTATTTATTTTCGTCCACTCACAGCTTTTGTTTTAATGCCCTTCAGGTTGATTCTGGATACGACTGCAGCAGAGACTGGGACATCGCACACCTCCTCCATCGATCCTTGCGCACTCTGGAAGCCCCGTTTGGGCAGTGGCATCAGGTTATCCCTTGTCCGACACTTCGTGTCAGACGGGAGCATGACACATTCCACGGTAATCTCGGGGGGATTGGGATGGGTCGTGTCACTGGGGAAGTCACGGTGCATTGCATACGAAGGGTCATTGTACGGAGCTGCTGGACCGTATGATGACTCAGGAGCAGGATTGCTATGATTAGACGTCTGGGACGTCAGACATCTGGGATGTCAGAGATATGGACCCGGTGAGACCCCGGGCAGCACGCGTCACTTTAATACCGTGAGATACGACATCTGAGACGTCAAGCGTCTGGGACGCTAGGCATCTGGGATGCCAGAGATGGTAATGTGGTGTATGTGTACCACTGGATTTATGAAATGACTTTTGGTTGAAACGGTGTTTATGGTTTTTGGGCTAAGGCCCTAACAGTTATTTCTAATAAATATGTGATTACTGTTTTTGATGCATGCATACGTTTTTACTAAGGGGCATAAATGTCTTATAAAATGTATTTTATGAACTTGTTTATTTTCGTCCACTCACAGCCTTTATTGTTTTCAATGCCCTTCAGGTTGATCGACGATGCGACTGCAGCAGAGACTAGGACATTACATGCCTCATCCATCGATCCTTGCGCACTCTGGATGCCCGTCGGGGCAGTGGCTTTTGGTTATCCCTTGTCTGACACTTCGTGTCAGACGGGAGCATGACACATCCCACGGTAATCCCGGGGGGATTGGGATGGGTCGTGTCACGAAGTGTCAGACAAGGGAAAATTTCGACTTTAGCCTCACCGGGGCTTCCAGAGTGCTCTAGGATCCAGAGGAGGAGTGTGATGTCTTGATCTCCGCTACAGCACGCATCCGCGATCAGCCTGAAGGGCATTAAAAACCTCAAAGTCGTGAGTGGACAAAACAAATAATTTATAAAAACATTTTCACAGAAAGAAGATTTATGCCCTTCACTAAAAAGTATGCATGCATTTGAAAACCAGTAAATCAAAATGAAACCATTAGGGTCTTGGCCCAAAACCGTAAGTCAAGTACATGGGAACTCAGCCCAAAACCATTCATACGGGAACTCAGCCCGAAACCAATCCTCGGCATCCCTGATGCCTGACATCTGAGATGTCACAACCAACACAACTGTCACGGTTCCAAGCTACTCGTGATACCCGGGGTCTCAAATCCCAAGTCTCCCTAGGGTCTACTTAGGTCAATGACCAGCAGATCAATGACCCTCCCTGGGGGAAGGTTTTAACCTCTGGCAACCCTAATCCTGAGTCACTATACAGACCGGTCGCTCCGTGCAATGACCCCTCGCAGGCAATGCCCCGTGACTACTCCAGGATACTACAAGACGTTTGTAGGAGATAACCCGCCACTTCAGAATACTACGAGACGGCTGGAAGGCATCCGTTCATGAGGTTGGTATACGAAAATCGTTTCAAATCATTTAAAGGGCTACGCCCGGGTTTTCCATAAAACCATCACAAATCCAAATATGGGTCCCTGACCCGAAATCATTTTTATAAACCATAACTGGGCCTCATGCCCAATATTATAACCAACTGGGCCTCAAGCCCGAATTCGTAAACCAACGGGGCCCCCGTCCCGATCACATAACTCAAATGGGCCTCCAGCCCAATTCCTCATCAAATCAAATGGACTTCAAGTCTGATGGTTTCCAACCAAATGGGTCTCATGCTCGATTCCATATTTTCAAATCCAAAACCAGTCCATAAAACCACCATAGAAAACACAGCACGTAGAAGTACCGTATAAAACCAGAAACCTCGAAATACGTGCAAATATGTACATTCTAAAACACCACAAACAAATGCACTAATGGAATCACAAAACATGTTCATTAAAGCATATAAAACATTTATGCATGCATCAATTTAGAAAACAAGGTCCACTCACAGACCGTTCGAAGCCGCTCCTCCATACGCTTGCCATACGCCTCTACCGGGCCAATCACCATCACCAGGGCTCCCGAACCTGTCCAAATCGTAATAGAGGATTACTAACTACTTAATTAACCCCTCATTAAAGCCCCCTAATTTTCCGGGATTTTTAACTATTTTTAAAGTCGATCCTAAACCTTCGGACATCCCGAACTATAACGAAACGATATCCGATTGACTCGAAACCAGTCCCAAAATGTTCGTTACATCGAAATGATGATTTCTTATGTTGGAAGTTTCCTCAAAAAGGCCTCACGTACCCTCACGTCCCTCCCAAAGGGGCTGCATGTGGGAGCCACGCGCCTTGCACCAGTCATCCATGTCCTTCGGCAGACCGGGTCCGAATCGGTTCGCCTGTAATCCGGTCTGGCCTGATCGGCGTGACCGGTCCAGCATCCTAACTCCCTAAAATTCGGTCCGTTTTGTCAGGGCCCACCCCTAATCCCCCGGGATTAAGAGCTAAACCCTGCTCCCGTCTGACTTACGCATGATACGAAGGCCAGACTGACGTCAAACCTCCATGTGACACGTAAGTCGGACCAGGGATTCTCGAATCCAACCATCCAAAAAGGTAACCGGACTTCCCAGAGTATACCGAACTACTGTGGATCGCGGGTGTGATGTCTCCGTCTCTCTCGACCAACAGCCTGCACCGCAACAGCCTGAAGGGTATCGAAAACACGAAAAGACTGTGAGTGGACAAAAATAAAGAATAAGTTTAAAAACAGTTCAATAACACAATCAAGGACTCGAGACCTTTCTAACGGTCCTCGAAGTTCGTGGAAATCCCATGTCGTATGAAAAGTCAACAATTGCCCCATTTTTAGCTAAATTACCGAATTGCCCCTGAACTTCCGAACGTCATAACTTCTTCCTCGGTTGTTGGAATTGGACGTGACACTTGTCTACGAACTCGTGACGTCCCAAACTTCGTCACGGTCATCGGTCATAGTCCATTTGACTTCCCGGACAAAAAGTCAACATTTTGCCCAATTCTAGGGGCAAAATCGTCATTTTGCACCGTCCATCTGAACACCTCCAACTAATCACCGATTAACTTCACTAATCCGTCATTAACCACTAATCTAATCTCAGTTTACGGAACGGGTTGTTACAGTTTTCTTCCAATCCAATCCCATTCTCTTTGTTTCAGTCCTAGCAAACTTCTTAAGTGATTAGAACTAAGAAAATCGACCTAAAACTCTCCGGTTCAAAACACCCATCATGGCTCAACGTTCCAGTTTATCCCCTGGGTTGTTCCAGTTTATCCCCTGGGTTGTTTGACCGTCTTCCGCCATCCAAATCTATTCCCTAATGGTCATACTAACCCTATAATCAGATTACAATTCACAGGAAACAACCTAAACGTCTAAATCCAAAATTCAAATAATTGAATCGAAAGGGGTTATCAGGGTTACCTTCGTCAACCGTCCACGACGGCGCAGGCCGTACCCAACCACCGTCCTCTCGCCTTCACACTTACCCTCAGCCTCACTTGGCTTCACACCGATTCGAATGGGGAAAGAGAGGTTGGTTTTTAGGTGAGATCGGATGCAAATTTGAAGGGGATGAAATGGGTGATATGCATGTATGTGTTTGAGTGAGCAATGGATGAATGCCAAGTGTCATTCATCCATTGGGCCTACTGTCAGGACCCGACCCTCTTCTGTCAGGTCCCGATTCATCTAGCACAATATTGTCCGCTTTGGGCCTCCTTGCCCTTGCCCTCACGGTTTTGTTTTCGGGAGCTCACGGTGCAACTTCCCAGGGGGTCACCCATCTGGAATTGCACCAGCCTCGACTCGCTTAACTTTGGGGTTCCAATCCCCCCCAAAGCCACTGAGCTCCCAAAAGGCCTCATGCTAGATAGGTGTGTGCCTACACCTTTAAGGCACACCACCATTCCCTTCCTAGACCATTCCCCCCTCGCATGAATGTGGGATTGTTCACCGTTCCCTCCAGGACACGGGTCTTACAATCCACCCCCCTTAGGGCCCAGCGTCCTCGCTGGCACACTTCCCGGTCGGGGTCTGGCTCTGATACCAAATTGTCAGGACCCGACCCTCTTCTGTCAGGTCCCGATTCATCTAGCACAATATTGTCCGCTTTGGGCCTCCTTGCCCTTGCCCTCACGGTTTTGTTTTCGGGAGCTCACGGTGCAACTTCCCAGGGGGTCACCCATCTGGAATTGCACCAGCCTCGACTCGCTTAACTTTGGGGTTCCAATCCCCCCCAAAGCCACTGAGCTCCCAAAAGGCCTCATGCTAGATAGGTGTGTGCCTACACCTTTAAGGCACACCACCATTCCCTTCCCAGACCATTCCCCCCTCGCATGAATGTGGGATTGTTCACCGTTCCCTCCAGGACACGGGTCTTACACCTACCCCTAAATATCTAGGCCCACTTAATGCCAAATGGCATCCATCTCGTGATTCGTGCAATAGTTCAACGGAACTTCCGTGAACCGTAATTTTTTCGTCGAACGTCTGATTTCGATGTGCCGCCTATCTACGAACTCGTATCGACACGATCTACGTAAGGTCCTTGGCCTTCGGGCATCGGAACTCCCAAGTCAAAAGTCAACTTTTTGCCCTCGTTTAGGAGAACAATCATAATTTCGCACTGAACGTCCCTTAGTCCTCGGCTAATCCCCGATTAGCTTCACTAATCTGTAACTAGTCTTAATTAATCCCAAAAATTAGGGACGAGTCATTACACGTTATCTTTAACACTATCCATAGATAACACGCCATTAGGAGTAGAGTTACTTGCAGTGATGCCAAAGGTCTCCCAGTTGTCTAGCAACGATCTAAGAAGTAATGACGCTTGAAGCACATTCATGATCTTTATGTTCATCATGGACAATCGATTGATGATACTTTGGAAGTTGTTGAGGTGCACGGTCACCCTTGCTCTCTCCTTATACTTCACACTAATAAGTTTCTTGATGAGAAACACTTTTTTGGAGGCGGTCTTTTTCTTAAACAACGACTCCAACTTCAACCAAAGAGCATTAGCGTCAGTCTCGCTGGACACATGGTGGAACACACTATCATCCACCCATTCATGAATGTGACCAATAGCTTTTCTGTTCAATTTCTTCCATTCAACATCTTCCATATTCTCCAGCTTGTCTTCCTCTCCTTCTATGGGCTCATGCAAATCCTTGCAATAAAGAATATCCTCCATTCTTGGCTTCAATGTAATCCAATTAGAGTGGTTGAGTAGAACCATGATACTCCTTGAGCCTTCCATTCTAACGCTTCACGAACCTTAGGCTCTGATACCAATGTTGGGAAAAGTAGTATAATGGAAATAATAACTCAAAAAACAATATATATATATATATATATGCAAGGAAATAAAAGAGTAAGAAATAGAGAACATTGGATATAACGTGGTGCCTACGTTCACGGGGTAACAACAACAAGAACCTCTTTAATAAAATTATGGGTACAAAGAAATGCACAACTTCAAGAACACCACTTGAAGGAAACTCTTTCTCACACTTGTTTCGCTCCTACACTACATCACTCAACACTCTCAACTTGGAGTGCATACTTTTCATTCTCTACTTGAAGAAAAATGTTTCTCTTAGATGAGATTGATGAAATGAACAAATGACCTCTTCTTATACAGGCCTATAAGAAACCATCTAGATGTCTTTATTAATGTTCTATCCACATGCCTACTTAATTCATGAATCTTTTACCTACTTTCTTCATGAATCTTTTACATATATCTTGAGTTCATGCACTTTAAGATTAGTCTATAACCACAAGTATGTTCCAATTAAGCCCAATAATTACGGAAGCACAAAATACTTTTTATGAATAAACTTCAATCTTAGACCTAAATATTTTACACTTTTTCTGTATCTTCAACGATAAATCACGAGTTTAATGGTACCAGACATCGGGGTTAACTATCGTCTCCCCACCCCACATGGCTAGTTTGCCTTCAATGTCAAGTGTCCCAACTGTATATGATGTTAGGTAGTGTCATAGCCAAAGACCTCATCAATTCTTTGTCTCCTACCATAGACATTTCCATTTCCATAGCTTTTATTCACAGATTCTTCTGCCACAAAATTCATAAGGCCCAAAATGAATGAAAACCTCATTTCCCTCTTCCTTCTCTTCCTCCTCCAATTACCCGAAATCCCATTTTATCTGGACTTTCACTACCAAAACTG
Source organism: Prinsepia uniflora (assembly GCA_032719365.1). NCBI lineage: Eukaryota > Viridiplantae > Streptophyta > Magnoliopsida > Rosales > Rosaceae > Prinsepia > Prinsepia uniflora. The sequence goes on from CM064871.1 coordinate 73,533,253, forward strand.
CAGTGTGACCACACCTTGTGGTGGCCAAAATATAAGATTTCTGTAACGACCCGTCCCGAATTCCTAGATTAGATTAGTGACTAATCACAATCAGTGAGGCTAATCGGTGATTAGTAGAGCGAAATCGGACGAACGATGCGAAAGGACCGTTTTGCCCCTAATTGTGGCAAAACATTGACTTTTCAATCGGGCGGTCAAATGGACTTTGACCGATGACCGTGACCTAGTTCATGACGTCACGAGTTCATAGACAGGTGGCACGTTCAATTCCGACGTTCGAGGAAGAAGTTATGACGTTCGGAAGTTTAGGGGCATTTTGGTAATTTGTGTGAATAGGAGGTCAAAAGTTGACTTTTTGACCGGGAGGTCCGATGGCCGAGGGCCGAAGACCGTTACGTAGATGAGGACGATACGAATCCATAGGCAGGCGGCACACTGAAATCGGACTTCAAACGGGAGAGTTATGGGTCACGCAAGTTCGATTTCACTATGCACGAACTTCGAGACGGGGACGTTTTGGCGAAATCTGATTGGGTGGATATTTTGGTGGGCCCCATGGATGAGTGACAAGTGTCACTCATCCCATTGATTTGATCCCCCAAAATGTGGATCTATATAATAAAATAATATTATTTAATTAATTTTTTTTTTAACCAAACCCACCCACCATTCAATCTTAACCATCCATTTCAATTCTAGCTTAAATCCTCACCCTCCATCTCTCATTCCCTCATCTGATCACACCATCTCCTTCTCTCTTCTTTTCCACGGCACCATCACCATTTTCATTTCATTTTCTTCCTTTTCTTTCAAAAACCGAAACAACCACACACCATCACCATTCCTTGCTTGGATGAGATGAACATGATCGTGAGGTGGTGGAAAGAGGTTTAGGATGGCAAGCCACGGCCAGCCACGGCGGAGGACACGGCGGGGAGAGAGAACCCGTGAGGTAAAAATATTCGAAAATTCAAAACTCACTAAGGTTTAGGTTTGGGATTAAAAATAGTTAAAAATACGGGAAAATTATGGGGCTTTAGTGGGAGGTTAATTAAGTAGTTAGTAACCTTCTATTACGATTTGGACAGGTTTGGGAGTCCCGGTGGCGGTGATCGGCTCGGGGAGCCGTATGGCACGCAAATCGAGGCGGCAGCTCAGACGGTCTGTGAGTGGACCTTGTTTTCTAAATTGGTGCATGCATAAATGTTTATTATATTTTTTTATTACTTGTTTGATGATGCCATGGGTGCATTTGTATGTGGTTACGTATAAGCACGTATTTCGAGGTTTCGACCTTATACGGTGCTTATACGGGTCTGTATTCCTTTATTGATTTAAATGAAATGGTTTTGGATTTCTAAATGGATAAACTCGGGTATGAGACCCATTTGGTTTTGTCTCGAGCATATGACACTATTTACGACCTTCGGGTCTAAATCGTGGTGGCGACGGGTGCTATGTGCACGGCGATCAATAATATGACGCTCGCCTCCGGATTGGGATGTGTTCCTTCCGGAGAGGTCACGATGCACGATTCGTTGTCGGGCAGCCTGGGGAGGCTCGACTTTGGAGTGCTGACGGTTCAGGATATCGATCGGTGATGAGTGCACCATGATCTTGTGGTGGTCGCGTCGGTTGATTCGTTCACGGCGACATACCAGGATTGAGAGCGGTCCTGGATGGATGGTTGCACGCATCACTATGATCAGAGTCGTGACTGACCCTTAGATATCGGGCACGGTGCCCAGTTGAGTCATATGTTCGGGCACGAGACCCAGTTGTTTTACACTGATGATTTTGGGTCAGGGACCCTAGATGGATTTCCAAGTTCAAGACGGTTTACGGGAACCGGCATGAACTCTGGAAAGGTCATTGTGGTTCATGACGGTTTATGGGAACCGGCATGAACCTTTGTCAGGTCATTCTGGTTCTTGACGGTTTATGGGAACCGACATGCTACCTGGTTATGTTATTACGGTACATGACGGTTTATGGGAACCGGCATGTTACCTGATTATGGATATTATGGATCATGACGGTTCAGGGGAACCGGTCATGAATGTTTATGATATGTATATATATGTTCATCTACCTTCCTTTACATGTTCTACTATCTCCTCCAGGGAGGGTCGTTGGCCTGGGTGGACCCCGGAGTAGTCACGGAGCACCGACTGAGTGGAGTCACCCCCCAGTTGGGTTCCTTACTCTCAGGAAGGCTATGGTTACTATTACCTCGGGGGTAGGGTCAGTGGTCTGCGGACATTGACCTTGACTTTGAGATGACTCGGATTGAGACCCGGGTAGCACGCGCGTAGCTTTGGATACCGTGACAGGATTGGTTGTGTGACTTATATATATATATATATATATATGATATATGATATGTGGTGTGCACAGGTGTGCACAGGATTTGAGCAGTGGCTCGTTTACTTGCTTTCTTTATGGTTTGGGGCCGAGTCCCTTATGGATTTGGGCAGTGGCCCGTATGGTCGTTTTCATTGTGGTCCTTTCGACCTTAGTTAATATCTGCTTTGGGCTTAGTGCCACACATGGTTTGTTTTGGATAAATGGTTTTCGAATGCATGCATGCTTTTTAGTGGAGGGTACAAATGTCTTCTTATTAAATGTTTTTATAAACTTTTGTTTTGTCCACTCACAGTTTTTAATGTTTTGACTGCCCTTCAGGTTGACATCGGATGTGGACTGTAGTAGAGACCGAGATATCACATGCCTCCTCCGGATCCTGGCGTACTCTGACAGCCCGGGAGGGCAAAGGTCGGAAATATCCCTTGTCTGACACTTCGTGTCAGACGGGAGCAGGGTCATCCCGTACTAATCCCGGGGGGATTGGGATGGGTCCTGTCAACGTGGTATCAGAGCGGGGTTGTCTCTATTCGAGCAACCGTGCAGCTCTTGGAGTATGTACGCAGGTCGAGGATGTGATATCTCAATGGGCTACAGTTCGTGATCAACCTGATAGTTAGGGTGCCGGTGCGATAGTTAGTAGGATTGACTCGTGAAATGTCTTGACTCGGCATTTGATGTCGGGGTTACCATAAATCTGTCAAGGTTGACAGTGTGGGGCCCTATGAAAGGGTTAACGTATTCGTACGTTAGATTTTGATCGTGAGACGGTTCCTTGGGATCGTCTTCACGATGTCGTAGGATCGGTTCCGACGACTGGTTGGGAATTATGACCATCCGATGTTCGGACTTTGGTTGAGTTAGATAGATTTACTGCAGTTGGCAGTTAGCAGCCGGATTCGGGGAATCCTAGTGTATCGACGGTAGGATTGGATTGACGTCTTTACGATGTCAGACCGCGGGGTCGGTCAGATTGTTGATTTTACTGCTTTTCGCAGTTGGGTTCTGAGGAACTCTAGTTAGTGATCGTGGAACCCTACTTTTGGGTGTATGGTTCGGAAATGTGAGTTGACGAGTGGTGTGACTTGGACGATTATTCGGATTTGGATTCGTTAATCGGTCTAGTCATGTCAGCTTGTGTTGGAACTTCGGAATCGCGAGAGGTTGCGATTGAGGTGATGAGTGGAATGCGGGTTTTCCGCATTGGTAATGGGTATGTCGAAGTCATTTTGGGTGACTTCTCAGATTCTACGATGATTGATGATGGTAGATGATGTAGATGTTATTGATGTTGTTGGTTGCCACTAGTACATTGATCGTGTATTAGTTAGTGGACCCGTGATTGTCTTGGGTCATCAGGTGGAGTGAGTATATCGAAGTTAGGTGACTGAGATTTCTCATTTTCTACTTGGTGGCAGACGAGGCTGGATTACGTGGTGTGGTGAGTGCAGCGAGTTTTATTTGCATTCACGAGGATGGATCTTGATGTCATAGTCTTGTATCATCCTTGATTTTCCACGGTGGAATACCAAGGATCGATACGAGGTGATTGGGGAGGACCCACAGTCTCGATCGTGACGTCTATGGTCGGATGACGTAGTGTTGGATCTGGATCATGATTTGGATATCCAGATAGGTGGAGAGTTTATTACTCTTACTTGGATGTTGAGTGGAGCATGATGGGACTGAACTTCTTTTCGAGGTAAATCCCATATGGCTTATTACTCGCCTGAGTAGTTGTCCGATGAGTAGGTGTCTGACGAGGTCGGATTTTGTCTGACCTAGTGTTGTGTTGATGTTGGGATTGACTTCCCTATGAAGTCAATCGATCGTATTGTGGTAATCGGTTGAGCGGGTAACCGATAGGTTTGGTTTTGGTACGTCTCGGTAGACGTGAACGATATTTCAGGTTTTGGAATCAGATTTCTAGATGACGATTTAGGATTTGATTTTGGAACTTGAAAGAGGATTTCTGTATTTGGGTTTTGGAATCAGATTCTGGGTGACGATTCAGGATTTGATTCTAGAGCTTGACTATGGATTTTCTTTTTATGGATTTGGGTTCGGAATGGTTATTCCTAATACTAGTTTATGGAATGATGATTTCGAATTCGAATTTGGACATGATTATGGATATGATCTTTGAGTTTGGATTCGGGATTTCTTACGAAATTGCGGATTCGGATTCGGATTTGGAAACGGCTGATGGGTTGGAGTTTTGATTTTTCTAGTACTGGATTGGACAGATGGACTCCAAATTGGAACGTGATTGGCTACAACCTAGGTGGTTGTAGGCTGATTGATGGGTAGATGTACGTACCTTGTACGTTGTTCGAGGTACGATACTAGATAGGCTTGGGGTGTCTGGTAGCGGTATTCTGGATATACCAGTGATACGTTGGTGAGCGTGTTGGTAGTCGGCTTGGTTCCGATACCTGTCAGGACCCACCCCGGTTTCACCCCGAAACCCGAGGTAAATCCCGCTCCCGTCTGACTCCCCGACACAAAACTCAAGTAAAACTCACTCGAACCTAGTCAGACGCAGGAGTAATTACAAAATATCCCAACCTTATCGTTTACAGAGCATAGCACTAAATTACAAGGAAAATAAAAACTGATAAAGTACACGCACACAGAAGCCTTTAAACTCTTCTAGGATCCCTCACGTCACTTCTATGCCTCGGACACTGCCTCGACGTTAAGACCCCGCGCTCGCTCCACAACCTGGAGGGCAATTTAAAACAGAAAATGTGAGTGGACCAGAAAGTACAAAAAGTTCAAAATCACTTTATATGAAAACCGAGTTTAACCCTCCGTTTTGAAACCACATGCATAACCAACAGTTATGAACACAGTTATAAAATAATCGTTATAAAACATCATAAGAAACAGAAACACTACAAAATATCATAAGAAACCATAACATGAGTATCAGAAACCGTATCAAAAACCATAAACACCAAATCATCATTTTCCCGATCAAACCTGCTGGACCTATCCGAGTCTTTAAACTCCCGAGTCTTTAAACTCAATCCAGGCCTTAATCATATCCGAGTCTTTAAACTCCCGAGTCTTTAAACTCAAGGCCTACGGGGGAAAAATCAATATATCCGAGTCTTTAAACTCCCGAGTCTTTAAACTCAATCCGGGTCTTTAAACCCAATCCGGCCGGTCCCCCGTCACATATATCCGGGTCTTTAAACCCAATATCCAGATCCAGCAAATCCAATCTCAAAATCATTTGAAAACCATTCACCAATCCACATCCAAACCCGAATCCGAAATCACTGGTCCGATGCCCTTCCGGCAGCCAGAACCGTCATTTCGAACCCAAATCCGGAAGCCACTTTTCAACTTTAAAACCAAATCTCGTTTTCCGAAATCCGATTCTAAAATCGAAAACCTTGATTATCACAATCATAGTCCAAAATCCATTTATAATCATGAGAAATCACTTATCAATTGAAATCCCGAAACTAGGGCATCAATTTCAGAAGTCAACCACTTCCTCGTAAAACATGCTAAAATCCGGACTTCCTCAAAAAACGTGTAATAATGTAAAACCAACCAAACATATTCGATAAACATAAAATCATAATCAAAACCATAAAACAGTTATAGAAAACAGTTATGCATGCTCGAGTTTAAAGAAAGGGTCCACTCACAGTACTGAGCCCTACTCGCGTCCCGAACGTCCAGCACGTTCCTCGGCTTCCTCGGGAAATCCCGATCCTGTCAAACACCGTCAAATTACGTCACTAATACGTCTACAAACATTCTCCTAAATTTCCTCAAAAATCCCCGAACCGAATACCTAGAACCCCGGGACCCTAAACCTTCACCCTCGCGGAACTACACTCAAACGACATCCGATTGACTCGAAACCAACTCCATTGAACTCACCACAACTCCTAGACCAAAAGTCCTGTTGATCGTTTTCCCAACCACCGCCGCACGCGCCCCCACGCGCCGCCCAAAGTGGCTGCGCGTGGCCCCACGCGCCAGCTACAGTACCATCTTCAACCTGTGCTGAACCGGCCGTCGCAGGCTGAACCGGCGAGAAGCATTCTCCACCGTCCGGCCACCATTTCAGTCCCTTCTTTCACCAGCAGCTTCGTCCAGACACCACGAATCCATTCCCCAACTCCGTTCACCTCAACACGGCCTCTACACCGTCGACTGAAGCTCGAAATCAGACGGCCTACTTCCCCTGTTTTCCTTCCCGGCCACCCAGTTCACCTCCCTTCACGGTGGCTACACCAAACTCATCCTAGGACTTCACTGAACCTAGACCACACCTCCGTTACCTTCGACTCACCCCCAAACTCGTCGACTCACCGTTTGAAGTTTACGGCTAAACAGAGGAACAGAGACTCCACTTCAACCGAGCTCCGCCGTGAACGCCCCCCCGTCACGGCAACCATCCCAGTCGACACCTAGGACCTCCCTGGACATAACCCTGACCTTCAATCCCATCGACACTAAGCCTAGACTCACGACTTTCCAACTGAAGTTTCACGGCAAAACAGAGCAAAGAAGCCTTACCCTTCGATTGCAGCTCCGCCGTGCGCACCGCCGCCTACCACTGTGGTCGTTGGACTCCTTGCAGTCTCCTCAGCCTCCCCGTGCCTTGGTTTGCCTCGCCTCACGGCGTAGCCATCACCTCAACCTCACAAACTCCCTGTTTCCCCCAAAATTTCTCCACACCTCCGCCGTGCCGCCGTGCACGATTGCACCACCAATTCACGGCCACTAGCTCCGCCTTGCCTCACTATCACACTCACAACTCCCTATTTACTCACCCTTGCACCCAGATCGATCAATTGATCTCACACTCTCACCCTCTGTTCTCTGTGTTTGTCGAAGAACCACACACACACACACGGGTTCACCCAATTATTTAGGACCGCACACACACAGAAGAACTCCCCAGAACCCACTACACCTTTGCCATGTGTCACAATCCAGGCCATCCTTATCCCACCTGCTTAAACCCCAGCCGTCCATCTTGCTTCTCTCTGCACAGATCCCCAGAAACCAAAAAAGACCAAAATACCCTCATGTTTTACACATTTTTACGGTTTTACCGAAACTTCCTAGACCCGTAACCTTCGCCTCGTAAGTCCGATGAACACGTGCCGCCTGTCATCGAACTCAGGACGACGAGCTCTATCTAACCATCCTCGGTCAACGTACCAAAACTCGATTATTCAAAACGTCGATTTTTCCCCCTAATTTACCCAAATTACGGTTATGCCCTCGACCTTCCGAACATCACAACTTCCTCCTCGGATGTCGGAATCGGGCGTGCCACCTGCCTAAGGATTCGTGACGTCCTAAACTACGTCCTGGTCACTGGTCAATCCCCAATTGACCACCCGAAATAAAAGTCAACATTTCTGCCCGACCCAGGGGCAAAATCGTCATTCTAGGTTCCCGGACCCCTCGGGACCACCTAACCCTTGATTACCCTCACTAATCACACCTTAATCACTTTACTAATCCCGGCTCTCGGAACGGGTTGTTACAATTGGATTAGTCGGGGTCGTGGACTGGACATTGGATACTGTGCATTGGGTCATAGTGGTTCTGATGGGTCTAGTTACACACAGGTCGAGTGAAATGCTTGTGGTTAGTGTAACCACAAGTGTGTGTCATATCAGTTTGCGACTGACGACTGTCAAGTGGTGACAGTTTGTAGGAGGTGTCAGCGTGGATCGTGGTGTGAGGTCTGATGACTCCCAGTGGGAGCAGACGTCAGGATAGTTAGTGGTTAAGCAAGGAACCGTCTAGTTGGTTGTGTCAGCGAAACGGTAGATCTGACAAGTGGGATCAGTTCGGAGCGTACGACTTCTGTCATTCGACGTGGTCGAATGTAGTCGATACGACGTGAGTGCTAGTCGTACGTCTGGTTGCAGACGGTTATCGTTCTGGTTAGTGGGTGTACGAGTGTACACGAGTTTCGAGGTCAATTCTACTTTCCACGGGGTGGATGTGGAATCAAGATAGTTGGAGTTTCGAGAACGAAACTAATTAAGGAGGGAAGAACGATTGGATTTAGGTCGGTTGGAATTTCGAGGACAAAATTAATTAAGGAGGGAAGGTTGTAACGACCCGTCTCGAATTCCTAGATTAGATTAGTGACTAATCACAATCAGTGAGGCTAATCGGTGATTAGTGGAGCGAAATCGGACGAACGATGCGAAATGACCGTTTTGCCCCTAATTGTGGCAAAACGTTGACTTTTCAATCGGGCAGTCAAATGGACTTTGACCGATGACCGTGACGTAGTTCGTGACGTCACGAGTTCATAGACAGGTGGCACGTTCAATTCCGACGTTCGAGGAAGAAGTTATGACGTTCGGAAGTTTAGGGGCATTTTGGTAATTTGGGTGAATAGGAGGTCAAAAGTTGACTTTTTGACCGGGAGGTCCGATGGCCGAGGGCCGAAGACCGTTACGTAGATGAGGACGATACGAATCCATAGGCAGGCGGCACACTGAAATCGGACTTCAAACGGGAGAGTTATGGGTCACGGAAGTTCGATTTCACTATGCATGAACTTCGAGACGGGGACGTTTTGGCGAAATCTGATTGGGTGGATATTTTGGTGGGCCCCATGGATGAGTGATAAGTGTCACTCATCCCATTGATTTGATCCCCCAAAATGTGGATCTGTATAATAAAATAATATTATTTAATTAATTTTGTTTAACCAAACCCACCCACCATTCAATCTTAACCATCCATTTCAATTCTATCTTAAATCCTCACCCTCCATCTCTCATTCCCTCATCTGATCACACCATCTCCTTCTCTCTTCTCTTCCACGGCACCATCACCATTTTCATTTCATTTTCTTCCTTTTCTTTCAAAAACCGAAACAACCACACACCATCACCATTCCTTGCTTGGATGTGCTGAACATGATCGTGAGGTGGTGGAAAGAGGTTTAGGATGGCAAGCCACGGCCAGCCACGGCGGAGGACACGGCGGGGAGAGAGAACTCGTGAGGTAAAAATATTTGAAAATTCAAAACTCAATTTTGTTGCTTTTTATTCTATTCTAAGGTTTAGGTTTGGGATTAAAAATAGTTAAAAATACGGGAAAATTACGGGGCTTTAGTGGGAGGTTAATTAAGTAGTTAGTAACCTTCTATTATGATTTGGACAGGTTTGGGAGTCCCGGTGACGGTGATCGGCTCGGGGAGCCGTATGGCACGCAAATCGAGGCAGCAGCTCGGACGGTCTGTGAGTGGACCTTGTTTTCTAAATTGGTGCATGCATAAATGTTTATTATATGTTTTATTACTTGTTTGATGATGCCATGGGTGCATTTGTATGTGGTTACGTATAAACACGTATTTCGAGGTTTCGACCTTATACGGTGCTTATACGAGTCTGTATTCCTTTATTGATTTAAATGAAATGGTTTTGGATTTCTAAATGGATAAACTTGGGTATGAGACCCATTTGGTTTTGTCTCGGGCATATGACACTATTTACGACCTTCGGGTCTAAATCGTGGTCACGACGGGTGCTATGTGCACGGCGATCAACGATATGACGCTCGCCTCCGGATTGGGATGTGTTCCTTCCGGAGAGGTCACGATGCACGATTCGTTGTCGGGCAGCCTGGGGAGGCTCGACTTCGGAGTGCTGACGGTTCAGGATATCGATCGGTGATGAGTGCACCATGATCTTGTGGTGGTCGCGTCGGTTGATTCGTTCACGGCGACATACCAGGATTGAGAGCGGTCCTGGATGGATGGTTGTACGCAGCACTATGATCGGAGTCTTGACTGACCCTTAGATATCGGGCACGGTGCCCAGTTGAGTCATATGTTCGGGCACGAGACCCAGTTGTTTTACACTGATGATTTTGGGTCAGGGACCCTAGATGGATTTCCAAGTTCAAGACGGTTTACGGGAACCAACATGAACTCTGGAAAGGTCATTGTGGTTCATGACGGTTTATGGGAACCGGCATGAACCTTTGTCAGGTCATTCTGGTTCTTGACGGTTTATGGGAACCGGCATGCTACCTGGTTATGTTATTACGGTACATGACGGTTTATGGGAACCGGCATGTTACCTGATTATGAATATTATGGATCATGACGGTTCAGGGGAACCGGTCATGAATGTTTATGTTATGTATATATATGTTCATCTACCTTCCTTTACATGTTCTACTATCTCCTCCGGGGAGGGTCGTTGGCCTAGGTGGACCCCAGAGTAGTCACGGAGCACCGACTGAGTGGAGTCACCCCCCAGTTGGGTTCCTTACTCTCAGGAAGGCTATGGTTACTATTACCTCGGGTAGGGTCAGTGGTCTGCGGACATTGACCTTGACTTTGAGATGACTCGGATTGAGACCCGGGTAGCACGCGCGTAGCTTTGGATACCGTGACAGGATTGGTTGTGTGACTTATATATATATATGATATATGATATGTGGTGTGCACAGGTGTGCACAGGATTTGAGTAGTGGCTCGTTTACTTGCTTTCTTTATGGTTTGGGGCCGAGTCCCTTATGGATTTGGGCAGTGGCCCGTATGGTCGTTTTCATTGTGGTCCTTTCGACCTTAGTTTATATCTGCTTTGGGCTTAGTCCCACACATGGTTTATTTTGGATAAATAGTTTCGAATGCATGCATGCTTTTTAGTGGAGGGTACAAATGTCTTCTTATTAAATGTTTTTATAAACTTTTGTTTTGTCCACTCACAGTTTTTAATGTTTTGACTGCCCTTCAGGTTGACATCGGATGTGGACTGTAGCAGAGACCGAGATATCACATGCCTCCTCCGGATCCTGGCGTACTCTGACAGCCCGGGAGGGCAAAGGTCGGAAATATCCCTTGTCTGACACTTCGTGTCAGACGGGAGCAGGGTCATCCCGCACTAATCCCGGGGGGATTGGGATGGGTCCTGTCAATTTCCATTCTTCATCTCAGGCAAGCAACAACCTTTCTGTGGCTACCCTGGTTTTGAGCTCTCCTGCAATGTAGATGATAATGATAGAGATGTCCTTGCCTACCTACTTCTCCAACTCTCTGGTAACAACTACACAGTCCGCAACATCGATTACCAGAGAAACTTTGTTCTTGTCTCAAGCTCTTAGCTTTCTGACTTCTTAAACAACTCTGATTGTCGTAAGTTTGCATTAGTAAAAAACTTAACCTTTCCCAGTAATAAGTATGAGCTGGGCCCAGATCAAGTTGAGTTCTTTTTTATCCAAAACTGCAGCTCTGCTGTCGTTGATTTATTTTCACAGTACAAAATGATGAGTGTCCCTCCTTAATTGGAGGAAGAAGAAAAATTAATAAAAATAAATGAAAATAAAGAACAGATGAGACATGAGAAGAGAAAATAAAAAATGAAACAAAATAGAAAATATAATCTAAAGTGAAACGGAAAGGTCGAAAAACCTTTATTTCTTTAGCTTCTAACAGCTTATAAAAGCTGGAGCTTCATTCTTTCTCTATCAATCAGCGGGAGAAACCAAATTCGTAGAGAATTTGAGAGAAAACCTCATATGTATGTGAGAGAGAAATCCTTTTGAGAAAATATCCAAGAGAGAGAGAGTTACCCATCAATTTTTGGTGAGATTATTTGTACCCATTATTTTATAGTGGAAAAAATTTAGTGTTTATTTTGTGTGCCTATTTTAATTACACAAGAGTGGGAAAAGCCAGATCTTAGAACCAAGAATAATTACTTAATTTTGGATTTCAATATTCGCCATCTTTCTCAACAATTGGTATCAAAGAAATGGTCATTACACGGTTTAGCTTGTGTCATTCACAATGGAAGAGTTAACCTCGACGACATCAGCAACGATGGTTAAGTTAACCTCTTCAAACTACTCCATTTGGAAGCCCATAATGGAGGACATCCTCTACTATAAAGATTTGTACCAGCCTTTGCAAAATGAAGGGCAGAAACCAGAAGCCAAGATTGATGCCAAATGGAATTTGCTGAACAGAAAAATTGTCGGACAAATCCGAAAATGGATAGATCAGAGTATCATTCACCATGTGGCGCAAGAAATAGTTGCATACACATTATGGACGAAACTAGATTCCATGTATGAAAGAAAGACGACCCAGAATAAAGCCTCTACGATTCGGCGATTGGTGAATCTCAAGTATGGGGACACTCGGAGTGTTTTCGAACACTTGAGCGATTTTCAAGGATTGGTGAATCAACTCACCAATATGAAGATGGTGCTTGATGATGAATTGCAAGCATTATTACTTTTCAGCTCCTTGCCGGACAATTGGGATACGCTTGTGGTTTCATTGAGTAATTCAGCACCACAAGGTGTTCTAGCATTGAACATTGTAAAAGATAGTATGTTCAATGAAGAGTCAAGAAGGAGGGAACAAGGGATGCTGATAGACTGCGCTTGTCACAGAATGTCGTGGAAGAAGGTCAAGAGACAAGTTTAGAGGAAAGTTGAGAACAAGAAGAGACGTAGAATGTTACCACTGTGGCGAGAAAGGCCACATGAAGAAAGAATGCAGGAAGCTCAAAAGAGAATAGCATGAGAATGGTGATGTAGTCGGTACCATTGTTCATGGATATGAGGTAATCTCTGTTTGTGATGTTGGTCAAGCTAATTTGACATCACAAGATACATGTTGGGTCGTGGATTCTGGTGCATCATTCCATGTAACCTCACGGAGGGATTTCTTTACCTCTTATACAAGCGGTGATTTTGGTCATGTGAGGATGGGGAATGATAATAGATCTAAGATTGTGGGAAGAGGAGATGTTTGCTTTGAAACAAACATTGGTTGTCGCCTAACACTGAAAGATATGAGACATGTTCCTGATATGCGTCTCAATCTAATATCCATAGGAATGCTAGACGAAGAAGGCTATACTAGTGTATTTGGGGGTAGGAGATGGAAGCTAACGCGAAGTTCCCTGGTGATAGCTCGAGGCAAGAAAGTAGATACTCTTTATGTGATAGAAGCCAAAGTCAATAATGAGTGTATTAATGCTCTCGAAGAAGACTCCTTAGTCGAGCTATGGCACAAATGGCACAAACATATGAGTGAGAAGGGGCTTCAAATTCTAGCCAAAAGAGAGACATTGGCAGGGTTGAAAGGATAATGTATGTCTCTTAAACTATGTACGCACTGCTTGGTTGGAAAGAAACATAGAGCTTCTTTCCATTACAAGGCCTCACATAGAAGACTCAATGTTTTGGATTTGGTGCATTCTGATGTTTGTGGTTCAATGACCACTACTACTCATGGAGTTGTAAGGTATTTTGTTACCTTTATTGATGATCACTCCAGGAAGGTTTGGGCAAATGCACTCAAAACAAAAGATCAGGTGTTTGAAGTGTTCAAACAATTTCATGCTAGTGTCGAACGACAAACTGGTAGAAAGTTAATGTGTGTTCGCACTAACAATGGAGGAGAATATATGGGAGCTTTCAGATATTACTGCATGAGTAATGGAATCAAGCATGAACGATATGTTCCTAAGACTCCTCAGCACAACAAAGTGGCTGAGAGGATGAACATAACTATTGTTGAAAGGGTGAGAACAATGTTATCTCATGACAAGTTGGATAAGAGCTTTTGGGGTGAAGCTCTAATGACTGCAGTTGATTTGATCAACTTATCCCCTTCAATTCCGTTGAATGGTGATGTTCCAAAATTTTTTTGGACATGTAAAGATGTATCCTACAACCATCTGAAGGTTTTCGGTTGTAGAGCATTTGTTCACATTCCAAAAGATGAGAGATCGAAGCTCGGCTCCAAGTCGAAGGAATGCATTTTCTTGGGATATGGAAATGAAGAATTGGGGTACATGCATGGGATCCTGTCAAGAAAAAGATTGTCAGAAGCTGAGATGTTATCTTCTTTGAAGATCAGAATATTGAAGATATTCAAAAAGGTGTAAAGCCTGTTAGTCCTAGAGAACATCCAATCAACTTGGATCTAGTTCCTCTTCCAGAGCTTTATGGGGAAGATGTAATTGAAGACATTGGAGATACAAAAAATGAAGCTTCAATTGGTAATGATCCAGTTGAAGAAGCACTGGATGGTAATAGAAGTGGTGGTACTAATGATGATATGGCTAAAGATTACAAGGATGAAGAACAAGATCCTCAGGAGCCAAATATGAGACCTTAGTTAAGAAGGTCGGGCAGGATACCTAAATCACAAACCAAATATCCTGCAACAAAATATGTACTACTCACTGATGGGGGAGAACCAGAGTCTTATGAAGAAGCTCTGACGAATGACCACAAGGGGGAGTGGTTGAAAGCCATGCAAGAAGAAATGCAATCCTTGCATGAAAACCAGACTTATGAGTTGGTAGAGTTTCCGAAAGGTAAAAGAGCACTCATAAACAAATGGGTGTACAAGCTGAAGACTGAGGAGAATAATTCACGACCCAGGTACAAGACAAGGTTAGTCGTGAAAGGCTTCAGTCAAAAGAAAGGTATTGATTTTGAAGAGATCTTTTCACCCGTGGTGAAGATGTCATCCATTCGGGTGGTTCTTGGCTTGGCTGCAAGTTTGAATCTAGATGTAGAACAGCTAGATGTGAAGACTGTGTTTCTTCATGGCAATTTAGAAGAAAAAATTTACATGGAGTAGCCAGAGGGATTTAAAGTGAAAAACAAAGAAGATCTAGTATGTCGGCTGAAGAAGAGTCTATATGGACTAAAGCAGGGGCCGCGTCAATGGTACAAGAAATTTGACTCCTTCATGATTGAGTATGGATACCGAAGGACTACTTCTGATCATTGTGTCTTTGTCAAGAGATTTCTTGATGGTGAATTTATCATACTAGTTCTGTATGTTGATGATATGTTGATTGTAGGACAAAACAGTGACAAGATTAACAAATTAAAGAAGGAATTAAGGAAGGCTTTTGCTATGAAAGATTTGGGACCCACAAAGCATATTCTTAGTATGACTATCTCGCGTGATTGGAAGGAAAGGAAGTTTTGGTTATCACAAGAAAAATATATCGAGAAAGTATTGGAGCGGTTCCACATGGAGAAAGCAAAGGCAGTTGCTACTCCCCTTACTAGTCACTTTACGCTTAGCTCGAAGCAAAGTCCTACATTTGAAGCAGAGAAAGAAGAAATGGCTATGGTGCCATACTCATCAGCAGTGGGAAGTCTGATGTATGCAATGATGTGTACAAGACCAGACATAACACACGTAGTTGACATGGTAAGCAGATTCCTATCTAAACCAAGTAGAGAACATGTAGAGAACATTGGAATGATGTGAAATGGATTCTTAGATATCTCAGTGGTACTTCAAAAATGAGTTTATTCTTTGGAAGTGGAAATCCTGAACTGATTAGCTATATAGATGTAGATATGGCAGGAGATCTTGATTCCCGAAAATCTATTTCTGGACACCTAATTACATTTTCAGGGGGAGCAGTTTCTTGGAAATCAAAGTTACAAAAATGTGTTGCTCTATCAACTACAGAGGCAAAGTTCATTGCAGCTACAGAAGCTTGCAAATAAATGTTATGGATGAAGCGGTTTCTTCATGAGTTAAGGCAAGAACAACAGAAGTACGTTGTGCATTGTGACAGTCAGAGTGCAATCCACTTGAGTAAGAACTCGAGTTTTCACTCGAGATCAAAGCATATTGATATGCGATATCATTAGATACGTGATGTGTTAGAGTCCAATTAATTAAAGCTTGAAAAGATCCATACTGGCGACAATAGCTCATATATGATGACCAAGTTCTTACCTAAGGACAAGTACGAGTTCTGCAGATTAGCATCTGGACTGATGGAGCTCTCCACCTAAGTCGAGAGGGGGAGATTGATGAGTGTCCCTCCTTAATTGGAGGAAGAAGAAAAATTAATGAAAATAAATTAAAATAAAGAACGGATGAGACATGAGAAGAGAAAATAAAAAAATGAAACAAATATAAAATATAATCTAAAGTGAAACGGAAAAGTCAAAAAACCTTTATTTCTTTAGCTTATAACAGCTTATAAAAGCTGGAGCTTTATTGTCTCTATCAATCGGTGAGAGAAACTAAATTTGTAGAGAATTTGAAAGAAAACTTCGTATGTATGTGAAAGAGAAATCATCTTGAGAAAATATCCAAGAGAGAGTTACCCATCAATTTTTGGTGAGATTATTTGTACCCATTATTTTATAGTGGAAGAAATTTAGTGCTTATTTTGTGTGCCTATTTCAATATTCGCCATCTTTCCCAACACAAAATTGGTTGCTTTGCTGCTGGTATTTCATCAGTAGTTCTCGCCCTGCCCAAAGTTTGAGTACTCGAAATTCAGAAATCTTGTTGAGCCTAGAAGCTGTGGAATAGAAGCAGTGGTGGCTTATGTTCAAGGGAATGAAAGTGGGAAGGGGAATGGTGAAGGGGGAATGAAAGAGGTTCTGGAAAGAGGGTTTGAGCTCAAATGGTTGGCAAGTGATTGAGCCGCTGCCAGAGAAGTGGAGGGATCTGTGGGTTTGATTACAAATGTCAGGACCCGTCCCAAATATCACCTCGATACCCGGGACGAACCTTGCTCCCATCTGACAATCACACTTAACCCTAACACTTTAGGTGCTTATGTCCTGAGAGGCCTCACTTAACCCTAACACTTTAGGTGCTTATGTCCAGAGAGGCCTCATTTTGTACGATGTCCCTTTGATCAAGGTTTGTTTTTTTTGAATTTTGATCACGCAATTAAACCAAAGTGATTGATTTTTTTATTTTTATCGTCAATGTCTAAAACAAGCACAATATCAACAATAAAAACAACAGATTAGAATCTGATATGAGATAATGTGTCTAATGCAATGATCATTATGTAGGAACTGGAAATTTGGTTTCTAAAGCCTCAATAGGTAAATAATGTTTCTGCAAAATGTTACTGATATTGCCTTGTATTTTGTAATAATTATGTTCATAATTTTATATCAATGCCTTGTATTTTGTAATTATAATGTTTACAATTATATAAATCACCATTTACTTTCTTTGCTCATCTTCTAGGAGCGGAATTGCTGTTGCTCTCGCGGTTCTACAGAGCTATGGGCCACTTCAAGCAAGAAGATATAGCTATTTGGAGGTGAAGAAAATGACCGACAACTTCAAACAAAAATAAGGACAAGGAGGTTATGGTAGTGTGTACAAAGGAAAAATTAAGTGACGATGATGAATGTCTTGTAGCGGTGAAGATCTTGAACAAATTGGAAGGAAATGGAGAAGAGGTCATGAATGAAGTGGCTGCCATTAGCAGAACCTCCTCTGATATACGAGTTCATGTCTAATGGATCACTAGACAAGTTTATATTTGAATCAAACACGGCAAAAAAAGAACATAATAACCACTTGGGGTGGGAAACATTAGATCAAATTTCTCTAGGCATTGTTCAAGGGCTAGAGTATTTACATCGCGGTTGCAACACAAGAATTTTGCATTTTGACATCAAGTCTCACAACATTCTTCTCGATGAAACCTTCACACCGAAAATTCTGATTTCAGACTTGCTAAAATATGCAACAGGACTGAGAGTATGGTGTCAATGTTCGGTGCAAGAGGCACAACTGGATACATTGCCCCAGAAGATGGTGTAGAAATTTTGGTGCAGTTTCACACAAGTCGGATGTGTATAGCTATGGAATGATGCTTTCAGAGATGGTTGAGGGAAGAAGGAATATCAATGCTGAAGTTGAAAATCTAAGTGAGATATATTTTCCACATTGGATTTACAAGTGTGTTGAGCTGGATGAAGAGCTTGGTCTGCAGAATATCATGAATGAGGAAGATAAGGTCAGAGCAAGGAAGATGATCATAGTGAGCTTGTGGTGCATACAAACGGACCCTTTGTAAAATATCTAGGCCCAAATTTCAAATATATCTACAAAATGTTGTTTGAAGCATTAATGAAGTAAGTGGTTGTAGGTAAGTGGGATCCAAAATGTAGTAGGTGATTGTAGGTAAGTGGGATCCAAAATGAAGTAAGTGGGTGGGTGAAGCATTAATGAAAGTATTTAGATGGTTCCTCCTTGGCCTATATAAGGAGAGGTCATTTGCTCATTCCATCAATCTCATCCAAGAGAAACATCTTCCTCCAAGTAGAGAGTGAATAGTGTCCACTCCAAGTTGAGAGTGTTGAGTGTTGTAGTGTTGGTAGCAAAACAAGTGTGAGAGAGAGAGTTTCCTTCAAGTAGTGTTCTTGAAGTTGTGCATCTCTTTGTACCCCTAATTTCATTAGTGGAAGTTCTTGTTGTTGTTGCCCCGTGGACGTAGGCATATTGCCGAACCACGTTATATCCGGTGTTCTCTATTCTTTGCTCTTTTATTTCCTTGCATATTTATCCTTTTTGTGGGTTGAGTTATTATTTCCATTCTACTATTTTCCGCAACAGTGGTATCAAAGCTCTAGGTTCGTTGAGAGTTAGAATGGAAGGCTCAAGGAGTACCATGGTTCGACTCAACCACTCCAATTGGATTACATGGAAGCCGAGAATGGAGGACATTCTCTATTGCAAGGATCTGCATGAGCCCATAGAAGGAGAGGAAGGCAAGCCTGAGAATATGGGAGATGCTGAATGGAAGAAGTTGAATCGCAAGGCTATTGGCCATATTCGTGAATGGGTGGATGATAGTGTGTTCCACCATGTGTCCAACGAGACTAACGCCCATGCTCTTTGGTTGAAGTTGGAGTCATTGTTCGAACAAAAGTCCGCATCGAAGAAAGCGTTTCTCATTAAGGAGCTTGTCAACATGAAGTATAAGGAGGGCGTAAGGGTGACTGAGCACCTCAACAACTTCCAAAGCACTGTCAATCAATTGGCCACGATGGACATGAAGATCGCGGATGAGCTTCAAGCGTTATTGCTTCTTGGATCTTTGCCCGACAGCTGGGAGACCTTTGTCATTACTGTAAGTAACTCTGCTCCCAATGGTGTGTTATCTATGGATAATGTTAAAGACAACATGTTCAATGAAGAGACTAGGAGAAAGTCATCTAGTTCCGATAATAGTCAAGTCTTTGTGACGGAGAATAGAGGAAGGAGCAAGAGTAAAGGTCCCAGTCGAGATCGCGGAAGAAGTGCAAGCCGTTCGAGGACACGATTCAATGGAAGGTGTCATAATTGCAATCTCTATGGCCGTATGATGAAGAATTGCAACAAACTAAAGAATAACAAGAAGGATGGGAAAGATGGCTCAACCTACCAAAAGAAGGAGGACACAACCAATACTGCAGCTACCGCTACTTTGTCCAGTCAAGCATGTGAGTTGTTGTCTCTTGACAATGATTGCCTACATGCTGATGAAGATAAAAACATTTCTTGGGTAGTTGATTCTGGAGCATCTTTCCATGCCACGGCGCACTCGGAGTTCTTCACCACATACAAAGCCGGAGACTTTGGGGAAGTGAAGATGGGCAATGATAGCTATTCCAAGATATCAGGAATAGGTGATGTTTTGTTCGAGACTGATTTGGGCAACAAGCTGCTATTGAAAGATGTGAGACATGTTCCTGGTTTACGTCTCAATCTAATGTCAACCGGTGTGCTTGATAAACAAGGGTTCCATCATCATGGGGGAGATCAAAAGTGGAGGCTTACCAAGGGATCGCTAGTCATCGCTAGAGGGAAGTTGTGTTGCACCCTTTACAAGACATATGGGAAGGTTTGCAAAGGAGAGTTGAATGTCGCGGACGATTCTCATCCAAATCTATGGCACAAAAGATTAGGTCACATGAGTGAGAAGGGATTGCAAGTTTTGGCAAAGAAGTCTCTCATTCCCTTTGCCAAAGGTACCTCACTCGACTCTTGTGATTATTGTTTATATGGCAAACAAAATCAAGTCAGTTTTTCTGGTACCTTCACAAGAAAAGAAAAAAATATTAGACCTAGTACATTCTGATGTTTGTGGCCCTATGGAAGTTGAATCACTAGGTGGTAATAGATATTTTGTTACCTTTATTGATGATGTTTCACGAAAGGTTTGGGTATATTTGTTGAAATCAAAAGGTCAGGTGCATGCTGAAGACAACCAATCTATCAAAGCGTTTTTGGGCCGAAGCAGTGTCAGCCGCTTGTTACCTTATCAACCGATCACCAAGTGTACCATTGAACTTTGAGACTCCCGAATGCGTATGGACCGGTAGAAGCGTTTCATATTCACACTTGAAAGTGTTTGGGTGCAAAGCATTTGCACGTGTATCTGACGAGAAAAGATTGAAGATAGATGACAAAGGCACACCGTGCATCTTTCTCGGGTACGACAATGAAGAAATGGGCTACCGCATGTGGGATCCAAAGACCAACAAGCTATTTAGAAGCAGAAATGTACACTTTTTTGAAGATCAGACCGTGGCAGATCTTGATAAGGAGATAGTTAAAAATGCAGGCCAACTCACCTATGATTCATCACCGCTGCAACAAGAACCCAGTGGCAGAGCTCAAGAGGTTATACATGAAGACGTTCCTGACATGGCTGAAGCAGAAGGTGCTGAGATAGTATCTGAACCTGAAGACGATGATCAGGTCGATCAAATTCAGGGGGAGCCAAGCCAGGAGGAGCAACCGGAGATTTCCCAAGTACCAGTTCGTAAATCAAACAGAGTGCCGAAGCCGAATACTAAGTATCCTTCTTCACAGTATATTCTCACGACCAGTGATGGGGATGACCCGCATTCCAGATACATTCTGTTGACTGGTGATGGAGAGCCTGAAAATTTTGAGGAGGCAAAGACTCATGCAGACAATGACAAATGGATGTTGGCAATGAATTCTGAGATGGAGTCTTTATTGAAGAATGACACCTATGAGTTGGTGGAGCTTCCTAAAGGCAGAAAAGCACTTAAAAATAAGTGGGTGTTCAAGTTGAAGAGGGACGAAAATGAGCAGTTGACAAAGTTCAAGGCTCGCTTGGTTGTCAAGGGTTTTGGCCAGAAGGAAGGAGTCGATTTCGACGAGATATTCTCACCAGTGGTTAAGATGACTTCTATCCGAGTTATTCTGGGCATGGAAGCTAGCATGGATCTTGAGGTGGAGCAGTTGGATGTGAAGACAGCATTTCTGCATGGTGATTTGGAAGAGGAAATTTACATGGAGCAACCAGAAGGTTTTGAAGTTGAGAGAAAAGGACACATGGTTTGTAAGTTGAAGAAAAGCTTGTACGGGCTAAAGCAGGCACCGAGGCAATGGTACAAGAAGTTTGACTCATTCATGTTGGGTCATGGGTACAAGAGAACAGATGCCGATCCATGTGTGTATATCCAGCAGTTCACCGGAGGTAACTTCATTATTTTATTGCTCTATGTTGATGATATGTTGATTGTGGGGTACGATGTTGCTATGATTCACAAGTTGAAGTCAGATTTGTCAAAATCATTTGATATGAAAGACTTAGGTCCAGCTAAGCAGATTTTGGGCATGGAGATCACTCGTGACAGGAAGGCGAAGAAGCTATGGTTGTCACAGGAAAGGTACGTTGAACGAGTGCTTGAGAGATTCAACATGAAAGAAGCTAAGCCAGTGAACTCACCTCTAGGTAATCAATTCAAGTTAAGCAGAAGTTTATGCCCAACTACACAAGAGGATATGGACAAGATGGCAGGTATTCCATACTCATCAGCTGTTGGTAGTCTTATGTATGCTATGGTTTGTACTCGACCAGATATAACACATGCAGTTGGTGTTGTTAGTAGGTATCTCTCTAACCTTGGCAGAGAGCATTGGGAATCAGTCAAGTGGATACTCAGATATTTGAGAGGCACTTCAAAGTTGTGCTTGTGCTTTGGTGGATCAAAACCGATGTTAGAAGGTTTCACGGATGCAGACTTGGCAGGAGACCTTGATGCTAGAAAATCCACTTCTGGATACTTATTCACCTTTTCAGGGGGAGCTGTTTCATGGCAGTCTAAGTTACAAAAATGTGTTGCCTTATCGACCACTGAAGCTGAGTATATTGCTGCAAATGAAGCAGGCAAGGAGATGATTTGGCTGCAGAGGTTCATTCAAGAATTGGGTGTGAAGCAAGAAAGTTATGTGGTGCATTGTGATAGTCAGAGTGCTATTCATTTAAGTAAAAATTCAGTGTACCATCCTCGCACGAAGCACATTGATCTCCGTTATCATTGGATTCGAGATGCAGTATCAAAGAAGCTTTTCCAGTTGAGGAAAATTCACACCAACAAGAACACTTCAGATATGTTGACAAAAGTTGTTACACAACAGAAGTTGGAGTATTGCAGCAAATCCGCTGGAGTGGACTTCAAGTAGAAGTCACGTCGTTTTGACCTAGTTGGCCTAGAGGGGGAGATTGTAAAATATCTAGGCCCAAATTTCAAATATATCTACAAAATGTTGTTTGAAGCATTAATGAAGTAAGTGGTTGTAGGTAAGTGGGATCCAAAATGTAGTAGGTGGTTGTAGGTAAGTGGGATCCAAAATGTAGTAGGTGGTTGTAGGTAAGTGGGTGAAGCATTAATGAAAGCATTTAGATGGTTCCTCCTTGGCCTATATAAGGAGAGGTCATTTGCTCATTCCATCAATCTCATCCAAGAGAAACATCTTCCTCCAAGTAGAGAGTGAAGAGTGTCCACTCCAAGTTGAGAGTGTTGAGTGTTGTAGTGTTGGTAGCAAAAAAAGTGTGAGAGAGAGAGTTTCCTTCAAGTAGTGTTCTTGAAGTTGTGCATCTCTTTGTACCCCTAATTTCATTAGTGGAAGTTCTTGTTGTTGTTGCCCCGTGGACGTAGGCATATTGCCGAATCACGTTATATCCGGTGTTCTCTATTCTTTGCTCTTTTATTTCCTTGCATATTTATCCTTTTTGTGGGTTGAGTTATTATTTTCATTCTACTATTTTCCGCAACACCCTTCAAATCGTCCGACAATGAAACAAGTCATTGAAATGTTGGAGGGAAGTGTTGATGCCTTGCAGCTCCCACCCAAGCCTTATTTATCTTCTCCTCCAAAATCCCCTGCAGATTCTTCTTCTGCATTGATACCGATACAATAACAATCTGGTCATTAGTATTTGATTAGTGCTTTGAATGTCATAATTTTACTCTTTAATTCTATATAATCAATTAAGTCATGTAATCTCCCTATTTGAAGGGCTTTCTATGTATGTCAAAGTTAGTGAATTGGTAAATTTCAGACTAATCGAAGTGAGTAAGCCCTCTGGTTGAGTGATTCCCAAGTTTCCTATCATTCCATTTATCTATCTATTTCTTACTTACTCAGAATACTTCAGCATTGATGTAAGGCTTGTAAATGACACATTTTCTGCAATTTAGCTTGTTGATTAATGATTAGTCAGATTACCCCTTGAAATTCATAGAATATAGAGTTTTATTCTATTCAATTGATACCAAAGTAGTTGTAGCAGAATAAGCAGCTGGGGATCTTGGAGGAGAAGACAAGTAAGGCTTGGGTGGTATCTCCAAGGCATCAACACTTCCTTCCAACATTTCAATGACTTGTTTCATAGCCGGCCGGTTTGAGGGGCTAGTTTGAATGCACCACAAGCTCACTATGATCATTTTCCTTGCTCTTACTTTGTCTTCCTCATTCTTAACACTATGCAGATTGCCAAGTTCTGAATCTTGTTCAAGATGCCGGTAGATCCAGTCTGGAAAATATATCTCACTTATATTCTCAACTTCAACATTGATGTTCCTTCTTTCTCCAACCATCTCCAAAAGCATCATTCCATAACTATACACATCCGACTTGTGCGAAACCCTACCAAAATTTCTACAAAATACTTCAGGAGCAATATATCCAGCAGTGCCTCGTGCACCTAACATTGACACCATACTCTCTGTCATGTTGCATATTTTAGCAAGTCCGAAATCAGAGATTTTTGGCGTAATGTTTTTATCGAGAAGAATGTTGTGAGGCTTGATATCAAAATGCAAAATTCTTGTGTTGTGTTGCAACCTCGATGTAAATACTCCAATCCTCGAGCAATTCCTAGAGAAATTTGATCCAGTGCTTCCCATCCCAAGTGGTTATTATCCTCGTTGTCGGTGGCATTCGCAGCATATATGAACTTCTCAAATGATCCATTAGGCATGAATTCATATATGAGAGCTGTTTTGGAGCCCTCAAAACAAAATCCCAACAAAGTGACAATGTTGACATGGGAGGTTCTGCTGATGGTTGCCACCTCATTCATAAAGTCTTCTCCATTGCTTTTTAATTTGTTCAATACCTTCACTGCAACAAGACAACCATCGTCCTTTAGTTTTCCCTTGTATACACTACCGTACCCACCATAGCCCAATTTTTCTTTGAAACCGTTGGTCATTTTCTTGATCTCCAAATAGCTATACCTTCTAACTTGAAGTGGGCCGTAGCTCTTTAAAAAGGCCTCAACAACTTGATGACTTTGGTTTTGCTTCTGCCAGAAGAAAAGAAGTCTACAACATGACAACTTTCTCCCCAGGAAGCAATCAATAACAAGAAGAACCGCAAGGCCAATACCTAAACCTGCTGCTAACCAAAGAAAGGAAGTAAAACTTTTAGCACGTGTTCATATAGAGAATTTTAAGATGGTTAAGGATTTATCAACAACATAATTTAAATTAACGGAAATTAATTTTCCAAGTTTCATATTTGGGTAATATTAAAAAAAATATAATATCTAATTTAATGTTTATATATGAATATTAATTATTAAAATAAAATTTTAAATGACACATTTTTATACCAAATTTAAATATGAAATTTGTTGCATCTAAATTCCAAAATTTTATTTTATTCCCATATCTAATTTCTTAATAAATTTTATATTTTTTCACCTCATTCAAAAAATAACTAGATATTAAATTATTAATGCAATTTAGATATCAAATCGGATTGTCGGACGAGAGGGGAGCAATCAACTGTGAACAAAACTGCATTCAGGAGGATGTGTCTTACTTTTGAAGGCAAAGCTGAAGCGGCCGACTTCGTCGCTGACTGCATTCCCGTACAGAGAAAACAAACAGAGGCAACAAGATTATTATCGTTGTAACAATCGATAATTACGCAGTGATTAAGCAGAGTTAATTAGAAATTACCACTCCTGCAACCAGCGCCGGCTTGATATCCGTCTCCGATAAACCTGCTCTTACAGTTGCATCTAAATGCTTAAGTCCCATTGGGCGCCACGACAACCGTGCAATTAGCCTTCTTATCACACGCGCATGTTCGATCAACCCACCACTCAAGCTCCGCCACTTCAAGGTTCAAAAAAAGCGGCGACGTCGAGTTATTCAGCACCTGCGGCCCCGACACCGCCGACATCGACGACAATAAGAACTTACAATCCTTGCGCTTCACGCTCTCAAAATCCATAAACTGCACATCGTTTCCGATCTCGGCGTAGCAGCTGAGGCTGATGTTCGTGCTGCAATTCGGCGGCGCGTCGAACCTGGCCGGGACCAGAAAGTTGGGTAGCTCGCAGCTACTCGACGGCAACCCGTCCGTACAGTTTCGAAGTAGAATCGCGTTTCTGCTCGTCGGGGCGTATTTGGGGCCGTTAAGTTGGCGGAGTGTGTGGAGGAGACGGTCGCATCTACTTTGGATGTTGACTCTTATACTATCTGGGGTTATGGCCTGAACTGGGAATTCGCCGATGGAGATTCCGGAAATTGGGTGCAGTTGAGACGGATTTTGCAGCCGGCGGAGAACCCAAATGGGTATTGGACCCGTAGCTTGGGCATGAACGGTTGCAGTAGGGTGATGCATGGGAGGTGTT
The DNA here is from genome assembly GCA_032719365.1 of Prinsepia uniflora. Taxonomy (NCBI): domain Eukaryota; kingdom Viridiplantae; phylum Streptophyta; class Magnoliopsida; order Rosales; family Rosaceae; genus Prinsepia; species Prinsepia uniflora. Next base: position 73,559,352 of record CM064871.1, read on the forward strand.
TGTGCAAATTACTGAGAGAAGGAAAAAGGATATGCGGAAGAAGGGAGAAAAGGTTGAATTTTTGTTTTAAATTGTCATGAATTTTTGCTATTGGGAGATTGGAGTTTTTGATTGAGCGATTGAAATTCATATGAAGTAAAGTTGTCTGAATTTAATGATGGGGAATTGATTGTGTAAATTGCCGGCGTTGGAATTGATTGAAGTCGCTATTTGGAGAAGAGGATGAGTCAGAAAGAGTCACAAAAAGAGAATAGGCCGGCGTTGGAAGTAATGTCTTGCCAATATGCCGGCCTCAACTCGCATTACCAGCGCACCATATTTTAAACAGTCATGCAAAGGGAATTTGTTGCGAAAAATTACACAGGTTTCAGTTTCTTATATTATCTGCAAATGAGGAGTTCTATTCTATTGACCCCAAAGTAGAAGTGGTCACTGAAAAATCTGCAGGGGTTTTTGGAGGAGAAGACAAGTAAGGCTTGGGTGGCATCTCCACGGCATCAACACTTCCTTCCAACATTTCAATGACTTGTTTCATCCCCGGCCGGTTTGAAGGGTCTGTTTGGATGCACCACAAGCTCACCATGATCATCTTCCTTGCTCTGACCTTATCTTCCTCATTCATGATACTCTCCAGACCAAGCTCTTCTTCCAATTCGAGACGCTTGTAAATCCAATGAGGGAAATATATCTCACTTGTATTTTCAACTTGAGCACATATGTTCCTTCTTCCTCCAGCCATCTCTAAAAGCATCATCCCATAGCTATATGCATCTGACTTGTGTGAAACTACACCAAAACTTCTACTAAATACTTCTGGGGCAATGTATCCAGCAGTGCCTCTTGCACCCGTCATTGACACAATACTCTCTGTCATGTTGCATATTTTAGCAAGTCCGAAATCAGAGATTTTCGGCATAAATTTTTCATCGAGAAGAATGTTGTGAGGCTTGATGTCAAAGTGCAAAATTCTTGTGCTGCAACCTCTATGTAAATACTCCAATCCTCGAGCAATGCCTAGAGAAATTTGATACAGCGCTTCCCATCCCAAGTGATTATTATCCATTTTGTCAGTGGCATTCGCAGCATATATGAACTTCTCAAGTGATCCATTAGGCATGAATTCGTATATCAGAGCTTTTTTTGAACCCTCAAAACAAAATCCCAACAAAGTGACAATGTTGACATGGGAAGTTCTGCTAATGGTTGCCACCTCATTCATAAAGTCTTCTCCATTGCCTTTTAATTGGTTCAACACCTTCACTGCAACAACACAGCCGTTGTCCTTTAGTTTTCCTTTGTATACACTGCCATAACCTCCTTGGCCTAACTTTTGTTTGAAGGAGTCGGTCATTTTCTTCACCTCCAAATAGGTATACCTTCGAACTTGAAGTGGCCCGTAGCTCTTTAAAAAGGCCTCAACCACATGATGATTTAAGTTTTGCTTCTTCCAGAAGAGAATAGATCTACAAAAAGATAACTTTCTCGCCAGGAAGCAAGCAATAACAAGTAGAACAGCAAGACCAATAACTAAACCTGCTAATCAAAGAAAGGAAATCACAAATTTATTATGCAGTGCAATATGAAGGAATATATGACTAGCATTTTTGAGAAATTACAGTTTTAATTAACCAAGAAATAACTAGATATATTAATCCAATTTCGATATAGTTATAGATTTGGAAAGGAAGCATCAACGTAAGTGGATTACTGTCATTGCAAGAACATAGTTTAGATTCAAATTTTGTTCATTCCATGATACGCTTAGATAATTAACTCTTCGGAATTATAAGATTCTTAATGTCGGGGGATATCAATCTTACCTAGTCCAATCTCCAATTTCCGCTTGTCATCTGCAACAAAAACGACAAAGGAATTGTTGTTGGTCAAAGAAAAGAAGATCATAATTAAGTGGCATGTAAACATATACAATTGGCATTCAACATAAACAAGATAATGCATAAGGATCATTTCAAACTGTAAATACTCATGAGTGTGTCTTTCTGTATCATTTCAAACTGCAAGCTATATCCTTGGAAGGAAGGAACTGAATTATGGCAGGGAGAAAGAACGAAGGGTCATGTGAATGCAGCAAGCATCCAATTTGTGCACTCCTATTGTGATTTGTGATGTATATAATATATACCTTTTCCTGTAGTGGGGCATTTAAGTCCTCGGTCGTAAACCAGGCATTCACCCGGTGTTTGATGACATGTGTAGCATTCTTCCGGTAGTTTCAGGTGAAGGAAGAAATTAGTGGTCAATGCACGCAAATCAAATGCGCGATCTGGAAGCATGGGGATATTATAGGAGATTAAACAAGATTGGGGGAGATTTGGTAAAATATCATCAGATGAAGTAACGTAGTAAGTATAAAGATCATTTTTGCAGCCCTCGTTGAGATTTTCTTTAGAAATCCTGTCCAGGGCTCTGTTGCTGCATTTGCATAGCGTGAAATTCTCGGTGAACAGTGTTACATCGGGGATTAGTAAATGGGGAACACTCAAATTGCCGAAAACTTCATCACTGCAATATTGTTTTTCCCAGCGCTTCTGAAGCTGACTGTCATTGATAGCGATCTTATATGTTGGTCGGCCTTCAAGTTCATGCCAGCGTCCTTCTTGGCCTTCAAACTCATGCCAGTATCCTCCTTCTTCAAGTTGGACGGTTGGACGGGAGCTGTTCGAGCAATCAACTGGGAACAAACCGCATTCAGGACTATCCGAATTGCTTCTGAAGGGAAAGCTGATGTGGCTTCTTATGCCATTACAGTAGAAGTTCGAACAACGTGTGGTTCTTCCATGTTCCTCAGCAGAGTGAAGAACCAGAAGATGAGTGAGAAGAGTAAAAACAAAGAAAGCCACGGGAGCCATAACAAATGTCCCAGAAGAAAGCACAAAGGAAAAGGAAGAGCGAAAAATATCTACTTCTGCAATTCAGAAGTAGAGACGAAGACGGTTGAATTGTTTACTCTCTCATTCCTTCTTTCATGGCAATATATTTAAGTTGATGCTCAGTTTAACACGCAAGTTGACTTGGAAATTGCAAGGGGAAGAGTTGCAGGACTAGGATTTGTGTTGAAAGAGAAGCAAGACCACGTAAAATATTGGAAATTATTGTCTGCTTTCTTGATCAACACTTTTTGATTGGTTGGCTTGAAGACTTGCCATGCCATGAGGGAGTTTCCTTCTCATCTTCCCCATTGACCACCACTGACAAAGACTTTGACCTAATCCTTGACTTTTCTAACCATGCGATGAATTTATGAAATGATACTTTTCAGAAAGAAATGGTTGCAGCTCCCTTGGATCCAGGCCACACACACGTTACCATTACGGCAGGGAAACATAATTAGTTTCGGCTTCTTGGTTCGGTTCTAGTACTAATTGTGTGAACAATTAACAGTGATGAGCATTGTCATTTGAATAAATTTAAGAAAGTCTTGCATTTTTGGTCGTTTTCTGACTCTCGTTTTCACCGGCGGCTTTGGTGGTGTGAGTAGGAGACGGGTTAGAGGAAAACGTGTTCACTAGGTTAACTTAGTCAATAGTAATACGTGAATGAATGAATACTTACTGGAATGAATACTTACTGAATATGGTTAACATTCGAAGCTTGTTTCATTTCATGTTATGCTTAGAAAATCAATCCTCTGCTGAGGCGCATAGGAATGCTTTGATTTCCCTGGTTTTTAACAATTGTCCTAGATGAGTATCCATGTCTATTAGATTAATGTCGGGGGATATCAATCTTACCTAGTCCAATCTGCAATTTCCGCTTGTCATCTGCAACAAAAACGACAAAGGAATTGTTGTTAGTCAAAGAAAAGAAGATCATAATTAAGTGGCATGTAAACATATACAATTGGCATTCAACATAAACAAGATAATGCATAAGGATCATTTCAAACTGTAAATACTCATGAGTGTGTCTTTCTGTATCATTTCAAACTGCAAGCTATATCCTTGGAAGGAAGGAACTGAATTATGGCAGGGAGAAAGAACGAAGGGTCATGTGAATGCAGCAAGCATCCAATTTGTGCACTCCTATTGTGATTTGTGATGTATATAATATATACCTTTTCCTGTAGTGGGGCATTTAAGTCCTCGGTCGTAAACCAGGCATTCACCCGGTGTTTGATGACATGTGTAGCATTCTTCCGGTAGTTTCAGGTGAAGGAGGAAATGAGTGGTCAATGCACGCAAATCAAATGCGCGATCTGGAAGCATGGGGATATTATAGGAGATTAAACAAGATTGGGGGAGATTTGGTAAAATATCATCAGATGAAGTAACGTAGTAAGTATAAAGATCATTTTTGCAGCCGTATTTGAGATTTTTGTTTAAAATCCTGTCCAGGGCACTGTTGCTGCATTTGTGTAGTGTCAAATTGTGTGTGGACAGTGTTACATCGGGGATTCGTAAAGGGCTGGGAACACTCAAATTTTTGAAAACTTCATCACTGCAATTTTCTGTTGTCAAGCGCTCCTCAAGCTGTATGTCTTTGATAGCGATCATATATGTTGGACGGCCTTCAATTTCATGCCAGTATCCTCCTTTGCCTTCAATTTCATGCCAGTATCCTCCTTCTTCAAGTTGGACTGTTGGACGGGAGGGCTCATAGCAATTAACTGGGAACAAACCGCATTCACGAGTATGCCTCGTACTTCTGAAGAGAAAGCTGATGTTGCCTACTATGTCATTACAGTAGGTGACGGGACAACTTGAGGTTCCTCCATCTTCCTCAGCAGAGTGAAGAACCAGAAGATGAGTGAGAAGAGTAAAAACAAACAAAGTCACGGGAGCCATAACAAATGTCCCAGAAGAAAGCACAAAGGAAACGGAAGAGCGAAAAATATCTACTTCTGCAATTCAGAAGTAGAGACGAAGACGGTTGAATTGTTTACTCTCTCATTCCTTCTTTCATGGCAACATATTTAAGTTGATGCTCAGTTTAACACGCAAGTTGACTTGGAAATTGCAAGGGGAAGACTTGCAGGACTAGGATTTGTGTTGAAAGAGAAGCAAGACCACGTAAAATATTGGAAATTATTGTCTGCTTTCTTGATAAACACTTTTTGATTGGTTGGCTTGAAGACTTGCCATGCCATGAGGGAGTTTCCTTCTCATCTTCCCCATTGACCACCACTGACAAAGACTTTGACCTAATCCTTGACTTGGGTAGTGAGAATTGGGCACGTGGGTGATTACCCCGTCCCAACATCCAGCGATTAATCATGTTTTAACTGTTCATAATTTCTTTGTTTTTATATGAACTGTTCATAATTTCATGTACAGGGAAAAAAATAAAGCAGAGTGAAGGGAAAGAGATCACCAACCTTGATCATCTTCGTCACCCCAGCAGCGCACAGAATGAGTCCTATCTGGGCAGAAGCATCTAAAATGGCGCGTTGTCAAATTGAACCCACAAACCCCTCCGGTTGTCTGGCAGCGGTCGCAGTCACTCGCCAACCATCATTAGGTACTTAAGTTTTTTCCAAAGTTTCATTTCAAATTTCCAACTTTTAAATCGAATTTCCGTCATTTTTTTTACCGTAAACGATATCGATATTTGGGGCGAGATATCCGTAAATTTGAGTAGCTATATATCCGTCGATATCCATATTTTCATCCTTGATGGCAACAAAGGGGGTTTATTAAACAGCTAGCGGAGGTGGTGATTTAGTCAACAGTAGCTGGAGGTGAGGTTTGTAAATTTGTAGTTGGGCTGCCATTGAATGTGACTTGGAAATGTACACGATTCTAATCTTGTTCTATATATTCACCACAACCAGGGAAAAAAAATCCTAAAAGTTTAGGTTGACTTGACAACTGAGTGATGTCAAACCTGCATTATCTTATTATCTTACAAGATTATGTCACTTGGGGAGCCAAAGGGTTGAATAAGAATTACTAGCACTGAGATTGTTAACAAATAGCCCAAAATGATTAATATCTTATCTAGATCTAAAGTTGTATCCTTTTCACTTCTTGTACTTCTTCCTAACCATGAAACTAAACCAACTTTACACTTCTAATCTGATCTGTTTATCAAAAGGGTACTATTGTTGACAGTAAAAAAAAAAAACAGCATTCATGTCATCTCTGACATATTCTATTAGAAATGTAAAATGATTTCAATTATTAATTTTCTTATTTTTTTGTTATAGTATTATGCCATATCGCACAGAGATAGAGTTTTGCATATAGAGCTTGATTAGAAGCTGCATTACTTTTTTATTCTTGTTTTAGAGGTTGTGGATTTGATTCCATGGAGGAGGAAAGGGACCATCTTCATTAAAATTTGAGGTGGTGGCCATAGCCACTGTCGTGTTTCAGCAACACCCACTTAAACTATTTTCTATTTCCAACCACCCGCCACCTTTCTTGAATCAAAATGTATGGCAGTGATTAAACCTGCACTGGGTCAGATCCATTTTTCTAGTTTTGTACAGAGAGAATTGGGCAAGTGGGTGATTACCTCGTCCCAACATCCAGCAATTAATCATGTTTTAACTGTTCAATTTTTTTTTATATGAACTGTTCATAATTTCATGTACAGGGAAAAAAATAAAGCAGAGTGAAGGGAAAGAGATCACCAACCTTGATCATCTTCGTCACCCCAGCAGCGCACAGAATGAGTCCTATCTGGGCAGAAGCATCTAAAATGGCGGGTTGTCAAATTGAACCCACAAACCCCTCCGGTTGTCTGGCAGCGGTCGCAGTCACTCGCCAACCATCTGATCTCAAACCCTCCTTTGATTATCTCTTTCATTTCCCCATTCCCATTCCCTTCAACATGACCCACCACCACTTCTTCTCTACAATTGTTTCCGCGAACATCTCTGAATCTCAGATACTCATCCCGCGGCAGGGCCAGAGCTTCTGAAGCATTGCCAGCCAAGCAACCAATCTTGTATCGCGAAAATGGATCAAAAAGAGCAGAAGAGCTGCAGTTGTGGAGCAAAAAGATCTCAGCTTGATCTGGAAGCAGCTCGTACTGATCATGGGGAAGGGATAAGTTCTCCAGTGATGGAAATTCTTTACAAGCAGAGTCATTTAAGTAGTCTGAAAGCAGAGAGTTTGAGACTCGAAGAGAGCGGCTCTGGTAATTGATGCTGCGGACTGTGTAGTTGTTTCCGGATAGTTGCAGAAGAGGGTAGGCAGATTCTTCTCCTCCACCGTCGTCTTCGTGGCAGAAGAGCTCAAAACCAGGGTAGCCACAGAAAGATTGTTCCTTGCCTGGAATGAAGAAGGGATAGCTAATGTGTTGGCTACCACAAGTTGTGGGCACACTGCAGTTTTGGAAGTAGAAGTCCACAGCCAATGGGGTTTCAGCTGAGAGGAGGAGGAGAAGAAGGAGGAGGAGGAGGAGGAGGTTTATGAATGGGGAGGAAAGGAGGGTCTGATTCATTTGGATTTTGTTGTTGATTTTGTGGAAGAAACTGTGGAGATGATAATATAATATTGCAGAGATTCGAGAGAGGGAGATTGGGGACGGAATTTATTGTAAGAAAAATGTTATTGTTGTTGATTAGGTGTTTGGTAGGGGTGGCAATGGGTCGTGTCGTGTCGGGTTGGTGTCGTGTCATGAATTCTGTTTTATCCATTTATGTCCAACCCGAACCCGACCCGTTTAATAATCGTGTCAAGAATGTCCAACCCGAACCCGACCTGTTAATGACCCGTGTAACCCGTTTAACCCGTTTAACCCATTTAATAAACAGGTCATACTCAAAACCCAATTAACCTATGACCCGTTTGACCCGTTTAACCCATTTAACATGTTTAACCTATTTAAATTATAAAATTTAATAGATATTTATGTAGTAAATGGGTAGATATATGGGTTAGTAATGACACATTTATTAAATGGGTCAATATATAAGCCAATATACGGGTTAACCTGTTAACCCGAAATCTACCCATTTATTAAACGGGTTGACAGGTTATTAAACGGGTTAACAGGTTGACCCGAAACCCACCCGTTTAATAAACGGGTCATAACGGGTTGACCCGAAAATGACCCGAAATTTTAATCGTGCGGGTTGACCCGCATAAATTTCGTGCGGGTTTCGAGTCGTGTATCGGGTCGTGTCAAAAATTGCCACCCTTAGTGTTTGGTTTGATTTGAATTCTGCAACTTCTGTTAGTCAAACTCTCCTAGTAGGGATAAAGCTAATCCTATATTCAAAGCTTAAGGCTTCCTGTATAAATCAGATGTATATTCTCATTGGTGAAATATGAAAGATAAGTAATTATCACATGGTATCAAGAGCGTAGGTCTCTCAGCCCAAAATCCTCCTTTCTTTTTCTTGCTCCGCGTCTGCAACACCCTTTGCTCAGAAAACTCCAAAATCTTCTTGGTCAATGACTTCCTCGACCCCACCACTTCCCCCTGCTTCCCCTGCTCCAACATCCACACTAAATATCTCCACACTTGTCTCTGTCAAATTAACTGAGTCCAACTACTTATTATGGGAAAGTCAAGTTAAACATTTCTTGTTCGGTCAGAATTTTTGGAAATTCATTGATGGCTCCCATCCCTGCCCACCTACCATGATACCTGCTCCTGCACGCTCTGGCTCTTCTGTATCCTCTGATGACTCTACCACCACTCCAATTCTTTTACCAAACCAGCCCATTCCACGTGGTTTCAAACAGACCAAACTTTGGTCAGCATTCTCAGAGCGACCCTCACCGAACCTGTGTTGTCCCAGGTTGTCGATCTTTCCACCTCTCGGCAAATTTGGGAGTGCCTGCGACAAAACTTCTCACAGCAGTCATTGGCCAATGCTACTCACCTCCGTTTTCAGCTGATGTCTGTCTCTAAAGGCACAAAGAACGTGTCTGAATATTTGACTCATGCCAAATCTCTTGCGGATTCCCTTGCTGCCATCAATGAACCAGTCTCTAATGTTGATTTGGTGACCTCCGTTCTGCGCGGTCTTGGTCCTGACTATTCTATGTTGGTTAGTGCTATGCTCAATTTTCCTCCCCTGCCTCAGTTCTCGGATCTTCGAGCTCGACTTCTCTCTTTTGAAGCTCAGCAATCCTTGACTGCGTTGACAACTACGCCACAAGCATTATATGCTTCTCGAGGCAACCCACATCGATCCCGTGGTAATCCCAATTCTCGCCATTATAGAGGAGGCCGGCTTGACCACCAACATGGATCATCTCGCTTCAATGGGCTTCACACCGATCACCACAAGGGCTGATCCACCAGACCGTATTTTCCATCAAACCAGCGTACCCAACCACCTTCCATCCAACCAGGGATCCTCGGCTCTCACCCCTCTAGTCATCCTCCTATTCAGTGTTGGTCATGTCAACAGTATGGCCATAATTCTGTCAATTGCCCGAATCGGTCGAATGAAGATGATTTGTCTTGTGATTTTGCTGGTATGCATGTCTCCCACTCTGCTGACCCTAATTGGTACCCGGACACCGGTGCCACTCATCACATGACCAGTAATGGTCAAGGTATGACCAACTCCAATGCTTATGTGTCAGGACCCGTCCCAAATATCGCCTCGATACCCGGGACGAACCCTGCTCCCGTCTGACAATCACACCTAAAGTACCAAAATAACCTCAATACCACAATAAGCATAACTATCAGACGAAGGAGTAAATATATACAACTGTAAGTCAGAGCATAGTTCTACAAAATGGGCACAAAATCCTACTATGCTAGTCTCGCAACGGAAGAACGTCGTAAGCTCTATGCCTCGATTCCTGCCTCAGCGTTCACCCCAACGCTATCACCACGACCTGGAGGGAAAATTTAAAACCAAAAGTGTGAGTGGACTAGAATAAATAAAAGTTTCAAAATCAGTTTAGCATCAAATCAAAGTTAAGGAAAAATAATAATAATATTTGTTCCCTCCGTTCTAAAAACATGCATGCCCAACTACATATTAGAAAATCATAACATAAAACATCATAAGAAACAGAAACACTATAAAACTGCATCATAAACCGTAAATATCAAGGTATCATTTTACGATCAAACCTGCTGGGTATATCCGAGTCTTTAAACTCAACCAGGCCTCAATAATATCCGAGTCTTTAAACTCCCGAGTCTTTAAACTCAATAGGCCTACGGGGGTAATATCATAAATGTCCGAGTCTTTAAACTCAATCCGGGCCCGTCCCCCGTCAATCAGAATCCGGGTCTTTAAACCCATATCCAGATCCAGCAAATCCAATCCAACTTCAATGAAAACTCAATTCTAAATTCATAGCCAAACTCGAATTCGAAATCCCCGGTTCGAAGCCCGTCCAGCGTTCAGAACCGACATTCCGAATCCAAATCTAGAAATTCACTTTTAAACCCAAAACCCATCGTTAATCACTAATCATGTTTCACAATCCATTTATCATCATCAGAAAACACTTAGAAAGTGAAATCCCCAAATATGGTATCAAAATCTGAAATCAGCGTTTCTCGAAAAACGTGCAAAATCCCGAAAATGTCTCGAAAAACGTGCAAACATATCAACCACATATAATCATCAACAAGAAGCATAAAAACACATTTAATATCATAAAACATCAATAAAAACAGTTAGGCATGCTCGAAAGAAAGGAAAGAGTCCACTCACAAATCAGGACGAGTCAATCGCGCTCCGTGCGCTCCTCGACCGTCTCAGGCGTCTCCCGTCCTGTCAGTAGGCACCAAATAGAGTCACAATTACATCAAGGATACTAACCCTAATTTCCCCAATTTTTCGGAAATTTATTAATATTTTAATCTTAAACCCTAAACCGTCCGGATTCCCGAACTACCTCATAACATCGTCTGATTCACCCGAAACTCATACCAATGGATTCCTTAGGAAATTTAAAATCAAAACCATGTTGGAAGCTTGGCCGGAATCCTCCCCACGCGCCGCCCAAAGTGGCTGCGCGTGGGCCTCACGCGCCTGCTACAGTGCTCCTTCAACCTCGAGTCACCCGGTTCAACTGTGTTGAACCGGCGTGACCGGTTCTCTGCAATTCCTCCACCGTTCTTCCTCCTTTCTTCTCCATTAGCACCGTCCAGTTCCTAGCAAACTTTCCATGTCCTTACAATTGAGATTCACGGCCCAAAACCACACGATTCTCCCTCGAAAAACTGAGCCCGTGGCCCCTGTTTTGGGCGTCGGCCGCCCAGGTCCTCCCCCGGCACGGCACCACAACCAAACGACTCCTGGGACCTCCAGGAGTCTCACTACAACCACCAAATCCCTCGACTCTAGCCCTAGGTCCTCGACTTTCGAATTGAAATTCACGGGAAAAACAGAGGAATGAAGCTTACCTTTCGATTCAGTCTCCGCCGTGTGCACCGCCGCGTGCCACGGTGTTCGTTGGGTTCCCTGCAACCACCTAATCCTTCCACTGTCTTGGTTTGAGCCACCACACGGCACAACCACCACCCCTGTCTCACGGTTTCCCTATTTTTCTCAGAACTCCGCCGCACCACCGCCGTGTCTCCGGGCACGATTCCTCCACCAAAACACGATCACAAGCTCAGCCTTGTCTCTCTGTCACTCTCACAATTCACTCTTCACTCACTCACACCCTGAATCGATCACAAGCTCTCCAATTTTTCCTCTCTGTTTCTCTGTGTCGAATACAATGGCACGGTTTGAACGTGCACATTGTGTGGCCGTGTACATTTTAGTCTCTCCCAGAACCATCTAGTTTCCCCCACGTGTCCATCATCCCTTGGTTCAGCACAAAATATCCCAGCCCACTTATGCCACTTGTCCTGATCTGATTGGGCTGAGGGAAAAGACTAAAATACCCCTAGTGTTAAAATTACCCTCACACTTTCCAGACCCGTAACTACTTCGTCCAATGTCCGATGACAGCGTGCCGCCTGTCGTTGTACTCAGGACGTCGAGACCTATCTAACGGTCCTCGGTCTATGTGAAAATCACAAGTCCTTCAAAAAGTCAAAATTTTCCTCATTTAGTTAAAATTACGGTAACGCCCTCAATCTTCCGAACATCATAACTTTTCCTCCGAGTGTCCGAATCGAACCTGCCACCTGTTTACGGACTCGTGACGTCCTAAACTACGTCACGGTCAAGGGTCAACACTCAACCAACTGGTAAATCAAAAAGTCAACTTTTGACGCACTATTTACAGGGGCAAAATCGTCCTTTTTTACAAATATTTACAAAAATTACATTTATACCCTTCCCGAAGGTACGGGTTGTTACAATCTACCCCCTTAAAAAGAATTTCGTCCCCGAAATTCAGTGAAACAAATAAGGGTACTGTTCACGCATCAAGGCCTCGGGTTCCCAAGTAGCTTCTTCCACTTGATGATTTCTCCACAATACCTTAACTAAAGGAACCGTCTTCCGTCGTAAGACTTTATCCTTCCGATCCAAAATCGCTACAGGCTGCTCTTCAAAACTCAATTCTTCCCTCAATTCAACAGGTTGTGCTTCCAGAACATGTGAATCATCCCGTACGTACTTCCGAAGCATAGATACATGGAAGACATTATGTACTTTTTCCAGGTCTGCTGGTAAGGCCAACCGATAAGCAACAAGACCAATCCGTTCCAAAATCTCATAAGGTTCAATGTAACGAGGACTCAATGTCCCTCGTCTGCCAAACCGTACGATTCCCTTCCAAGGAGATAACTTTAAGAAAACCCAGTCTCCTACTGCAAACTCCAAATCCCTGATCCTACGGTCGGCGTAACTCTTCTGTCGGTCCTGAGCTACCTTCAGTCGATCTCGAATCAATGCCACTTTTCCTGCGTAAGATCTACCAGCTCGGAAGTAGTGAGTCTCCTCTCACCAACCTCAGTCCAACACAACGGAGTCCGACACTGTCGCCCGTATAACGCCTCGTAAGGAGCCATCCCAATGCTCTCCTGATAACTGTTATTGTAGGCGAACTCCATCAAAGGCAGATGTGATTCCCAAGTACCCTGAAACTGCAAAACACAAGCTCGCATCATATCCTCGAGAATCTGGATGGTCCACTCAGACTGTCCATCGGTCTGAGGATGAAAGGCAGTACTGAAATGCAACTTTGTCCCAAAAGCTTCCTGTAAGCTCTGCCAAAATCGGGAAGTAAATCTCGGATCTCTATCAGATACTATCGACTCTGGAGTCCCATGGAGCCGAATAATCTCATCAATAAACAACTGGGCAAACTGCGTCAACCTGAAATTCTCCCGTACTGGCAAGAAATGAGCAGACTTCGTAAGTCTATCCACAATCACCCACACACCATCGTGTCCCTTCGGTGTTCTAGGAAGCTTGAATACAAAATCCATCGTCAGGTGATCCCATTTCCACTCGGGGATCGGCAAAGGTTGCATTTCTCCATAGGGTCTCTGCCGCTCAGCTTTCACCTGTTGACAGATCAAACATCTACTAACATATTCTGCAATCTCACGTTTCATCCCTGACAACCAGTAATGCTCTCAGAGTGTACGATACATCTTGGTCCCACCAGGATGCATCGCATAGGCTGAACAATGAGCCTCATCCAGTATCACCTTCTTCAAGGCTTCCTCCTCGGGTACGCACAACAGTCCATCTTTAACCAAGACTCCATCCTCGCGAATCTCAAAGTCATGTCTCTCTCCAGCCTCGACCTCAATAGGTATGATGCCCAAAATGGGGTCCTCAAACTGAGCATCAATAACCTGATCAATCAAAACAGGTCGCACGTGGAAACTCGCTAAAAGTGCTCCCTGATCATCCACAGTCAACTCTACTCCCAGCCTGCGGAGCTCAACCAACAAAGGTAATCGTACTGTCCTCAAATGCGACAAAGAACTAGCTGACTTCCTTCTCAGAGCATCGGCTACCACATTAGCCTTCCCTGGGTGATACTCGATAGTACAGTCGTAGTCCTTAAGCAACTCCAACCATCGGCGCTGTCTCAGATTCAGTTCCTTCTGAGTGAACAAATACTTCAAACTCTTGTGATCGGTGAAAATCCTGCACCTCTCGCCGTACAAATAATGTCGCCAAATCTTCAGTGCATGAACCACCGCCGCCAGTTCCAAGTCATGTGTAGGATAGTTCAGCTCATGGGGTTTCAACTGCCGGGAAGCATAAGCAGTCACTTTCCCGTGCTGCATCAATACATAGCCCAAACCTTGTAAAGAAGCGTCACTGTAAACCTCGAACTCCCCACTATCATCTGGAAGGGCCAACACAGGAGTAGATGTCAACCGCCTTTTAAGCTCCTGGGAACTCTGTTCATATTCCTCATCCCACTCAAATCGAACTCCTTTCCGAGTCAACCTTGTCAACGGTGCAGCAAGAATAGAAAAACCCTCAATGAAACGCCGATAATAACCTGCTAAACCCAGAAAACTCCTGATCTCTGTCACCGTCTTGGGCTGTTCCCAATTTGCTACCACCTCAACCTTCTGAGGATCCACTCTGATGCCCTCGGCTGAAATCACATGACCTAAAAATCCAACACTGGTCAACCAAAAATGACACTTACTCAACTTCGCATACAACTGATGCTCTCTCAGGGTCTTAAGCACAATTCTCAGATGTTTCTCGTGCGCCTTCGCACTCTTCGAATACACCAAAATATCATCAATAAATATGATCACAAAACGATCCAAGTATGACCGGAACACTCAGTTCATAAGATCCATAAAAGCTGCTGGGGCATTAGTCAATCCGAAAGGCATCACAACAAACTCGTAATGACCGTACCTGGTCCGAAAGGCTGTCTTCGGTACATCCTCCTCTTTAACCCTTAACTGATGGTAGCCGGAGCGAAGATCAATCTTCGAAAAGTACTGTGCTCCCTTTAACTGGTCAAACAAATCATCAATCCGGGGTAAAGGATACTTATTCCAAAAGGTTACCTTATTCAACTGTCTGTAATCAACACACAATCTCAAACCTCCGTCCTTTTTCTTCACAAATAGTACCGGCGCTCCCCATAGTGACATACTCGGTCGAATGAATCCTATATCGACCAACTCTTGCAACTGGGCCTTAAGTTCCCTCAATTCTGCAGGTGCCATGCGGTAAGGAGTCTGTGAAATAGGCTGTGTACCTGGTAAAAGATCAATCGTGAACTCGATCTCTCGATAAGGTGGTAATCCTGGCAACTCCTCGGGAAAAACATCGGGAAACTCCCGCACCACTGGTATATCCTCCGCCCTCACTAGCGTAGCACGTGTATCCACCACATGGGCTATGTAACCCTGACACCCCTTACGCAACAGCTTACTAGCCTCAAGTGCCGAAATAAATCCAGTGGGAAGTGCACGTTGATCACCTTGAAATATCGTCTCTGGTAATCCTGGACTCCGAAAAGTCACTCTCCTATCGAAACATTCGATAGAAGCATGATGTCTCGTCAACCAGTCCATACCCAAAATAACATCAAAGTCCCGTAGATCCAATAGTAACAAATCCGCCATTAACTCAACCTCGCCTACCATCACCGGACACTCTCTCAACACCTAAGTCACTACCAACACCTCCCCGGTAGGTGTACTCACCCCTAAGGCACAATCCAAGGTAGACACCTCCCTCTCCGTAACCAATCTACAACTCCGAGTTATAAACGAATGAGTCGCCCCGGGATCTATCAAAGCAAAAACAGTGTGACCAAGTATGGTGAGTGTACCTGTCACCACTCCCGGTGCTGATCTGGCCTCCTGCTGGGTCATAGCAAAAACTCGCGCCTGAGGTCCTGATGACCTACCGCGCCCTCTAGAACTGCTCGTGGCACCACCGCCACCCCTAGGGCCTGCTGCCCCCGATACTGATGCAGTACTGCGCCCAGGTTCTGCTACACCTCGGCCTACTCCACCCTCCTGAGCTAACAATGGGCACTCCCTCCGAAAGTGTCCTCGCTCTCCACAATAGAAGCAAGCATCTCTACCAGGTCCACCGGTTTGCCTCCCAGTAGAAGCAACTGAAGTCGCACTCGCCTGAGGAGTCGGCTGTGCCCTAGCCCCCCTAAATCCAGAGCCCTGAAAACTGCCTGGTCTGCCATACCGGGGTCCACCAGCCGATGACGAACCACCAAAATTACCCCGATTCGGGGTCCTCTGACTCGATGCTCCAGGAAATGAATGCTCTCGGCGTCGTACACTGCCCGAGTACTGTGGCCTAGCAGGCAAACTGGCCTCCACCCTGACAGCAGCATCAGACAACTCCCGGAATGTAGCAAACGAGCCGGCTGTCACAATGGCTCTAATCTCTCCTCGAAGGCCTAACTCGAACCACACTTCTCCGCCTCGGTAGCCACGAATGCAGGAGCGAATCGGGATAGCATCTGAAATCTCTGCTCATACTCGGCTACTGTCATGTTCCCTTGCTTCAACTGAAGAAATTCTGCCTCCTTGGCATCCCGGAAAGAGCGGGGATAATACTGGTCTAGAAACCGCTTCCGGAAAGTCTCCCACGTCACCGTATATGCGTCCCAGCCGGACAACTCCAGCCTATACCACCACTCATACGCTGCTCCATCCAGCAGAAACGTAGCCAACAAGACCCGGTCCTCTGGAGGACAATGCATCACCCCAAAAATACGCTCGAGCCGGGTGATCCATCGGTGAGCTTCCTCTGGGTCTGCCCCACCGCTGAACGTAGTAGTCCCAAGCCGCTGGGCTCTCTCAATCGAAGCGCTCTCAGTCCCTCTCGCTGCTTCGTCTTCAGGTCGTGGAGGGGGTTCACGTCTCGGAGGCATGGTCAAACGTACGCTGAAAGAGGCATAGAGTTAGTAAAACAACCTAGATACGACCTTATACCGACACAAACCGACAAACCTATGCTCTGATACCAATTGTCAGGACCCGTCCCAAATATCGCCTCGATACCCGGGACGAACCCTGCTCCCGTCTGACAATCACACCTAAAGTACCAAAATAACCTCAATACCACAATAAACATAACTATCAGACGAAGGAGTAAATATATACAACTGTAAGTCAGAGCATAGTTCTACAAAATGGGCACAAAATCCTATTATGCTAGTCTCGCAACGGAAGAACGTCGTAAGCTCTATGCCTCGATTCCTGCCTCAGCGTTCACCCCAACGCTATCACCACGACCTGGAGGGAAAATTTAAAACCAAAAGTGTGAGTGGACTAGAATAAATAAAAGTTTCAAAATCAGTTTAGCATCAAATCAAAGTTAAGGAAAAATAATAATAATATTTGTTCCCTCCGTTCTAAAAACATGCATGCCCAACTACATATTAGAAAATCATAACATAAAACATCATAAGAAACAGAAACACTATAAAACTGCATCATAAACCGTAAATATCAAGGTATCATTTTACGATCAAACCTGCTGGGTATATCCGAGTCTTTAAACTCAACCAGGCCTCAATAATATCCGAGTCTTTAAACTCCCGAGTCTTTAAACTCAATAGGCCTACGGGGGTAATATCATAAATGTCCGAGTCTTTAAACTCAATCCGGGCCCGTCCCCCGTCAATCAGAATCCGGGTCTTTAAACCCATATCCAGATCCAGCAAATCCAATCCAACTTCAATGAAAACTCAATTCTAAATTCATAGCCAAACTCGAATTCGAAATCCCCGGTTCGAAGCCCGTCCAGCGTTCAGAACCGACATTCCGAACCCAAATCTAGAAATTCACTTTTAAACCCAAAACCCATCGTTAATCACTAATCATGTTTCACAATCCATTTATCATCATCAGAAAACACTTAGAAAGTGAAATCCCCAAATATGGTATCAAAATCTGAAATCAGCGTTTCTCGAAAAACGTGCAAAATCCCGAAAATGTCTCGAAAAACGTGCAAGCATATCAACCACATATAATCATCAACAAGAAGCATAAAAACACATTTAATATCATAAAACATCAATAAAAACAGTTAGGCATGCTCGAAAGAAAGGAAAGAGTCCACTCACAAATCAGGACGAGTCAATCGCGCTCCGTGCGCTCCTCGACCGTCTCAGGCGTCTCCCGTCCTGTCAGTAGGCACCAAATAGAGTCACAATTACATCAAGGATACTAACCCTAATTTCCCCAATTTTTTGGAAATTTATTAATATTTTAACCTTAAACCCTAAACCGTCCGGATTCCCGAACTACCTCATAACATCGTCCGATTCACCCGAAACTCATACCAATGGATTCCTTAGGACATTTAAAATCAAAACCATGTTGGAAGCTTGGCTGGAATCCTCCCCACGTGCCTCCACGCGCCGCCCAAAGTGGCTGCGTGTGGGCCTCACGCGCCTGCTACAGTGCTCCTTCAACCTCGAGTCACCCGGTTCAACTGTGTTGAACCGGCGTGACCGGTTCTCTGCAATTCCTCCACCGTTCTTCCTCCTTTCTTCTCCATTAGCACCGTCCAGTTCCTAGCAACCTTTCCATGTCCTTACAATTGAGATTCACGGCCCAAAACTACACGATTCTCCCTCGAAAAACTGAGCTCGTGGCCCCTGTTTTGGGCGCCGGCCGCCCAGGTCCTCCCCCGGCACGGCACCACAACCAAACGACTCCTGGGACCTCCAGGAGTCTCACTACAACCACCAAATCCCTCGACTCTAACCCTAGGTCCTCGACTTTCGAATTGAAATTCACGGGAAAAACAGAGGAATGAAGCTTACCTTTCGATTCAGTCTCCGCCGTGTGCACTGCCGCGTGCCACGGTGTTCGTTGGGTTCCCTGCAACCACCTAATCCTTCCACTGTCTTGGTTTGAGCCACCACACGGCACAACCACCACCCCTGTCTCACGGTTTCCCTGTTTTTCTCAGAACTCCGCCGCACCACCGCCGTGTCTCCGGGCACGATTCCTCCACCAAAACACGATCACAAGCTCAGCCTTGTCTCTCTGTCACTCTCACAATTCACTCTTCACTCACTCACACCCTGAATCGATCACAAGCTCTCCAATTTTTCCTCTCTGTTTCTCTGTGTCGAAGACAATGGCACGGTTTGAACTTGCACATTGTGTGGCCGTGTACATTTTAGTCTCTCTCAGAACCATCTAGTTTCCCCCACGTGTCCATCATCCCTTGGTTTAGCACAAAATATCCCAGCCCACTTATGCCACTTGTCCTGATCTGATTGGGCTGAGGGAAAAGACTAAAATACCCCTAGTGTTAAAATTACCCTAACACTTTCCAGACCCGTAACTACTTCGTCCGACGTCCGATGACAGCGTGCCGCCTGTCGTTGTACTCAGGATGTCAAGACCTATCTAACGGTCCTCGATCTACGTGAAAATCACAAGTCCTCCAAAAAGTCAACATTTTCCTCATTTAGTTAAAATTACGGTAACGCCCTCAATCTTCCGAACATCATAACTTTTCCTCCGAGTGTCCGAATCGAACCTGCCACCTGTCTACGGACTCGTGACGTCCTAAACTACGTCACGGTCAAGGGTCAACACTCAACCAACTGGTAAATCAAAAAGTCAACTTTTGACGCACTATTTACAGGGGCAAAATCGTCCTTTTTTACAAATATTTACAAAAATTACATTTATACCCTTCCCGAAGGTACGGGTTGTTACATTATGGTTCTAATGATGGAGTAATTGTGGGTAATGGTGAATCCCTTCCGGTTGCACACACTGGTAACCTTTCCTTTTCGTCTGGCTCATATGTGTTTAAACTTTCTGATGTTCTTCATGTCCCTACCATTCGTAAAAATCTTTTGTCTGTTGCCAAATACACTCGTGATAATCTGGTTAGTTTAACCTTCTATCCAACTGGTTTTATTATTCGTGATCTCACCAATGGTGCCACTTTATCTCAGGGCCAATGTAAGGATGATTTGTATCCAATTCGGCCAGATTGTCTTCCAGTTCGTTCTTCATCACCAAAATTTTCTTTTGCCTCTTTATTCAACTCCGCGTCAGTTTGGCATCGTCGTTTGGGCCATCCATCTAATAAAGTCCTCCAAAAGTTGGCGATTCCTTCGTCGTTTGGACCTCCCATTTCCTTTTCAAATAAGAATTTTTGTAACGATTGTGCCTTGGGCAAATCCACCCGGCTCTCTTTTCAGCCTGTAGATCATTGTTCTACTTTTCCCTTTCAAGTCATACATTCTGATGTTTGGATGTCTCCTGTGCTTTCTAATTCTGGTTATCGTTATTATGTTTTATTCACTGATGACTTCACTCGTTATTCTTGGGTATTTTTAATGAAAGTAAAATCTGAAGTTTTTCAGCATTTCTCCACCTTTTTAACGTTTGTTGAAAATCAATTTTTTGCAACAATAAAAGTTTTACAATGTGATGGGGGTGGTGAATATCGTAATAACTCTTTCTATCAGTTGTGTAATCAAAAAGGTATTCATCAACAGTTTTCTTGCCCACACACTCCCCAACAGAATGGGATTGCAGAGCGAAAACATCGCCACATTTCTGAAATGGGCCGAACTTTGTTACTATCTGCAAATTTACCTCAAAAATTGTGGGCTGAAGCTATAAGTACGACAGTTTATCTCATCAACAGGTTACCCACATCGATTTTACAGTGGGTCTCCCCATTTCAACGACTTTTTGGTGTTAAGCCGATTTATCAAGATTTACGGATTTTTGGGTGTGCTTGCTTTCCGTATCTTGGTGATTATGTTTCTAACAAATTGCAATCTCGTTCTCTTGCCTGTGTTTTCATTGGTTACAGTTCCATACATAAGGGCTATCGGTGCTTACACCCCTCGACTGGACGGGTCCATATCTCTAGGCATGTCAAATTCAATGAATCAAAATTTTCATTTCTGCAATCTGTCTCACCACCCGTCGTTGAGCCTGCCATGGTATTCTTGCCGAGTTTTTTGGACCCATCTGCTGTGCTGGCTCAACAATCACATGAACCCAATGTTGAGACTAGCCCATCGCCTCAGCACACTAGTCCTATTTCTGGTCTGCTGCACACAGAGAGTCCGTCACAGATCTCTGCCGAAACACTTGCTTTACCGCATCCCCCTCCAGTCCCAACGTTGCTTGCAACGACACCCACCCCAACTTCAACGTCGACGGCTACAGCGCCATCACCGGCACCAATTATGAACCCCATCGTCGACGCCACTGCAGAAACCTCTGATCCCGCCTCTGTATTGGACTCGCGGTTGGCTCCCTCTCTCTCCGCCGCGCTCTCTGGGCCTGCTGTGCTACCAGCTGCTGACAGTGATCGACCCACCGTCTCTGCTATTCCCGTGGTGAAAAATCCTCCTTCCCATCCTGATCGTTCTTCAGGTATTCAAACCCATTCGAAGTCTGGCATTTTTAAGCCAAAAGTGAGGTCGTATTTCGCTGTTCGATATCCAATTTCCCAAGCTCTTGCTGCACATCTTGAATCTGATGTTGAGCCTACCTGTGTTAGTGAGGCTTCCAAATCTCCCCACTGGCAGATGGCTATGGCATAGGAGTTTAATGCCTTGATCAAGCAACAGACATGGGTCTTGGTCCCTCCCTCCTCCAATCAAAATGTAGTTGGGTGTAAGTGGGTCTTCCGCATAAAACGGAAGTCCGATGGTACGATTGAACGGTATAAGGCACGTCTGGTTGCAAAAGGATTTCATCAACAACACAGTCTTGATTTTGCAGAGACATTTAGTCCTGTTGTAAAGCCTACTACTATCAGGATTGTTTTAAAGTTTTGTTGTGTCTTGTGGATGGGTTCTTTGTCAGTTGGATGTGAAAAATGCTTTTCTTCATGGCCACTTGACTGAGGATGATTACATGAGTCAACCCCCTGGGTTCGTTGATCCAAGCCGCCCTCACCATATTTGTAAGCTTCACAAGGCCCTTTACGGGTTAAAACAAGCTCCTCGAGCTTGGTTTCAACGCCTGAGTTCGTTCTTATTGACTTATGGTTTTCGCCAGAGCCGTGCTGATTCATCTCTCTTTCTCTATCGCAGCCAATCTCAGGTCATGTTTCTCTCATTGTATGTTGACGATATTGTATTAACTGGCAATGATCCTGCTTTGCTGCGTACTTTCATTTCTACTTTGGGTTCGGATTTTGAGTTGAAAGATCTTGGGCGTTTGAGCTATTTCCTTGGATTGGAAGTCTCGTATCTTTCTTCAGGCCTGCAGCTTAGTCAAACGCGGTATACATTGGATGTCCTTAAACGCCACCAGATGCTTGAGTGCAAGCCATGCTCCACCCCAGTGGCTGCCAAACCGTGCCTCTCTACACACCTTGGTTCGCCTTTACATGATGCAACAGAGTATCGTCAGCTGGTTGGCTCCCTTCAATACCTAACACTCACTAGACCGGACATTGCCTATGCTGTTCAGAATGTTTCGCAGTTTCTTACTTCTCCAACGAGTACTCATTTGGTGGTTGTTAAGCGTATCCTGCGCTATTTGAAAGGCGCTCTGGGTAAGGGCTTGCATTTTGCTCCTGTTACTTCTCCTCTTCGTATTGTTGCTTTCTCAGATGCTGATTGGGCTGGTTGTCCTGACACTCGTCGTTCCTGACAGGACCCATCCCAATCCCCCCGGGATTAACGCGGGATGACCTTGCTCCCGTCTGACACGAAGTGTCAGACAAGGGATATTTCCAACCTTTGCCCTCCCAGTCTATCAAAGTATGCCAGGATCCGGAGGAGGCATGTGATATCTCGGTCTCTGCTACAGTCCACATCGTATCCAACCTGAAGGGTATTACAAACAGAAAGACTGTGAGTGGACAAAAATAAAGAGTTTATAAAAACATTTCATCAAAGACCTTTATACCCTTCACTAAAAAGCATGCATGCATAGTAAAACCATTTATCCAATCATATATGTTAAAACATCCATAATTAGGGTCTCAGCCCCAAATTTTGTAAATACAAGTCACCTGGGCTCCTGCCCAAAACCATTTACAGAAAACCATAGTATAGTAAACATATGTGGGATCTCAGCCCAAATCCATTTATCATCATAAAACACAATTTTCCAAACCAATTGAAATCATGTTTATCCATTATATTCATATCCAGAACCTGTCACGGTGAAATAAAGCTACACGTGTGCTAACCGGGGTCTCAAACCCAAGTCTCTCCAGGGTCCACCCAGGTCAATGTCCATAGATCAATGACCCTCCCTGGAGGTAATGAACCATGCCCATCCTGAGAGTAAGGAACCCAACTAGGGGGCGGCTCCACTCAGTTAATGCTCTGTGACTACTCCGGGGTCCACCCAGGCCAACGACCCTCCCCGGAGGAGAAAATCACATATAAAGGATGGAATATGAAAAACCTTTTGAAATCATTCTTTAAACCTTTCCAGGATTCATGCCCGGCCTGCATAAGCCGTCATGAACCATAAAATCCTTTCATGGGTTCATGCTGGTTCCCATAAACCGTCATGACCCGTAAAAAACCATTTCAAAGGTTCATGCCGGTTCCCATAAACCGTCATGAACCATAAAAAACCATTTCAAGGGTTCATGCCGGTTTCCATAAACCGTCATGACCCGTAAAAACCATTTGTAACACATAACTGGGCCCTAGGCCCGAGTCCACATAGAAACTGGACCTCAAGTCCGAATCGTAAACCAACTGGGCCTCCGGCCTGATTCCGTAAATCAAATGGGTTTCGAACCCGAGTTTACCTTTTCGAATCCAAAATCATTTCATGAAATCATATCCAAAACCATAAAAATGTTAAATCAGTATAAAACCGGAAAATCTCGATTGACGTGCAAGCAAGTAAATCGCCTCGTAAAGCGTGAAATCATATAAATCACAAGCATCCAAATCAACATCATAAAATCATATTCATAATCCATATAAAACATTTATGCATGCATCACAGTTTAGAAATAAAGGTCCACTCACAGACCGTCCGAGTTGCCGCATCGATTTGCGTGCCATAGGCTCTCCCGAGCCAATCGCTATCACCGAGACTCCCAAACCTGTCCAAATTTTAATAGAAGGTTACTAACTACTTAATTAACCTCTTACCAAAGCCCCGTAATTTTTCCGTACTTTTAACTATTTTTAAACCGACCCTAAACCTTCTGACACCCTGAAACCTATCAAAACAATGTCCGATTGACGCAAGACTAGTCCCAAAATCTTCGTTACATCGAATAGAAGATTTCCTGTGTTGAACACTTTCCCAAATTATGGTCCACGCGCCCGCATATGCCCCAAGAGTGCACAGAACACTATTTATCGTCTTCTACACACAACCGGTTCAAGTGGCCGGTTCACCTGGTTTGGCCGGTTCACGGCCCTAGACACCCCATTTTTCATCATAGTTCTTCCTTTTTGATTCCTTTCTTCCTATTTTCATGTTTTCTATCCATTTCAATCCTTAAACGCAACAAAAACGTCTAAAACCCGTCGTTTGATTTTGAACCAAACGGTTCAAGTTTCCCAAAATGCAGCCATGGCTTCACAGCCATCCCTAGCTCCCTAAAATCGTCCTAACACAATCATAATGACCCATTTAATTCATTAAAACCATCAAAAACCAACCAAAACGTCAAAACCGAATTAAAGGGATAAAATGGGCTAACAGTGAAATCCTCTAGGGTTTCTCCTTCTTGCTGCCGTCCACGGCGGTTCTGGCCGCCCAGCAACCTCATCAGTCTCTCACTCACTCTCTAGGCCTCATAGGTGATCATATGGGGTTGGGTTGGATTGGTTTTGGGTTGCACAGAGGAGAGGAAATGAGATCGGGTAATGGGTGTGTGTTTTGAAATGAAGAAATGGAATGGTCGATGCATGTATGTGAAGAAATGTCCAGTGGATGGGTGACACTTGTCACTCATCCATAGGGCAGGAACTAAATATATGGGCCCCACTAAAGTCCAAAAGTTAACTCGTTTCGTAATTCGTGCAATGGTGCACTTGAACTTCTGTGAACCGTAACTTCGCCGTCGAACGTCCAAATTCGACGTGCCGCCTGTCTATGCATTCCTATCGTCCTTATCTACGTAATAGTCCTCGGCCCCGGCCATCGGACATCCCGGTCAAAAAGTCAACTATTTGGCCCTTTTAACCAAAATTACTAAAATGCCCCTAAACTTCCGAACGTCATAACTTCCTCCTCGAACGTCGGAATTGAACGTGCCACCTGTCTACGAACTCGTGACGTCACGAACTACGTCACGGTCATCAGTCAAAGTCCATTTGACCGTCCAAACAAAAAGTCAACGTTTTACCCACGCAAGGGGCAAAACGGTCATTTTACATCGTTCGTTCGATTTCGTGTAACGACCCGTCCCGAATTCCAGGATTAGATTAGTGACTAATCACGATTAGTGAGGCTAATCAGTGATTAGTTGGGCGAAATCGGACGAACGATGCAAAATGACCGTTTTGCCCCTAGCGTGGGCGAAATGTTGACTTTTTGTTCGGGTAGTCAAATGGACTTTGACTGATGATCGTGACGTATTTCGTGACGTCATGAGTTCATAGACAGGTGGCACGTTCAATTCCGACGTTCGTGGAAGAAGTTATGACGTTCGGAAGTTTAGGGGCTTTTTGGTAATTTTGGTTAAAAAGGGGCAAATAGTTGACTTTTTGACAGGGATGTCCAATGGCCGAGGGCCAAGGACCATTACGTAGATTGGGACGATACGAATCCATAGACAGGCGACACGTCGAATTCGGACGTTCAACGGCGAAGTTACGGTTCACGGAAGTTCCTAATTACTATTCACGACTACACGTTTTACGAGGACCATTTGTCTTTAGTGGGCCCAGTTACTTTTCAGCAACCAATGGATGAGTGACGGGTGTCACCCATCCACTGGTTACCAGCCCACATTCATGCATCCAACCTTCCCGTGCATTTTCATTTCTTCATCCAAACACAAACCAAACCCGATCTCAGGGGACCCCAAACCCATTCCAACCATCAACCCTTGACCATGACTGAGAGGACCAGAGAGGGAGGAGAGAAAGGTGGACGATGGTGCCGGCCAGGACAGAGCCACCGTGCACGGCGGAGGCCCAAAACCCGAAAGGTATCGATTAAACCATTTTCAATCCATTTTTCCATTTTGATGTTAGGGCTGGTTTTGAATGATTAGGGAATGGTTATTAGGATGTTAGGAAGGTTCTAAGAGGGTTTTGGTGGTGGTTGACAGCTGGGACGCCGTGGGGATTGATCGGGGAAGTTTGAACCGTATGGTTCAAAATGGGTTCATGGGTTTTAGTTGGTTTTAGATAGTTTTGTTAATTGGGATTGATAGAAAACATTAAAATAGGAATTTAGGAATTGAAATGGAGGCAAACAGACCAAAATTGAGGGAGAAGGAGGCCTGGACTGGTTACGCCGGTCCAGTTGCAGGCGAACCAGCCGGTTCAGACCGGCTGCGCGAGGAAGAAGACAGCACTGTGCAGTGGCGCGTGAGGCCCACGCGCAGTGCACTCCCAGGGCGCGTGAGGGCGCGTGGAAAGGAATCTTGGGAAGGTTCCAATATGTGAAATCATCTATTCGATGTAACGAACATTTTGGGACTGGTTTCGTGTCAATCGGACATCGTTTCGATGGGTTTCGGGCTGTCCGAAGGTTTAGGTTCGGTTTTAAAAATAGTTAGTAAAATCAGGAAAATTATGGGACTTCAATGAGAGTTTAATCAGGCTATTAGTAACCCTCTAAATGAATTTGGACAGGTTTGGGAGTCTCGGTGACGACGATTGACCCGGGAGACGATTATGGCACGCGTATCGATGCCCGGCTTCGGACGGTCTGTGAGTGGACCTTGTTTTCTAAATTGGTGCATGCATAAATGTTTATTATATGTTTTAAATACTTGTTTGTGATGCCATGAGTGCATTTGTATGTGGTTACATATAGGCACGTATTTCAATGTTTCGGCCCTATACGGTGCCTATACGGGTCTATATTTCTTTATTGGTTTAAATGAAAAGGTTTTGGATTTCCAAAAAGATAAACTCGGGTATGAGACCCATTTGGTTTGTCTCGGGCATATGACGCTATTTAGGACCTTCGGGTCTAAATCGTGGTCGTGACGGGTGCTTTGTGCACGACGATCAACGATACGACGCTCGCCTCCTGTTTGGGATGTGTTCCTTCCGGAGAGGTCACGATGCACGATTCGTTGTCGAGCAGCCTGGGGAGGCTCGACTTCGGAGTGCTGACGGTTCATGATAGCGATCGGTGATGAGTGCACCATGATCTTGTGGTGGTCGCGTCGGTTGATTCGTTCACGGCGACATACCAGGATTGAAAGCGGTCCTGGATGGATGGCTGCACGAATCACTATGATCGGAGTCGTGATTGACCCTTAGATATCGGGCAGGATGCCCAGTTGAGTCATATGTTCGGGCACGAGACCCAGTTGTTTTACACTGATGATTTCGGGTCAGGGACCCTAGATGGATTTCCAAGTTCATGGCGGTTTATAGGAACCGGCATGAACTCTGGAAAGGTCATTGTGGTTCATGACGGTTTATGGGAATCGGCATGAACCTTTGTCAGGTCATTCTGGTTCATGACGGTTTATGGGAACCGGCATGAACCCTGGTTAATGGATGTTGTGGATCACGACGGTTCAAGGGAACCGGGCATGAACGTTTATGTTATGTATATATATGTATTCATATACCTTCCTTTACTTGTTCTATTATCTCCTCCGGGGAGGGTCGTTGGTCTGGGTGGACCCCGGAGTAGTCACGGAGCACTGACTGGGTGGGAGTCGCCCCAGTTAGGTTCCTTACTCTCAGGAAGGCTATGATTACTATTACCTCGGGTAGGGTCAGTGGTCTGCGGACATTGATCTTGAGTTTGAGAAGACTCGGATTGAGACTTGGGTAGCACGCGCGTAGCTTTGGAAACCGTGACAGGATTGGTTGTGTGAATGATATGGATATATGATATAAATATGATATATGATATGTAATGTGTGGTTACACAGGTTTTGGGCAGTGGCCCGTACGGTTGAGTCTTTATGATTCTTTCACTATGGATTTGGGCAGTGGCCCGTATGGTCGTTTTCATTATGGTTCTTTCAATCTTAGTTTTGGGCTTAGTTCCCACCGATGGTTTTTCTAGATAAATGGTTTTCGAATGCATGCATGCTTTTTAGTGAAGGGTACAAATGTCTTTATGGAAATGTTTTTATAAACTCTTGTTTTGTCCACTCACAGTTTTTAATGTTTTGACTGCCCTTCAGGTTGACATCGGATGTGGACTGTAGCAGAGACCGAGATATCACATGCCTCCTCCGGATCCTGGCATACTTTGATAGCCCAGGAGGGCAAAGGTTGGAAATATCTCTTGTCTGACACATCATGTCAGACGGGAGCAGGGTCATCGCGTGTTAATCCCGGGGGGATTGGGATGGGTCCTGTCATTTCGCCCAACTAATCACCGATTAACCTCACTAATCGTGATTAGTCACTAATCGTGATTAGTCACTAATCTAATCCTGGAATTTGGGACGGGTCGTTACAACTTTTCCTCCTTAATTAATTTCGTCCTCGAAATTCCAACCGACCTAAGTCCTACCGTTCTTCCCTCCTTAATTAGTTCCATTCTTGAAACTCCAACTATCTTGATTCCACATCCATCTCGTGGAAATCAATCTTAACCTCACAACACGTGTACACTTGTACACCAACTAACCAGAATAATACTTACTCGTCTGCAGTCAGACGTACCACTAACGCTCTCATCGTATCGACTACATTCGACCACATCGAATGACAGAAGTCGTACGCTCCGAACTGACACCACTTGTCAGATCTACCATTTCGTTGACACAAACAACTAGACGGTTCCTTTCTCAATCACTAATCTATCCTGACGTCCTCCCACTGGGAGTCATCAGACCTCACTAACCGATTCTTGTTGACACCTTCGACAAACTGTCACCACTTGACAGTCGTCAATCGAAAACTATCACTATACCCACTTGTGGTTACAATAACCACCAATTTACTCAACCTGAGTATACGTATACCAACAAAACACTCGACCTGTGTGTAACTACACCCACCAGAAATATTATGACCCAGTGCACAGTATCCAACGTCCAGTCCACGTTCTCGACTAATCCAATGGTATCGGAACTAAGTCGACTACCAACACGCTCACCCACGTACCACTGGTATAACCTATATACCGTCACCAGGCACGACAAGTCTGCCCAGTATCGTACCTCGAACAACGTACAAGGTACATACATCTACCCATCAATCAGCCTACAACCATCCAGGTCGTAGCCAATCATGTTTCTATAATGGAGTCCATTTGTCCAATCCCGGGCTAAACAAATCAAAATCTCCGACCCATCATCTATTTCCAAATCTGAATCTGAATCTGCAACTTCGTAAGAAATCCCGAATCCAGACCCAGAAATCATATCCATGACCATGTCCAAATCCGAATCCGAAATCATTATTCCGTAAGCTAGCATTTGGAATAACCATTCCGAACCCAAATTCATAAAAGAAAATCCAATGTCAAGCTCTAGAATAAAATCCTGAATCGTCACCCAGAATCCGATTCCAAAACCCAATTCCAGAAATCCACTTTCAAGTTTCAAAATCAAATCCTGAATCGTCATCCAGAAATCTGATTCCAAAACCTGAAATATCGTTTATGTCTACCCAGACGCACCAAAACCGAACCTATCGGTTACCTGCTCAACCGATTACCACATTACAATCGATTGACTTCATAGGAAAGCCAATCACATCATCCACACACCTAGGCTGACAAAATCTGACCTCACCGGATGCCTACTCACCTGAGGAATATACCATATGGGATTTACCTCGAAAAGAAGTTTAGTCCCAACATCCTCAACTCCACCTGATGACCCAAGACAAATCCCGGGTCCACTAACCCATACACGACCTAATGTACTGGTGACAAAAAATATCACCTGCCATCATCTACCATGGTAGAACCTGAGAAGTCACTCAAATTGACTTCGAAATACCCAATACCAATGCGGAAAACCCGCATTCCACGTGTCACCCCAATCGCAACCTTCCTTGATTCTGAAGTTCCAACAAGATTGGACACAACATACCCGGACATCAACCACGTGTCCCCTAACCAATTTAACCCTATCTGAGATCCACTATGGGACCACATATACCGAACATATGCACATCACGACGGATGTGACTCAACGTCATCACAATCACCGGCACCAGCACGAGTACCAGCACCAACGCATTATCACCTGCACTAGTATCAGCACACAGGCATCCACACTAGTAGCAGCACACTAACACCAGCGCACCGTGTGCCAAACTAACAACCCTGGATCTCTGCTCATACCGAACGACGACCCCGTACCTCTACTCGAATAGGAGAAACTCTGCCTCCCTCGTACCCCACACCTCTGGGTACAGTCATCTTGATAACTCATACGAGAAAAGGAAACGTCCCCTGAACGTCCCCGATTTCCAACAACCATAACTACGACCACACTAGGTAGTAGCGCCTGCCACAAAATCATGCATACCTAACTACCAAGTATCACTATCGAGTCTCCGCATCCAACGGAATCACTCGCACGTACCAAATACTCTGTATCCCACTCAGGGATTCCATCGACAAGTACCAACCTTGGTAACCTGTCCAACCGAAATCTAACCAGTCGTAACTCGACTCAACCAATGTCGTCTACCAGGTCGCCCATGACCTTAGTTGCACCAAACCACAACTGAGTAGCACGACAACCAACTCGGTCTAACCGATAAGTACAACCTCGACTGCGAAGTGCAGTCCTATCTCAAGCTGACATGACTAGACCGACTAACGAACCCAAATCCGAATAGTCGTCAAAGTCACACCACTCGCCAACTTACCTTTCTGAACCATACACATCCTACCATAGGATTCCACGATCACACCTAGAGTTCCTCGAAACCCAACTGCGAAAAGCAGTAAAATCAACACTCTGACCGACCCCGCGGTCTTGACATTGTAAAGACGTCAATCCAATCCTACCGTCAACCAAGATTCCTCGAATCTGACTGCTAACTACCGACTGCAGTAAATCCGTTTAACTCAACATAGTCCGATCATCCGAATCCAACCAACGGTTGGTCACAATTCTGAACTATCGCCAAACCGATCCTACGACATCGTGAAGACGATCCCAACTAACCGTCTTACGATCACAACTCCAAAATACGTATATGTTAATCCCTTTGTAGGGTCCCACACTGTCATCCACGACAGAACTATGGCAACCCCGGCATCGAGTGCCG
Organism: Prinsepia uniflora; assembly: GCA_032719365.1. NCBI lineage: Eukaryota > Viridiplantae > Streptophyta > Magnoliopsida > Rosales > Rosaceae > Prinsepia > Prinsepia uniflora. The sequence continues at coordinate 73,590,497 of CM064871.1, forward strand.
AACCAAGACGTTCCACGTTCCAATCCTACTAACTATCGCACCGGCACCCCAATAATCAGGTTGATCACAAACTGTAGCCCATTGAGATATCACATCCTCGACCTGCGTAAGGAGTAGTACGCAAAACGCGCTCTGGAATTCAGAGTAACATGAGCAATCCTGCTCTGATACCATGTTGACAGGACCCATCCCAATCCCCCCGGGATTAATGCAGGATGACCCTGCTCCCGTCTGACACGAAGTGTCAGACAAGGGATATTTCCAACCTTTGCCCTCTCGGGCTATCAGAGTACGCCAGGATCCGGAGGAGGCATGTGATATCTCGGTCTCTGCTACAGTCCACATCGTATCCAACCTGAAGGGTATTACAAACAGAAAGAATGTGAGTGGACAAAAATAAAGAGTTTATAAAAACATTTCATCAAAGACCTTTATACCCTTCACTAAAAATCATGCATGCATAGTAAAACCATTTATCCAATCATATATGTTAAAACATCCATAATTAGGGTCTCAGGCCCAAATTTTGTAAATACAAGTCACCTGGGCTCCTGCCCAAAACCATTTACAGAAAACCATAGTATAGTAAACATATGTGGGATCTCAGCCCAAATCCATTTATCATCATAAAACACAATTTTCCAAACCAATTGAAATCATGTTTATCCATTATATTCATATCTAGAACCTGCCACGGTGAAATAAAGCTACACGTGTGCTAACCGGGGTCTCAAACCCAAGTCTCTCCAGGGTCCACCCAGGTCAATGTCCGTAGATCAATGACCGTCCCTGGAGGTAATGAACCATGCCCATCCTGAGAGTAAGGAACCCAACTAGGGGGCGACTCCACTCAGTCAGTGCTCCGTGACTACTCCGGGGTCTACCCAGACCAACGACCCTCCTCGGAGGAGACAATCACATATAAAGGATGGAATATGAAAAACCTTTTGAAATCATTCTTTAAACCTTTCCAGGATTCATGCCCGGCCCCCATAAGCCGTCATGAACCATAAAATCCTTTCATGGGTTCATGCCGGTTCCCATAAATCGTCATGACCGGTAAAAACCATTTCAAAGGTTCATTCCGGTTCCCATAAACCGTCATGAACCATAAAAACCATTTCAAGGGTTCATGCCGGTTCCCATAAACGGTCATGACCCGTAAAAACTATTTGTAACACATAACTGGGCCCTAGGCCCGAGTCCACATAGAAACTGGACCTCAAGTCCGAATCGTAAACCAACTGGGCCTCCGGCCTGATTCCGTAAATCAAATGGGTTTCAAACCCGAGTTTACCTTTTCGAATCCAAAATCATTTCATGAAATCATATCCAAAAACATAAGAATGTTAAATCAGTATAAAATCGGAAAACCTCGATTTACGTGCAAGCACGTAAATCGCCTCGTAAAGCGTGAAATCATATAAATCACAAGCATCCAAATCAACATCATAAAATCATATTCATAATCCATATAAAGCATTTATGCATGCATCACAGTTTAGAAATCAAGGTCCACTCACAGACCGTCCGAGTTGCCGCCTCGATTTGCGTGTCATAGGCTCTCCCGAGCCAATCGCTATCACCGGGACTCCCAAACCTGTCCAAATTTTAATATAAGGTTACTAACTACTTAATTAACCTCCTACCAAAGCCCCGTAATTTTTCCGAACTTTTAACTATTTTTAAACTGGCCCTAAACCTTCCGACACCCTGAAACCTATCGAAACGATGTCCGATTGACGCAAGACCAGTCCCAAAATCTTCGTTACATCGAATAGAAGATTTACCTTGTTGAACACTTTCCCAAATTATGGTCCACGCGCCCGCACGCGCCCCAAGAGTGCACAGAACACTATTCATTGTCTTCTACACACAGCCGGTTCAGGTGGCCGGTTCACCTGGTTTGGCTGGTCCAACTGGACCAGCGTGACCGGTTCACGGCCCTAGACACCCCATTTTTCATCCTAGTTCTTTCTTTTTGATTCCTTTCTTCCTATTTTCATGTTTTCTATCCATTTCAATCCTTAAACGCAACCGAAAACGTCTAAAACCCTTCGTTTGATTTTGAACCAAACGGTTCAAGTTTCCCAAAATGCAGCCATGGCTTCACAGCCATCCCTAGCTCCCTAAAATCGTCCTAACACTATCCTAATGACCCATTTAATTCATTAAAACCATCAAAAACCAACCAACACGCCAAAATCGAATTAAAGGGAGAAAATGGGCTAACCGTGAAATCCTCTCGGGTTTCTCCTTCTTGCCGCCGTCCACGGCGGTTGTGGCCGCCCAGTAACCTCCTCAGTCTCTCACTCACTCTCTAGGCCTCATAGGTGATCATATGGGGTTGGGTTGGATTGGTTTTGGCTTGCACAGAGGAGAGGAAATGAGATCGGGTAATAGGTGTGTGTTTTGAAATGAAGAAATGGAATGGTCGATGCATGTATGTGAAGGAATGTCCAGTGGATGGGTGACACTTGTCACTCATCCATAGGGCAGGAACTAAATATCTGGGCCCCACTAAAGTCCAAAAGTTAACTCGTTTCGTAATTCGTGCAATAGTGCACTTGAACTTCTGTGAATCGTAACTTCGCCGTCGAACGTCCAAATTCGACGTGCCGCCTGTCTATGGATTCGTATCATCCTTATCTACGTAATAGTCCTCGGCCCTCGGCCATCGGACATCCCGGTCAAAAATTCAACTATTTGGCCCTTTTAACCAAAATTACTAAAATGCCCATAAACTTCCAAACGTCATAACTTCCTCCTCGAACGTCGGAATTGAACGTGCCACCTGTCTACGAAATCGTGACGTCACGAACTACGTCACGATCATCATTCAAAGTCCATTTGACCGCCCAAACGAAAAGTCAACGTTTTACCCACGCTAGAGGCAAAATGGTCATTTTGCATCGTTCGTCCGATTTCGCCCAACTAATCACCGATTAACCTCACTAATCGTGATTAGTCACTAATCTAATCCTGGAATTTGGGACGGGTCGTTACAGTTCCACCTCCGGTTTCTGTGTGTTTCTCGGCTCTAACCTTGTGTCTTGGAGTGCCAAAAAGCAACGTATTGTTGCCCATTCCAGTACTGAAACTGAGTATCGAGCTCTTGCTTATGCCTGTGCCGACACCATCTGGATTCAGGGTCTACTTCGTGAGATGCAGCTTCCTCTTTCTCTCCTAGTTACCATTCATTGTGACAACTTGAGTACTACGTACATGGCTGCCAATCCCGTGTTTCATGCTCGCACCGAACACATTGCTCTTGACTTTCATTTTGTTCGTGAGCGTGTGGCTGCTCAAACGCATCGGGTTCTCTTCCTTCCCTCTTCCTCTCAGCTTGCAGATGTTTTTACCAAGCCTCTGTCACGTGCTCGGTTTGCTGTCCTGGTGTCCAACCTGCTTGCCCCTTCGGTGCACAGGTTGCGGGGGAGTGTTGATTAGGTGTCTGTTTTGAATTTGGAATTGTTGATTAGGTGTTTGGTTTGATTTGAATTCTGCAACTTCTGTTAGTCAAACTCTCCTAGAGTTTAGGGATAAAGCTAATCCTATATTCAAAGCCTAAGGCTTCCTGTATAAATCAGATGTATATTCTCATTGGTGAAATATGAAAGATAAGTAATTATCACAATTGTATATTTGAAGCCTTGAAAGGGAAGGATGGCTTTGACTCGATGATTTTTTTGTGGCGAATTGAAGTCTTAGGCTATGACAGTTGACACTTTTTTTTTTGGGTTAAGAAGGAAGAAAGGGTGTCCACATAATCTTCCTACCTCACATATTAGACTCTTTGAATTGAATGCGATTTGGCAAAGCCATTCACAAAGTCATACAAGTTAAACCTTCTACAGAGGATGACTTTAGTACTATGATTAAAAATTGAACTACAAAAGTAAAATTCAATGAACTAACAGAGCACTATACACGAGTAAGAATTTCAATTTCATTCTTAAACTGTTCGACTCGTTTATAGTTGTGCTCATACAAGCGCTTGACTGCAACTTCTCGGCCTTCTTTGAGTTTGCCTATATTGGATCGATCAAAGAAAAAGCTTTCAGTATCCTAATGTAACTCTTTTTATGTTTACGTTTATATTTCTTTTTAAGTAACACAAACATTGAATGTTTAATTCTTACCATGGTATACTGTTCCAAACCCTTCATCTCCAAGTTCTTTTTCACTATTGAAATTATTTGTGGCTTCTTCAAGTTCGTTGTAGGAGAAGACTGGGACACCAAAGTAGGCGGTGCATCCTTCTATGTCTGAATTTGAGTAGGGCTGAGAAGAAATGTTCCTTGAGACGAAAATTGAAGAAGCTAGTCTTTGTCTGCAAAGCCACAGAATAAACAAGCATACTGCAAGTGTCGTGCCTCCAAGGCCAACACCTAAAGAACACAAGTGAAAGAAGGTAGGCCTTTAACCAAAGGACTGTCATTTCAAGAATATGGTTAACATTCGAAGCTTGTTTCATTTCATGTTATGCTTAGAAAATCAATCCTCTGCTGAGGCGCCTAGGAATGCTTTGATTTCCCTGGTTTTTAACAATTGTCCTAGATGAGTATCCATGTCTATTAGATTAATGTCGGGGGATATCAATCTTACCTAGTCCAATCTTCAATTTCTGCTTGTCATCTTCAACAAAAACGAAAAAGGAATTGTTGTTAGTCAAAGAAAAGAAGATCATAATTAAGTGGCATGTAAACATATACAATTGGCATTTGTTCATACCTAAACTGGTCGGCCTGGTCAAAGGCCCGAACCGATCTGACCTGTCCCCGCTCTACCAGCCCCAGGCAAGCCTCAGATTACGCCAACAAAGCCAAGAACGACATAGGAAGACCAAATCTGGTCGGTCAGGCTTACTGACAAGTCATAAATGCTATCCGGGACCACCACAAGACACCTGTCAAACTCCTAGAGGCAGCAACATTTATCCCACATTGACAAACACCAACAAACACATTCAATGCTATTATAAATACAAGGGCATCCCCCTCCAAAAGGTATTGACAATCTTGCCCTCACGCTGTCTAAATTACAACAGTGCCCTCCTACCTAACTGACTTAGGCATCGGAGACTGTTCGGCCGGCACCACACCGGTGTCCCTTTGCATTTACCCTCTTCCTGTGCAGGCCACAATATTTCGAGAGGAATTGCGAAGGAAGCTCAGTAGGGCAGGACTAAGTTGATCCATTTCTTGCATCAACAGATTGGCGCCGTTTGTGGGAAGATGAAACAACAGCCCACGCTCTCACTCACCAGATCAGCCGTCCTGAATCTTGCCAAGGGCCATGTCGGACGAATGGGACGAAGGAGAGCTCAATCACACCCCCTTCACTCGGGGAAACACAACCGGGAGCGTCCCAGATGCCTACCGGCAGACTCTGGACGACTTGATGGGCGAGGTGGCCGCGCTGAAGGCCCACAATGCCAAAATCGACGCGAAGAACCAACTCCTAACGGAGCAGTACGCAAACACGGTAGCCCTCATGAGGATGTCCCATCGCGAGGGCCAACCGGGAAAGGAACTATTCGACCGCTCACAGGCCGAGGAGAGACAGGCAGACAAGCCGCGTGCTGCGCACATTATAGTCAAAAGGTCATCAGACCAGCCGGGAAGACAGCAAAGGCCGAACCTTGCTTCTTCCGGTCGCCTCCTCATCCAACCGACGGGGGCAGGACCCTCCGGAACCAAGATCTACCGGGATTCCCGACAGCTGCTGGAAGAACGCCAAGTCGTGCCAGCTAGGCTCTCATACGAAACGTCAGATGAAAGGACTTCGTCAGTACGGCATCACAGCTCAGTCGACCGCCAGGTCGCTGCTGAACACCCGGACCATAGGCCAAGGGACAGGGATTGCCAAACAACCAGGAAGAACGAGACCTACTCGCGGGAGCATCGTCCGGAAGAGACAGACTCAACGGCCGGAAGTTACTCCGAGGGCAGAGAAGCAAAGGTCCGACAGGACAAGGGCCGACGACCGAATGAGACTGCCCAGCTATCAGAGCGCAGAGATTGAGGCCCTCCTGAAAAGAGTACGTGCCTTGGAGGCAAAGGAAGATAGGAGCAAGGCGCCAGCCTTGAAGAAGGCCAACCCCGGCCCTTTCTCAGAAAGACTCCTCCGCTCCCGTCACAGAACTGGGTCAAGCCCCTCAAGATTGCCCTGTACACCGGAAAAGGAGACCCAACACCCACTGGAACAACTACACTTCTGCCTTGGCATACCGCGATGCCTCGGAAGACGAACAGTGCCTCATTTTCAGCTCCACCCTCACCGACGCGGCCCTGAACTGGTTTTTCCTTCTGCCGCCAGGCACGATCGATTCCCTTGAGGATCTACACTCTACGTTCTTAAGTCAGTTCATGATCCAGACCGTCATGCTCGTATCTACGGACGATCTGTCCTCCATCAGGCAGAGGGAGGACGAGACCCTCCAAAAATACGCCGCAAGATTTAGTTTGGAGTACTCCCGCTGCCAGGATACAGATGACAATGCCGCATTCAATGCCTTTCGGAGCGGTCTCAAGGAGTCTCCTTTCAAATATGAGGCCCATACAGAGGAGTGGGGAAGCTACGCCGAACTTATGCGGAGGGCCAGCATCCATGCGAAGGCCGAGTTCTTCCACACTCCTCCAAAGGAGAGCAGAAACACTCAGCCCGACCCCCCGGCCACAAACTCGGGAAGAGTGCAACCAAACTCCCATAGTCACGATGACCATCGTTCTGAGAAGGGGAAGAGGAAACTTCACTTTGATTCTAGCAATCAGGAGAAGAGGGGATGGTCCGGTCGTAACGACCGTGACTTTCACCACGGGAACCCCCAAGAAGGCAGAGGATTGGTAGCCGAAGGCGCAGGCCCCAGACGCCGGTTCGAGACATACACGATCCTAAACACGACCCTCGACAATGTCTTATTGAGTGTGGAAGAGATGAACCCGAAGCCCAAGCCAAGAAACCCAAACTACCGACCTGTCGTCAACAAGGAGGCCTTTTGCCAGTACCACAAGTACAATGGACATACCATTGAAGAATGCATCGCCTTCAAGGACATAGTTGAACAGCTAGTCCGCGATGGCAGACTCGATCAATTTCTGACCCGAGCACAGGCCGCCCCGGCGCGCCTTCAGATCAACACCATCAGTGGAGGCCCGACCTTGTCTTCCCCCATCACCTCCAACCGGGCGAGGAAGGACTTCAACAGGGCTTTGCAATCCAGCCAGGTACTCAGCATCGGCACCGGCAGACCCGGCAAGGTTGCAAAGGCCGGGTGGAAATCTATCATCTTCTCAGAGGAGGAGAAGCGAGGCATCGTTTTCCCGCATGACGACCCCCTGATCGTCCGGGCGCTAATATCAAACTGCGACGTGGGCCGCATTCTCGTCGATACCAGCAGTTCGGTCAACGTACTTTTTTGGGATGCTTTTCAAAGAATGGGTTTGAACGAGAAAGAGTTAGACCACAAGGTCACGCCTCTTCTTGGTTTTTCAGGAGATTCAGTCTTCCCTAGGGGGATTATCACTTTACCAATCACCATGGGCTCCGAGCCCCTCACCACCACCACACTGACTACTTTCCTTGTGGTCGATTGTCCAACAGCTTACAACGCGATTCTTGGTCGGGGCCTGCTCAACCAGATACGAGCCATCGTATCCACCCACCTCCTGCTTATGAAATTCCCAACACATTTGGGACCGGGCCAGGTATAGGGAGACCAGCTCTCAGCCCGGACGTGTTATGCCACCTCTCTCACTAAAACCAACCAGAGGCCGACCGAGACAACAGAGACGCTCACGGTCACTGAATTGGCACTCGGGGACGACCCTGTGGAAGCAGGATACATAGAAAATCTCAGGGACAGCCCCCCGGAAGACCCCCGCGACTTGGCTCACACGCCCCATGCGGAGCCAGTGGAAGAGATGGAGACAATCCCTCTTTCCAATGAACACAAGGACCGCCAGGTTCGAATCGGCTCGAAACTCAGCCCCGACATCCGCTCCGAACTCATCCAGTTCCTTCAGGACAACGCTGAAGTGTTTGCATGGTCCTATGCGGGCATGCCCGGCATTTCCGCCGATGTGATCTGCCACCGGCTCACCATCGATCTCACCTTCAGGCAGGTCGCCCAGAAGCAACGAAGCGATGATGCGGAAAGGCAAATGGCCATGCAGGCCGAAATCACGAAGCTCAGCACGATCCACTTCGTCCGAAAGGCTATATACGCTGCATGGGTCGCCAACGTGGTCCTAGTCAAGAAACCTACGGGACTCTGGCGAATGTGTATTGATTTCACGGACTTAAACAAGGCATGTCCGAAGGACAACTTCCCACTTCCCAAAATCGACATGCTGGTAGACGCTACGGCGGGGCACGAGTTGCTCAGTTTCATGGATGCCTATTCGGGCTACAATCAGATCCTAATGAATCCGGACGACCAGATCCACACAGGCTTCCGGACCAACTTGGGAGTCTATTGTTACAATGTCATGCCCTTTTGTAACGACCCGTCCCGAATTCCGAGATTAGATTAGTGACTAATCTTGATTAGTGACTATCAGTATCCACCTCCGCAGTGAGCTCAGTCCTCGTCACCCGGAGGGCAGATGCTCAGAACCCGGTCTACTACGTCAGCAAGGCTCTGCAGGATGCAGAAACAAGATACCCCGACTTGGAGAAGCTGGCACTTGCACTGGTAGTAACGGCACGGCGACTGCGCCCATACTTTCAAGCACACGAAATCAAGGTCGTCACTAATAAACCTCTCCAGCACGTCCTCCAGAAACCCGACATCTCGGGCAGACTGATTAAGTGGGCAATTGATGTCAGGACCCGACCCTCTTCTGTCAGGTCCCGATTCATCTAGCACGATATTATCCGCTTTGGGCCTCGCCCTCACGGTTTTATTTTCGGGAGCTCACGGTGCAACTTCCCAGGGGGTCACCCATCTGGAATTGCACCAGCCTCAACTCGCTTAACTTTGGGGTTCCAATCCCCCCCAAAGCCACTGAGCTCCCAAAAGGCCTCATGCTAGATAGGTGTGTGCCTACACCTTTAAGGCACACCACCATTCCCTTCCCAAACCATTCCCCCATCGCAGGAATGTGGGATTGTTCACTGTTCCCTCCAGGACACGGGTCTTACAATCCACCCCCCTTAGGGCCCAGCGTCCTCGCTGGCACACTTCTCGGTCGGGGTCTGGCTCTGATACCAAATTGTCAGGACCCGACCCTCTTCTGTCAGGTCCCGATTCATCTAGCACGATATTATCCGCTTTGGGCCTCGCCCTCACGGTTTTGTTTTCGGGAGCTCACGGTGCAACTTCCCAGGGGGTCACCCATCTGGAATTGCACCAGCCTCAACTCGCTTAACTTTGGGGTTCCAATCCCCCCCAAAGCCACTGAGCTCCCAAAAGGCCTCATGCTAGATAGGTGTGTGCCTACACCTTTAAGGCACACCACCATTCCCTTCCCAGACCATTCCCCCATCGCAGGAATGTGGGATTGTTCACCGTTCCCTCCAGGACACGGGTCTTACAATTGAGCTCAGCGAGTTCGACATTAACTATGTGGCAAAAACTGCCGAAAGAGGACAAGCAGTGGCTGACTTCGTCGCTGACTACTCTTACCAACCCACCCAGTGCATGCCAACTGAGGATACTAGCAAGTAGGATCTTCCCGCCAGGGAAGGAGCAGGGCCATCTACCTCTAGCATCGACCCCACACGGCCGTGTTGGACGCTGTACGTCGACGGTTCAGCCTGCCACAACGGATCAGGGGCAGGCCTAGTACTTACCTCCCCCGACCAAGTCAAGTTAGAGTACGCTCTAAGGTTTAGATTCCGAGCATCCAACAATGAGGCAGAATACGAGGCTCTACTAGCTGGCCTCCGTCTCGCCAGAGACATGGAGGCCCAGCAGCTACGCATTTTTAGCGACTCCCAACTGGTCGTCAGTCAGATCAACGACAATTTCGAGGCCAAGGACGCGTCCATGACTCTTTACTTGGCCCTCGCCAGGCAACTACTTGGGTCATTCACAAACTTTGAGGTTGCAAAGATCCCGCGATCGGAAAACAGCCATGCCAATGCCTTGGCTCGACTGGCATCATCACTTGATGACAAGGAAGGGAGACAAGTTTTGGTCGAAGTCCAACACAGGCCTAGCACCAGACCAAACCATGTGTACACCATCAACACCAGCCCGACATGGATGGACCCCATCAGGGCCTACCTGCAGGAAGGCTCTCTCCCAGAGGACAGGCTGGAGGCCAAGAAAATCAGGCGGCAGGCCACTCGCTACACCATTCAGCACGATCATCTGTATAAGCGAGGATTCACCACCCCGCTCCTAAAGTGCCTCACGCCGGAGCTAGGAGACTACGTTCTCCGAGAAATGCACGAAGGCATATGCGGAGACCATTTGGGCGCACGCACTTTCGTACACAAGGCATTCCGCCAGGGATACTTTTGGCGAACAATGCTCGCAGATGCCACTGCTTTCACACAGCAATGCGACAAGTGCCAGCGGCACACCCAGATCCCTCACCTGCCAGCCAAACCCCTCACTTCCATGATGAGCCCATGGCCCTTCTCACAGTGGGGACTCGATCTTATCGGGCCAATGCCTACGGGCAAGGGTAGGGTAAACTTCGCTGTGGTGGCAGTAGACTATTTTACCAAATGGGCGGAGGCGAAGCCCCTCGCGTCCATCACAGCAGCACAGATCGAGTCATTCGTATACCAGAGTATCATTTGCCGTTTCGGGATCCCTCACACCATCGTGACCGATAACAGGAAGTAGTTCGACTGCAATCGCTTCAAAGCATTCTACTAAACGTACAGTATACTGCTCCTCTTCGCATCCCCTGCACACCCCCAGTCCAATGGCCAAGTGGAGGCCGTGAACAAAAATATCAAGTACAACCTGAAAAAGCGCTTGGACGAAGACAAGGGCAAATAGGCAGACATAATCAACGACGTCCTTTGGTCGCATCGTACGTCGTACAAAACGGCCACAAACGAAACGCCCTTTGCCCTAGCTTTTGGGTCAGAGGCCGTGATCCCCGTGGAGGTCGGAGAAACATCATACCGTGTAATCTCGTACGATCCGGACACCAACGAACAGCAGATTGCCCTCAACCTCGATCTCCTTGACGAAAGGCGAGACCAAGCTAATCTGAAAACATGGCCTACAAGCGGCGGGTTGCTAGATACTACGACTCGAGGGTTCGACACAGGAGTTTCAGGGTAGGGGACTTGGTCCTCCTCAAAGTTAACCCTAGCACCAGGGACAGGGCAGCAGACACTTTTGCCCCAAACTGGGAAGGACCATACACCGTGGCAAGAGTCTGCCGAGAGGGGACTTACGAGCTTCAAACTTCTGAGGGGAAGACACTTCCACATCCCTGGAACGTGGACCATCTCAAGTATTAATACAGATAGGTTGTTGTAACACGCCGCAAGGAGCACGGCCCACGGCCACCTTTTGTAAACATGTTCTGGCATCCCCAGACGGATCTATGAATGAAATTCACCAAGTGATCTATTCAGTTTTATTTCCTTACAAACCTTCCCAAGGCGTACTTTCTCGGTCTATGCTCCAAACAGTTCGAATATTATCGGCCATCAGTGGCCGACATACCAATATCCTGTTATAAGTTAAACTTCATTATTTTCTACCTAAGTCACGCCTAGCTGATACACTGATTAAAGTTCTTATACTTTCCAGTCTTAGTCCGGCACACTTGGTACTTATTTCAAATCCAAACTCATATTTATACCAGCACACATCAAATGCCAAAAAAATAGTTTATTGAAACAAAGATCATAATACATAGGCCTAAGCCGAATTACATTAACATTTTCAATAATACCCATCCTACTAGCCGTTGCCACCTAGCTCGGTCGTTTCTTCCTCCTCGGCCTGTGGACCGTCAACATTCTCGGCCTCAACATGGTCGGCCTCATCCGACTCCAGATCCTCCTCCTCATCATCGGGCAGAGGATTCCCATCATCGTCCAAGTAATCCTTAACCCTCGACGGAGACTTGAGCCAGGGGAAGGCAACCGAGACCCCAGGGTTAGACAGCAACAACTTCTTGTAGAAGCCATCCTCTAGTGCAGCCCCGAACTTCATGAAGGTCTTCTCGCATTCCTTGGAAGCCTTGTACTCCTCTATCCCAACCTTCTTGGCCGAGATCAACTGCTCAGCTAGCCTCGCATTGGCCGACTCCTGCTCAGCCAACCTTGCCTTCGACTCGACCAACTCGGCATGAACCCGCCCTGCTTCCTCGGCCTTCGCAGCTGCTTCTACTTCCATGGCTTTAACTTTTAGCTCCAGCTCCACCTTGGCCTCGAGAGCCTGGTTGAACAACTTTTGATGATCGGCCAAGGCACGCTCCCTCCCTTCAACGTCCCACTTCATATCTAAGGCTTGTTGCCTGATGTTGCTAGCGTGACGGTAGGTCGAGAAAACTTCACCAAGAAACTGCACAAACCTCAGGCCAAGTTAGTTAAAAAAAAAAACTCACAAAAGCACAACGGGACAGCAACTTACGTGAGAGCCAAGGCGCATGGTCTTGTCACAACGATCAGCAAAGTCCCTCGGCTGGACATCTGCTATTTCACCCAATTCATATTGGGACCCCCGGACCACTGTGTTCATGAAGTCCAGCTGCGAGGGGTGGAAGGCCGTGCTCAGATGCCGCCAGCTGTCGTCCACCTCAGTCGTCCTGACCAAGTCAGGTTCCCCCTCCGGGTTGACAAAATAAGACTTGATCGACGAGTTCAGCGTCGGCCTTTTCAGCTTCTTCGGCACCTGCCGGCCAGCCAACAGGGAGGTCTGCGAGGGCACGACCATACTCCGCACCTGTTCAAGGGTCTCCACCTCAGCCTGTCGTTTCTGCCGCTTTTTCTCGGCCGGCTCCTCATCTTCCCTGGCTTCCTTCCTCCCCGCCAGTTTCTTCTTCTTTTTCAAACGAGCCTCGGCCACAAACCTCCTCCTTTGCTCGGCTGCATCGTCGATTTCGATGATGACTGGGGAGGTAACAGCAACACCATACGACCTTTTCCCCTTCTCAGTAGCCGCGACAGGGGGACTTGAAAACAGGGGTTCCAGGGGCTCCCCGGTCGCCTCATCCACTTCTGTCACAGACCGCGACCCTTCAGCCTGACTTGGCCCTCCGGCTAAACGTAACTTTGGCTTGACTCTGGCTGTAGATTTTGTCTTGAGAGGCTGCCTGAAGTCTACTTTCGACGATGCCCCCGCCCTCTGTGCATCAGCCTTCGCCTCCTCGGCCTGCTTCATAATTTCTTGAATTTTCGCCATCCGGTTGGAGCACTGCGTGGCCGCGGCTAACACGTAATCGGGAGGGGCTACAAAGGACGACAATTGTAAGCAACAAAGACCAACAAAATATATATACTCACCAGAGAGGAAGATCGAACACTTACGAAGTTCTGATATCAGGCCGACCTTGAGCAAATTTTGAGGCAACCTCAAAAAATCCCTACTGCTTTCTGTCCGGTCAAGCTTCTCGAACAGTTCCACACAGTCAGCCTTTTCCTGGTCGGTCACGCTGGGACACTTGAACACTTCTGCAAAAAAAAAAACATTAGACAAGGCCTACAGACAAACGAAACACAAGCCCTAACCGACCTACAAAACCTAACACTCGTCACACCTTTCGACTGATAATTCCTCGGAATTCTCCTATCTTTTTCGGTTAGGTAGGACCCCTCCCAATCTCCGCAAACCAACACAAAACGATGCTTCCAAGCCTTTTGAGAAGTGGGCATATCCCATATGAACGGCCCCCGGGTCTTCCTATCTCTAGCCTCCACATAAATCCACCCCGTTTTATCCCTTCTAAACTAGTAGAGGTAGTTTATATGCCCCCAGGACGGCTCTCCTTTCCCGGCCAACTTGAAGGCCGTGTACACACCTGTCAGCGCAATCCAGGTATTGGGGTTTATTTGACCGATGGCCACACCAACCTGGGCAACCATCCTTTGCACCCAAGGATGGAGGGGCAGGACGACTCCATGTGTGAAGACATCCGGGTGAAAGGTCGTCCAAGGCTCCGGGGGATCACTCGGCATGTCCCTATCCCCAATTAACCGCATCACCACTGAATCGGGCACGTGAAACGCCTCTCGGTATGCTTGAATTCCGTCCCACTTGATCGTACTCAGCTGACGATCAATATGGTAAACGGACGTCGCAACGGTCACCTGCTTCATGGCATCATCCACGTCAATCTCAATCAACATCGGCCTTGATGTCGCATCTTGATCGCTGGTGTAACGACCCGAACCAAAATAATAATATTTTAATGTAAAAAGACTGTTTTACCCTTGGGGGGAAACTTTGACTTTTTCTCGGGAAATAATTCGGACTTTGACCCATGACTATGACGTAGATCGGGACGTCACGAATCCGTAGACAGGCGGCACGCCGAAATCGGAGTTCGTATGAAGAAGTTATGGTCAAGGAAGCGTTTTAGCGGAATTTACGAACCGAGAACAACGGAATAAAATATTAATTAATTACGGGAATCCGTGCCAAATTAATATTTAAATCAAACCGATGGATTGGTGACAAGTGTCACCCATCCAAAGCCTTACTATTCCAATAAAGCAATTAACACTATTTAATCAATTTTTATATTAATTCTTTTCCCTCCAATTGTTCCTAGCCTTTGGATCTGCTGCTCAAATGAATCTTGGCCCTTCATTTCTTCTGATTTTTCTGCTTCATGCACGATCTCACCTCCCTGTTTTCTCTCAAACACACACAAACACATTCAGCTCCCCTCACACACCCGTGCTTCTCTTCCCATTTTCTCTCAAACCAGGCGATCGAACCAGCCACTCTCACACCACCACCCGATCACCAGCTGCATCACCAACATCCACTAACCCTCACCGAGCATCACCGGCAGCCACCACCCCACTTCCCAGCCCCGAAACCATCGTGCAAACTCAGACCCGAAAACCTCAAGGAAACGGGTCCAAGAAGCAAAACTCGATAACCACCTCACCTCGATGCGGGAGGAGCTCCAGTCTGCACCGTGGGGATCCTAGGAGCGTAACTGGACGACGGCGAGGGCTACGGCGGCGTGACGGCGGCGGTAAGACCCAAAACCCGACAAGCCCGTTTTCATTCCCTGTTCGACCCGACCGTTTTTAATGCTTAGAAATTGATTGTTAGGTGATAGACATGTCCTAGGGTGAGAGACGAGTCGTTTGGGGCCGGGTTGGACGACGGAGATGCCGTGGATCACCGAGGACGACGACCGGACCGTGACCGTGAGTTTCAGAGACATTCTGGTGAGTTTCTTCCCACTTTCTTCTTGTTTTGAGGTTGTAGAACCATAGGACAGACCTAGACGATCCCATAGGGATCAACCCCGTCGAAAATGGTGGCCGGAATCGTGTGGTGGAATCGGGTCAAACCGTGGGTCGACGGCGACCCGGTTCCAGTCAAACGGGTCGACCCGGTACAGTAGCATGATGACGTCATCATGCTGATGTCACTTCTGACGTCATGATGACGTCATCCTGTCAGATGTTGTCAGACTAGGGACCAATCAGAACGTGCCACGTGTCACCTGACAAGTGTCAGTGATGACGTCATGCTGACGTCAGCGGTACTGTAGCAGCGTTGACCCACGCGTTGACCAGGCGCGTGGGGGCGCGTGTGAATAGTAATTTTGGTGGGGCCGGTACCATTTTCAAGGTTTCGACGATACGGATCCAATGGAGGTGGTTTCGTGTCGATTGGAGATCGTTATGTCAGTCAAAATGGGGTTTGAAGCACCGGGAATAGTGCCCGGGATGCGTTTTTGAGGCGGATCTGTTCTAGGGTCTTGGTATTGATATTATAGGGTCCTTAAGTAACCCTCAGGAATAATAATACAGGTTTATAGAGATCGTTGAGCAGCAAGGACCGAGTGTGAGTGGGCTGTTTGATTTATAAAAGGCTTGCATGCATAAACTGTTTTACTATTTCCACTGATGAGTCTTATGAACTGTTTATATATGTTATTACAATGTTTTGGGCATGAGACCCGTCTGGATTATATGTGGATTTTGTTTGGGATGTCCGGGGGACATAGGGTAAACTATACTGTTATTGTACTGTACTTTCCTACCTGTGTATATTGTCTCCTCCAGGGAGGGTCGTTGGCCTGGGTGGACCCTGGAGTAGTCACGGGGCTCTGACTGAGTGGAGTTGACCCCCGTTGGGCTGCTTACTCTCAGGAAGGCATGTTCATATACCTCGGGCAGTGACCGGGATACCGGGAGCTGATGTACCTAGAGAGTCTCGGGTGTGAGACCCTGAGTGGCAACGCGTAGCCTTAGAACCGTGACATCATTTGGGTTGGGTTTTACAGTGCACTGATATGTTAGTTTCACCTTACGATTATTATTGTGGTTCATTCATTATGATTTCATTGTAATATTATGTTTTCACTGCATGCAAGATTTGGAAAACGGAGGGGTAAAAACCTTATGATTATTTTATTATTAAATTGATTTCTAAATTGTTATTTTTGGCCCACTCACCCTTGTTTTACTGACCCCTCCAGACCCTGACACGGCATTAGAGGAGGAGGATCCGGAGGAGGAGGCAGAGGTTTAGTTTGCCTAGCTGTGCACCTGTACACCCACTTGTGGGTAGGTTGAGCATCGAATAAATGTACTCTGACTAGTGTGCTCACATGTTGTATTTTACTTTCCCTTGTCCGACAGTATCACTTTAAACACTGTGTTTGTACATTATCTATCTATGTGAGTCTTTGGTTTTTATTTAAGGGTAATTTTGGTATGTTTAGAGTCATTGTCAGACGGGAGCGGGTCACGTCCCCGGGTGGTCCCAGTGGGATTGGGACGGGTCCTGTCAGCTTGGTATCAGAGCATTAGGATTAGTAGTCAGAGTACTAGGTTAGCGGTTTGTACTTTGTACATGGTCGCTTTCGATATCTTTTAACCTGTTTGCCTCTTCACAGTTGGATATGCCTCCCCGACGTGAACCCCGTGCACGAGTTGACGAGGGCAATGGAGGAAATGGAGACACTGCGAGCATTGAGCGGGCTCAGCGCCTGGGTGCTACACACTTCAGTGGGGGAACCGACCCTGAGGAAGCACACCAGTGGATTGACCGCTGGGAGAGGATTTTCGAGGTCATGCACTGTCCTCCGGAGGAGCGTGTCGTACTGGAGACTTTCCTACTGGATGGGAGCGCCTACCGATGGTGGCACAACCTTGTTTTGGCCGGCTGGACTGTTCACACCATTCCATGGGAGACCTTCCGAGAGCGGTTTCTCAACCAGTTCTACCCACGGTCGTTCCGCAACGCCCGTGAGGCGGAGTTTCTGCAACTCCGGCAGGGGGATCAGACTGTAGCAGAGTACGAGGAGACCTTCCTGATGTTGTCTCGCTTTACTGAGAACTTCGTGATCACCGAGGCAGACCGATGTCGCAGATTTGAGTGGGGCTTGCGACCTGAGATTCAGGCGATGGTGACTGCAACACCCTTTGCTTCCATGAGGGATCTGACTGATGCGGCGACCAGGGTTGAGAACAGTATCCTGGCTCGTCAGCGAGCTGAGGGGGAGACTCGGCGACGTGATCGCCCACACTTGGGATTTTCGGGCCGTCGTGGCTCGAAGGGAGGACATTCTGGTGGATCTTCGTCTTCTGGCAGCCGAGGACGTTCTGGTCAGTTCAGGAGTCCTCAGAGGTCTGGACAGCGTTCTGGAGCTTGGCAGCGGTCTTACTCACCGATGAGCATCTCACCGGGAGGATACTCGGGTCGACCTAGGGAGGTCACATGCTTCGCTTGTGGGGAGCCGGGGCATTATGCTTCTGAGTGTCCACTGATTCGCGGCAGTACTGCGCCAGCGCAGAGCACAGCATCCCAGACTGACAGCAGCCGGACACGCGGTGTTGTGCGTGGCCGTGATCGAGGGGCTAGAGGACGGGGACGACCAGCAGAGTCTATGGCTCGTGTTTATGCTGTTACCCAGCAGCAGGCCAGATCCATTTCGGGAGTGTTGACAGGTACTGTACATATTTATGGCATGGTTGTTCGTGTATTGATGGATTCGGGGGCAACTCATTCTTTTATTTCACCACGTTGTGCGAGTCTGTTGGGACGTGAGGTGACCGCACTTGAGCACGAGATGGGAGTGGGGACACCGATGGGTGTGACCTACCGGGTGAACCAGGAGATACGAGCTTGTCCTGTGGAGATTGAGGGAGTCGAATTTCCGGCAGACTTAATCTTGATGAATGTTCACGATTTCGATGTGATACTTGGAGTTGATTGGTTGTCGGAGTACAATTCACTCATCGACTGTGGTAACATGCGGTTGACTTTGAGAGGTCCAGGATTACCGGAAGTGATATTCCAGGGAGAGTGTGGAGACGCATCACCCAAGGTAATATCTGCACTCACAGCTACTAAACTCTTACAGAAGGGGTGTCAGGGTTATCTTGCTTATGTGGTAGAGTCTACGGATGAATCTTTGCGTATTGAGGATATTCCGATTGTGCGGGAATTTCCTGATGTCTTTCCAGGAGATTTACCTGGATTACCACCACCCAGGGAGATCGACTTTACGATCGAGTTACTCCCCGGGACTCGACCGATTTCACAAGCACCGTATCGTATGGCACCGGCGGAGCTACGGGAATTGAAAATCCAATTACAGGAATTGGTGGATCTAGGGTTTATCCGACCCAGTACATCACCATGGGGAGCGCTGGTCTTATTTGTGAAAAAGAAGGAAGGTAGTTTACGGTTGTGTGTGGATTATCGGCAGTTGAACAAGGCTACGGTAAGGAATCAGTATCCCTTACCCAGGATCGATGATTTGTTCGATCAGTTACGAGGAGCACGGTATTTCTCCAAGATAGATCTGAGGTCAGGATACCATCAACTGAGAATAGCCGAGGGGGATGTTCAGAAAACAGCTTTTCGAACGAGGTATGGGCATTATGAGTTCTTGGTGATGCCCTTTGGATTGACGAATGCACCAGCGGCATTCATGGACTTGATGAATCGAGTTTTTCGAGCATACCTGGATAAATTTGTGATAGTGTTTATCGACGACATCTTGGTGTATTCCAAGAGAGTCAGGGCTCATGAGGAGCACTTACGAAGGGTATTGGGTAAACTACGACAGGAGCAGCTGTATGCTAAGTTAAGCAAGTGTCAGTTTTGGCTAAATAGTATTGGATTCTTAGGTCACATTATATCACCCGAGGGGATAAGTGTGGATCCTCAGAAAACGGAGGCTGTGACGAATTGGCCAAGACCGACCACGGTGACGGAAGTGCGAAGTTTTGTTGGGTTAGCAGGCTATTATCGGAGATTCGTAGAGGGTTTCTCCCAGATTGCCGCACCATTGACTCGGTTAACCCGGAAAGGGGTGAAGTTTGTGTGGGACGATCAGTGTGAACAGAGTTTTCAGGAATTAAAGTGCCGATTAACCACTGCACCTGTCCTTGCATTACCAGACAGCAGTGGAGAGTTCGTGGTATATAGTGATGCATCGCTGCAGGGTTTGGGTTGTGTATTGATGCAGAATGGAAAAGTGATTGCTTACGCATCCCGGCAGCTGAAGACGCACGAGTTGAACTACCCTACTCATGATTTGGAATTGGCAGCGGTGGTTCATGCTCTAAAGATCTGGAGACATCATTTGTTCGGTGTGACATGCCGAATATTTACTGATCACCAGAGTCTTAAACATTTGTTCACTCAGAAGGAACTCAACATGAGACAGCGGAGATGGTTGGAGTTGTTGAAGGATTATGATTGTACCATCGAGTACCATCCTGGCAAGGCAAATGTTGTAGCTGATGCACTTAGCAGGAAGTCGGCGGGATCAGTTGCGCATTTGAGATTGGTGTATCTTCCTTTGCTAGTGGAACTCCGGAAGAGCGGAGTTATGTTAGGGATGGACGATCAGGGAGCCTTGTTGGCTAGCTTTCATGTGCGACCCGTGTTGGTCGACAGGATCATCGAGGCTCAACTACAGGACCAGATACTTTGTGATTACAGGAACGAGGTTGAATCCGGACAGAGACAAGATTTCTCCGTCAGGGGCGATGGAGCATTAGTAAAGCTTGGGAGATTGTGTGTACCTGCGGTACCAGAGTTGAGGAGAGAGATTTTAGACGAGGCCCACAGTTCGGCCTATGCTATGCATCCAGGAGGGACAAAGATGTACCGTACCCTCCGGGACTATTATTGGTGGCCAGGGATGAAGAGGGAGATAGCTGAGTTTGTCAGCAAATGTTTGATCTGTCAGCAGGTCAAAGCAGAACGGCAGCGTCCGTATGGGGCTATGCAGCCACTTCCAATTCCACAATGGAAGTGGGAACATATTACAATGGACTTTGTCTTCAAGTTACCGAAGACAAGGAGTGGAGTTGATGGAGTCTGGGTAATAGTGGACCGGTTGACTAAATCAGCACATTTTCTGCCTGTACGAGAGACGTACAAGCTCAACCGTTTGGCCCAGTTATTCATTAATGAGATCATCCGACTACACGGTACCCCAGAGTCGATCGTGACGGATCGGGATCCGCGTTTCACATCCAGATTTTGGAGGAGTCTGCAAACTGCCTTAGGTACGAAATTGCACTTCAGTACGGCATTCCATCCTCAGACCGACGGGCAGTCTGAAAGGACGATACAGACTCTCGAAGACATGATGAGAGCTTGTGTATTGCAATTCCAGGATTCGTGGGCTGATCGATTGCCATTGATGGAGTTTGCCTACAATAACAGCTACCAGGCGAGTATAGGGATGGCACCATATGAGGCACTGTATGGTCGACAGTGCAGAACACCGGTATGCTGGATGGAGATCGGAGAAAGAACTGCAGTGGGGCCGGATCTGATGGATATGACCCAGGAGACAGTTCGGGTTATTCGGGAGAGATTGAAGGCGGCCCAGGATCGTCAGAAAAGCTATGCGGATCGACGGATCCGAGATTTAGAGTTCGAGGTTGGTGACTTTGTCTTTTTAAAGTTATCGCCGTGGAAAGGGATTCTTCGATTTGGACGACATGGGAGATTGAGTCCCCGTTATATCGGACCATATGAGATTGTCGAGAGGATTGGTCCGGTGGCTTACCGTTTAGCACTACCTTCGGAGCTTTCCCGAGTACATGACGTGTTTCATGTATCGATGCTACGGAAGTATCTTCGGGATGACTCTCATGCACTGCAAGAGCAACCACTGGAACTGATGACAGATTTGAGTTTCGAGGAACGGCCAGTGCAGATTCTGGATAGGAAGGAAAAGGTCTTAAGGAACAAGACGATTTCGTTGGTTAAAGTACTATGGCGGAACCACGAGGTGGAGGAAGCGACATGGGAACCCGAGGAGTTGATGAGAGGGCAGTACCCATACTTGTTTGAGTAAATTTCGAGGACGAAATTTCTGTAAGGAGGGTAGGTTGTAACGACCCGAACCAAAATAATAATATTTTAATGTAAAAATACTGTTTTACCCTTGGGGGGAAACTTTGACTTTTTCTCAGGAAATAATTCGGACTTTGACCCATGACTATGACGTAGATCGGGACGTCACGAATCCGTAGACAGGCGGCACACCGAAATCGGAGTTCGTATGAAGAAGTTATGGTCAAGGAAGCGTTTTAGCAGAATTTACGAACCGAGAACAACGGAATAAAATATTAATTAATTACGGGAATCCGTGCCAAATTAATATTTAAATCAAACCGATGGATTGGTGACAAGTGTCACCCATCCAAAGCCTTACTATTCCAATAAAGCAATTAACACTATTTAATCAATTTTTATATTAATTCTTTTCCCTCCAATTGTTCCTAGCCTTTGGATCTGCTGCTCAAATGAATCTTGGCCCTTCATTTCTTCTGATTTTTCTGCTTCATGCACGATCTCACCTCCCTGTTTTCTCTCAAACACACACAAACACATTCAGCTCCCCTCACACACCCGTGCTTCTCTTCCCATTTTCTCTCAAACCAGGCGATCGAACCAGCCACTCTCACACCACCACCCGATCACCAGCTGCATCACCAACATCCACTAACCCTCACCGAGCATCACCGGCAGCCACCACCCCACTTCCCAGCCCCGAAATCACCGTGCAAACTCAGACCCGAAAACCTCAAGGAAACGGGTCCAAGAAGCAAAACTCGATAACCACCTCACCTCGACGCGGGAGGAGCTCCAGTCTGTACCGTGGGGATCCTAGGAGCGTAACTGGACGACGGCGAGGGCTACGGCGGCGTGACGGCGGCGGTAAGACCCAAAACCCGACAAGCCCGTTTTCATTCCCTGTTCGACCCGACCGTTTTTAATGCTTAGAAATTGATTGTTAGGTGATAGACATGTCCTAGGGTGAGAGACGAGTCGTTTGGGGCCGGGTTGGACGACGGAGACGCCGTGGATCACCGAGGACGACGACCGGACCGTGACCGTGAGTTTCAGAGACATTCTGGTGAGTTTCTTCCCACTTTCTTCTTGTTTTGAGGTTGTAGAACCATAGGACAGACCTAGACGATCCCATAGGGATCAACCCCGTCGAAAATTGTGGCCGGAATCGTGTGGTGGAATCGGGTCAAACCGTGGGTCGACGGCGACCCGGTTCCAGTCAAACGGGTCGACCCGGTACTGTAGCATGATGACGTCATCATGCTGACGTCACTTCTGACGTCATGATGACGTCATCCTGTCAGATGTTGTCAGACCAGGGACCAATCAGAACGTGCCATGTGTCACCTGACAAGTGTCAGTGATGACGTCATGCTGACGTCAGCATGACGTCACTGCTGACGTCAGCGGTACTGTAGCAGCGTTGACCCACGCGTTGACCAGGCGCGTGGGGGCGCGTGTGAACAGTAATTTTGGTGGGGCCGGTACCATTTTCAAGGTTTCGACGATACGGATCCAATGGAGGTGGTTTCGTGTCGATTGGAGATCGTTATGTCAGTCAAAATGGGGTTTGAAGCACCGGGAATAGTGCCCGGGATGCGTTTTTGAGGCGGATCTGTTCTAGGGTCTTGGTATTGATATTATAGGGTCCTTAAGTAACCCTCAGGAATAATAATACAGGTTTATAGAGATCGTTGAGCAGCAAGGACCGAGTGTGAGTGGGCTGTTTGATTTATAAAAGGCTTGCATGCATAAACTGTTTTACTATTTCCACTGATGAGTCTTATGAACTGTTTATATATGTTATTACAATGTTTTGGGCATGAGACCCGTCTGGATTATATGTGGATTTTGTTTGGGATGTCCGGGGGACATAGGGTAAACTATACTGTTATTGTACTGTACTTTCCTACCTGTGTATATTGTCTCCTCCAGGGAGGGTCGTTGGCCTGGGTGGACCCTGGAGTAGTCACGGGGCTCTGACTGAGTGGAGTTGACCCCCGTTGGGCTGCTTACTCTCAGGAAGGCATGTTCATATACCTCGGGCAGTGACCGGGATACCGGGAGCTGATGTACCTAGAGAGTCTCGGGTGTGAGACCCTGAGTGGCAACGCGTAACCTTAGAACCGTGACATCATTTGGGTTGGGTTTTACAGTGCACTGATATGTTAGTTTCACCTTACGATTATTATTGTGGTTCATTCATTATGATTTCATTGTAATATTATGTTTTCACTGCATGCAAGATTTGGAAAACGGAGGGGTAAAAACCTTATGATTATTTTATTATTAAATTGATTTCTAAACTGTTATTTTTGGCCCACTCACCCTTGTTTTACTGACCCCTCCAGACCCTGACACGGCATTAGAGGAGGAGGATCCGGAGGAGGAGGCAGAGGTTTAGTTTGCCTAGCTGTGCACCTGTACACCCACTTGTGGGTAGGTTGAGCACCGAATAAATGTACTCTGACTAGTGTGCTCACATGTTGTATTTTACTTTCCCTTGTGTGACAGTATCACTTTAAACACTGTGTTTGTACATTATCTATCTATGTGAGTCTTCGGTTTTTATTTAAGGGTAATTTTGGTATGTTTAGAGTCATTGTCAGACGGGAGCGGGTCACGTCCCCGGGTGGTCCCAGTGGGATTGGGACGGGTCCTGTCAGCTGGTCCCCACTGTTTCTTTTTCTCTCGATCGACCTGACACGAGTGGTATGCCTTCAAAAACATCGGTCTGCCCCACCGAATCCACATCAACGATCAACCGTTCGGCCTCACTAATGATCGAAACAGCCTCGTCTGGCATCTGGGCAAAAGCTTTCTCAAGCTCCTCCTCCAGATCCCTCTCCTCCTCGGCCTGCGACCTCAGATTCACCTCTGGCCGAGATGTCCCTAAAGTTGAAGCCGATCCACTCGTCCTCAACCGTGTGTCAGAAGCGGCCGAAGCCGTTGAATCATCCTCGAAGGCATTTCCAGACCGGGCGTCTGTGCCTTGAGAATCTTCAGACACCATCTACAAATACAAAAAACCCTCCTAAGAATGGGAAACAACGCGACTCTCCTTACTGACCGACCTATGGGATCTAGAAGCTACGGGACAAACATGCATATGTGTTCATCCCATGTTCTTGCAAAAGACAAACTTTGAATCCAAATCACAAGGTCAAAATTTACGTATCGTGTTTTTACTTGGAAGTCACCGTGAACACCGCCGTGAACTTTGATCGGAAATCGCCTTGCTTCACCGGAAATCGCCTTTGTACTTTTTTCTCACCAACACTCACAATTCACTTGGAAGCAAAAAGTAAAAAGTGAAATTGGCTCCAGGCCTTTTATTTTATCCAATTCTAACCATGGTTAAAAAACTAGCCGTTATAACCATGGTCGGCCAGCTCAACCGTCACTTCGACCTCGATAAGCGGAAGGGTCACCTCGATTTGCACGCGCATTTACAAACGCACTACACACCCAAGTGACATGTGATCGGCCTTCCAGTTACCTCCTAGGTCGTTCGGTCACCTCATCGTGTAAGGTCCCGCGCAAGCTGACCGACCAAGGTGACATCCTTCACCTTTGCATCCAAAGTGACATGTGATCGGCCTTCAGGTTACCTCCTAGGCCGATCGGTCACCTCATCGTGTAAGGTCCCGCGCAAGCTGACCGACCAAGGTGACATCCTTCACCTTGGCATCCAAGGTGACATGTGATCGGCCTTCAGGGTACCCCCTAGGCCGATCGGTCACCTCATCGTGTAAGGTCCCGCACACGCTGACCGACCAAGGTGATCGGCCTGTAGTGTACCCCCAGGCCGATCGGCCACCCACTTACACCCGTCCAATCCCAGAAACTCCACTCCTTCGGCATTTTTCCTCCTTCAAGGGCTTGGGGGACTGGGGACTGGCATACTACGCACCAGAACAGGCCGACAGTCACAATACAAGCCCTCAACCGAGGCAATCCACCTCAGTCAACGACTTGGGGGACTTCTGTTCATACCTAAACTGGTCGGCCTGGTCAAAGGCCCGAACCAATCTGACTTGTCCCCGCTCTACCAGCCCCAGGCAAGCCTCAGATTACGCCAACAAAGCCAAGAACGACATAGGAAGACCAAATCTGGTCGTCCAAGCTTACTGACAAGTCATAAATGCTATCCGGGACCACCACAAGACACCTGTCAAACTCCTAGAGGCAGCAACATTTATCCCACATTGACAAACACCAACAAACACATTCAATGCTACTATAAATACAAGGGCATCCCCCTCCAAAAGGTAATGACAATCTTGCCCTCACGCTGTCTAAATTACAACAGTGCCCTCCTACCTAACTGACTTAGGCATCTGAGACTGTTCGGCCGGCACCACACCGGTGTCCCTTTGCATTTACCCTCTTCCTGTGCAGGCCACAATATTTCGAGAGGAATTGCGAAGGAAGCTCAGCAGGGTAGGACTAAGTTGATCCATTTCTTGCATCAACAGCATTCAACATAAACAAGATAATGCATAAGGATCATTTCAAACTGTAAATACTCATGACTGTGTCTTTCTGTATCTTCTACGATGTATATATTAACAAATTGTTTCCTTTTTCTTCTTCAAGCTATATCCTTGGAAGGAAGGAACTGAATTATGGCTGGGAGAAAGAACGAAGGGTCATGTGAATGCAGCAAGCATCCAATTTGTGCACTCCTATTGTGATTTGTGATGTATATAATATATACCTTTTCCTGTAGTGGGGCATTCAAGTCTTCCCTCGTAAACCAGGCATGCACCCGGTGTTTGATGACATTTATAGCATTCTTCCGGTAGTTTCAGGTGAAGGAAGAAATTAGTGGTCAATGCACGCAAATCAAGTGAGTGATTTGGAGACATGGGGATATAGGAGATGAAACAATATTGGGGGGGACTTGGTAAACTATCATCAGATGAAGCAACGTAGTAAGTATAAAGATCATTTTTGCAACCGTCGTTGAGATTTTCTTTAGAAATCCTGTCCAGGGCTCTGTTCCTGCATTTGTATAGCGTGAAATTGTCGGTGAACAGTGTTACATCAGCTATTGGTAAAAGGCTGGGAAGACTCAAATTGCCGAAAACTTCATCACTGCGATATTGTTTTTCCCAGCGATTCTGAAGCTATCTGTCATTGATAGCGACCATATATGTTGGACGGCCTTTAAGTTCATGCCATTATCCTCCTCCTTCAAGTTGGACTGTTGGACGGGAGGGCTCAGAGCAATTAACTGGGAACAAACCACATTCACGACTATCCTAATTGCTTCTGAAGGGAAAGCTGATGTGGCTTCTTATGCCATTACACTAGAAGTTCGAACATCGTGAGGTTCTTCCATCTTCCTCAGCAGAGTGAAGGACCAGAAGATGAGTGAGGAGTAAAAACAAACAGAGAAACAAGGCTATTATTAACTCCCATCCTTTGCGTTAAAGAAAACAAAGGCAACTGAACAAGAAAGGCTTAAATTTGGATAAGTTACTTTATCACAATAGGATTCTTCAAGACTTCAATTGAACACGTCAGGTTGACTTCAAAAGTCAAGCAGCAAGACTTCCTCTACTCTGCTACTCTGAAAGTTCCATATACAAGACAAGACTTCATCATTCAATTTTAGCTGAACATTTCTCCACTTGACGCGCTTTTGTTTTGTTTATATTCAACTTCAACCATGGATTATGTGACAACAGAGAATTGACAGCATTTCACATATAATGCACCGATACATACAACCAAGTAAAATACATAACTGGACAAGGTTTCCTTCCTCGATACCTAAAATTCATTTGAAGTTATTTATCAGATTTACATATGCATTTCATTTCGTTTCAGAACATCGTAAAAGTACGAATATTCCAACAATAGTGCCTGCCTGCCCTAATCAAGAGAGCGGATTACAAAAAATGGGAATGAAGGGTTAAAAGAATGGTGGGCAAATAATAAACAGGTTATGCTACTCTGACTCCGCTAGGGCGTTTGCCTTCCATGGCGTCCTTCTTGTTCCGGCAATCAGAACAAAGGAAAGGCCCTTGCCAAGGCTTTGAGCTGGTTGAAAATATGGAACCAGCATGAACAGATATTCCCTCGCTCGGTGCAAGGTCCACTTGGCATACAGCACACATAAATAGCCCAGATGTAGTTGATTGTGGTTGGCAATCATCACTGCCCAGCCTGCACCGATAACACATTTATATACTAATCATTTCAGATTCAAGTCGAACTCAAAAGTATGAAGACACTTGCAGACAAACTGAACTCATAAGCTAACTGAAGTGTTAATTAACTAACCTTTCGGCAAGCATGGCTGACCCCTCTTCAAATAATTCCTCCACAATGCCCACAGCTGAAAGCTTCTTCGATAGTTTATTAGCAGAATTTCGCGACTTCTTCCTGAACAACAGAGTCTTAAGCTTGTTGTGTTTTTTTGGTGGAGTTGAAGGCTGTACTGAATTATCCGGAGGAATTATATCAACAACTAGGCAGGTAGTATCATCCTTTAGACCCCTTGACCTTAAGGCTTCCTACAAAACAATCCCATTGAGTGAAATGAGACAAAGTTCGTGTTTTTCAGTATATGCATGCATACTGTAAGAAATAGCCACAAGTAGTTCAAACCACCTTCACAACTTGTCTAGCAGCAAGCTCAGCAGGCAATCCACGGCAAGATTGTGCTGCCGTTTCTGAGGATAGAGCGTCCCAGATGCCATCAGAAGCAATTATAAGCCTCCCCCCAGTATTTGATAGCTTTTGAACCAATGTAAGAATGTTAGCTTTCATGATAAAGAACACTTGGTATTGAAACGTACAAAACAAGTTCCACAAGGAAACAGATACCTTGACTTGTTTCACATGCGGAATTGGAACTATGAACTCCCCAACATCCATGTCTCCGATTGACCTAGAAAGGCATAAACCCCCTGGCCAACAACGAAGGGGACCAATCTGTAGATGCCCAATAACATATATCAAACAATTATAATTAAATTATACTTAAATACTAAGAATTTAAATGCTGCTGAATAAGTATCGTTTTTTCTTTTGTTCGTTAGCAAAACAATCTGTCTAAAAGCCCTCACCTCTGCACCACCAACAATGCTCAACCTCCCAACTTCCCCACCACTTGCAGCAACACGCTCCCTCCTACGATAACAAAGTATTCAATTAGTAAATCTAGGGACCGACAACAAGAAAAGAATTTGATTGGTTTATAGGATACGTACTCCTCTACATTCTCTTCAAGTCTATGATCAACAGTTAAGGTGGAAACAGCACCACCCTGAGTATCTAAGATACAACGGGAGTCTCCTACTGATGCAACTGTCACGGTCCATCCATCGACTATTACAAAGGTAGCTGTAGTTCCAGAAGTTTCCCCTGGAGACAATAAACAGAGCAAAAAAGAATTAGCATGATTTGGTTAGTTAAAGTTGAAAATATGAGGAAATTAGAAACCAAGTTTAAAACTTCATGCCTCTACTCTGGAAGTCCTTATCAGTCTTCACAAACCCCGAAACCAAGGCCCGAGGTAGAGCTTGGAGCCACTCGTCCCTTCCTAGACCACGGGGAATAGCACCCAACACATGCTTTAACAAATTCTCCCTTGTATATACTGCTGCTGCATTTCCATTGTGCCCATCAAAAATCTGACAATTAAGTAAACAACAGAAGTAAGTATCATATTTTTTATACCAGTACAAAACTGGTTCAAGCACACTGCTACACCCTACAATCTATACCAAAAAATTGTCAAATCAAATCTCAGACACCGCCTACATGGGAACATAACAAACTAAGAGTACAACCCAGAAATGTACAGTAAACAAGTTGGGGAAATTAAGGAACCAACGAATGGTAGAGTTAGAATTTGAGCACTGATATGTAGCATTTGACACAAAACATCATGCATTTTAGGCTCTGGTTCTATAATCTACACGAATATAAGAGAAACTCAGGATTACCGCAAAGGCTGAAAATGATGATGATGAATTTCCAGGGACTCGCTGAGCATCAGTCTTGATCAGGAAATAATCTTCCCCCTTTCTAGATTGAGCTGCATGTCCATATCTGATAGTTGGCTTCTCCATCTTCTCACTCTTCAGCTCTCTGCTGATTAATGCAGCCAGAGGCACCAGATTATGATGGTGACGCTTCCCTTCTCCGGATGCCATAAGTATCTAAGACCTTCAAGCTATCTATCTAACCTTTTATCCTCAAAAGCATACCAGTGCCAAACCCACGACCTTCTTTCTACAATTCCCCAAGTACAACAGTTAAAATTCACAAGCAACGCGAGCTGATCTGCATTTATAATGGGAAAAAACAATAAACATAATCCATAGCATTCAACAAATTGATTATATCAGCAACAAAATGCCCTGTAAGTTGCTAGCACGGGAAATAAAAATGAAGACTACATCTTGGATATTCCACTACTTGGTACCCAAAATTTTGAGCAGCAAACAAAAGAAAACCCAGCATAGAGATTATAAATTAGATGTAAGATGCAACTTACTAAGCGTGCATTCAGCTCACCCAGAAGCAGAAGTTCAGATTTTTCGATTTTTTTTTCTCAGCAACCAAACAGAAGCATAAAGATTCCAAGAGACAAGGAAGAGATAATGTGGAATACCAGAGAGAATGTCCTGAGTGTGAAATCCCAACGCGAACCCAACAGCAGATTCGATTGCGACAGTGATAAGCAACAGCGATGATAACAAAGAAGGGCAGACAAGAAAGAAATCAACACGCAGACGTAACGCGTTTTGGTGACGGGGTATGAACTGTAAGACCCATTATCAAAAACCAAATCCTTAATCTTTTATTTAAAAATTCAGACCAAAAAAAAAATAATCTTTTATTTAAAAATAAACAAAACCCTTTGAATTCTTCCAGTCAGCTTCACAACCTTTTCCTCCACCAAACACCCTCGATTAAAGAAAAAGAAATGGAGATGCCAAAGCTTCTGGGTTAACGCGAAAATGGCAGCGAAAATCGGTGGCAAAATGCTATCTTTTTAATCCAAACTGTAAGGAAAATACAGAAAAGTGGGCATGGCTGACTCTATAAAGCAATCCATCCATAAAGCCCACATTCTGCTTCTGCCCCAAAAGTCGGTTTCTTTCCCTCAACTAATTTTCTCCCCCAAAAGCAAAAAGCTTTGGTTTTTATTTCCTATCTTTCTTTTCCCGGGAAAATTTCACTACTGAGGGATTATAAGAAAGAAAGTTACAGCGGACATATGTTTGTTGCGTTTGCAGTTCGCACTAGAGACGGAGCCAAGCATCCGAAGGTTGGTCGTTTACCTAACAGATCTTGCAGGAGGGTTTTACGGGATATTAAATTATTAAAATAAAGCAATCAATTCTTAGAGTTTTCCTCCCTTATTTGTTTACTCTCAAAATTTGTCCCATTAGCAAGATTTCGGGTCTATTCAATTTCAAACCTCAAACTACGTCGTTTGTAAAATCATCTCATAAGATTTACACATTCGTAGTTTTTTATTTTCAAGATAAATTATTTAAACTGTCATATTTTAACTTCATTTATGAAATTAACCTTATGCATATTTCATAATAAACCCGATTAATTGTCTAAGAGTTAAAAAAAAAACAAAGTTTAAATGTAACAAAATTTTTAACCTGTACTCGAAGAAAGGTAACGGGAGGGCTCAGTGAGCTGAGCTCGGGGGTGAAGAGTGGAGATTAACATGTGGCATTTGATAACAAATGTTTTTCCGGGGCTTGGGATGATCTTTTGTGGAAAAAAGCTGACACGTGGCGTGGGTTGTGCATGTGTTTCTGGGACGGTAATGATGTGGACAAGGTGCGCAGTGCGCACGTTGTATGCAGTTAATTGAGTGCTCTTCTGGGTTGCGGGTATTTTATTTGTAGTCTGTAGCCTGTAGGGTTGCTTTTGCTTTTCTTTTTTTTGCGGGGACTTTGGTGGTCCCACACCGCTAGTCAATGCTGATATTGACTTGATCCAAAGGACCACCTTTCTCTTCTCTTCTCTTCTCATCTCATGTGGTACCGTTGGATTATTTGTTGTCCTTTGTGCTTAAATTGCCTAATAGTAATGATCATCATAGATGAATGCATCATTAACTGATGAATATTTTTTTTTTTTAAGACAATAGATGGATATTTAATCTGTTGATTTGCTCTACCTTTTCAGTATTTTTCTTTTCGGTACTAAAATATTAGAAAAAATATGATATTAATGGAAATGCTAAATTCAAAATTGCCTATATAACGTGTTAAAAAACGATTAGATAATAATAACAAATTAGCTCAGTATTATTATTTTTAAGATTAAACTTCTAATTAGTTTTGTGATTAGGTGCAGCAACATGGGGCTAATCTGAAATCTAAAATACGATTTATTCAAACATAATTAATATTGTGGTATCCAAAGTCACAAACAAGCCTAAATCATAATTATAACTCTAAATTTATTTATTTTTCTCAATAATAATTCTCACACTTTTTTTTTATTATATGAAAAGCAATAAATTACAACACAAATACTTCTGACTAACCCTCGCTTACAAAATCTAACAATAAAACACTGAGTATATGTATGCAGAGAAATATCGCTGTAGTCGTGGCCAATTTTAGTTAAAGTATAGCTCACGATTTTTTTTTTATCCAAAAAAAAAAAATCGTGGGCGATGCTTTAACTAAAATTGGTCACAATGCTTTAGCTTCCACATAATATACTTCATAGAGATTCCTATTATTGATAATTGAGGGGGCCTTCTTTAATAATTTTTATGATAATTTTCAATTTTAAAGCGTATATTAACTCATTTATCATTTTCGATAGTTTCAATTGTAATTACTGTGGAACCCAGAATCATCTGAAAATTATGGAGCCACCACGTGTCCCGTAATTCCCAAAAACAAACACTGATCATTCGAAAAATACCCGCACATCAAATAATCTATTTACCAGTTAAATACGTTATTTGGCCGGGTTAAAACCTCCGTAATATTGATATTCTCTCCGAGAGATAATTATCGTTATTCTTAATAACGGTAATTTAATATTAATATTACAATACACTAAATATCATTACTATCATGATAAGCCATCATTATGATTATCAAAATAATATATTATTCATTTATTAATAATATATTATTTATTAATTAAATATTCAAACCGACCAATCAGAACTCTCCAAGGCTCCCAAAATTTTTCTATAAATAGCAAGGTACATTTCACTTCCAAGGTACGTTGATTCTTCGTTTCGAAGTATATCCTTTTCATCATTCCAAAGACTTAATCATCTAAAAGCGTCACAAGTCATTTAGAACCCACTGTTATACACACATGGTTTTGGTTGAGGCATATTAACAAACTCACACCAATACATTAACAGGCATTTACAAATATTCACTTCGACACATAACATGTAAGAAAGTTAACACTTGCGTTTCAACAACTTAACTTAAATTCTTCTTATTTATTCATTTGGTAAGTGTTTGGCAAATCACATGACGATTGCTCACACCAGTTGTACAATACATAAAAAAATGCACACAAGAACAAGCCGACATGTAACTATGGAGGCAAATCTTCAAATCCCATCGTGTTTCTAAACTCTTCCCACTTTTCTGCTGAAAGTAAGGAAGTATCATGAAACAATGAATCGGCAGTCTCAGGGACAGCTTCATTCCTGGTCCCGGCCTCGGGCTCTGGGAAAGATACCGGAACAGGCTCCAGCTCTTGCTCCAACTCTGGTTCCCGCTCTTTGGTGGTGACCCCGCTACAACTCGCCATATCCAACTTTTGTGCCTCAACAGGTCTTTGGCACAAAGTTGTGGGGGCATGCGGCGATTGTAAATAATCATGTCCCGGGAGCATTGCCGCTTTTAGACTCTGGATCTCCACCTCCAAAAGTCTGCTTGTTTCTTCTGAGTCTTGCAACTTTCTGCGCAGCAAAGAGAGCTCGTCTCGAGCAGAGTCCCGCTCCTTTTCTATCCGAATCCTCTCAGCACGGCTCACCTCCAGCTCGCCCACTTTGACTTCCAAAGAGTGGATCCTTCCGACCAAAACTTCGTTATTCCGACTAGAGTGGTCTCGGGCTTCTCGAAGACGTTTACATTCGCTCTTCATTCGCTCATTTTCACCCTCCAAACCAACATTCCCACGAAGCATGTCCACCAACTTATGGGCCCCAGCTTTCGCAATCCTAAGGTGACAGGACCCGTCCCAACTGGACGTCAAAAACCGTACCCGGTCCTGCTCCCGTCTGACAAGTCAACTGAAAGTCCGAAACTACCCTTCAGTACCTGCCAGACAAGGGAATTTTTGCGCCTGTGCCCGCACATACCTCCACCTCTGGAATAGCCTCGATCAACGCGCCACGACCTGAAGGGTTAACAAAACAGAAAAGGTGTGAGTGGACAAAAATGACTTCTTATAAAAACATTTACCAAAATGCATTCTTACCCTCCAGTTTTCACAAACTTGCATGCATATCGTAAAACATGAGTAATAGTATGAAATCATTCAAGTATGAACAGTGGACCGATAAAATCAAAACATATTTTCCCATGGTCCACAAAAACTCATGTTCACCAAATCAGTTTAACATCTCAAAAGTTCACAATTTCTTTAAATCATTTTAACCGCTAAACCACGGTTTCCTCAAAATCATTTTCCATAAACCACGGGACTTATTTCCATAACCTGTTGCTTAGAGTCACGTTTATCCCTGCAACGCGTGCATATCAATAGGCTCAAGGACCGCTCAAAATCCGAGCATCCGCTGCTGTGAACACATCATCAGTCAGCAATCCGTCGCTGGGAAAAACCTCACCAGCCGACGATCCGGATCTCGTGAACATATCACTTACCGATCCATATAATCCAGCACATCTGATCTGAGTCAAGCCTCCCCTGGGCTGCAAGACAAAGATCGTGCTACGTGACCTCTTCGGGGTAAACACTTCCATCCCGAAGGCGAGCGTTATCTCCAGGGTGCACTCCGGGGAAAAACATATTTTCTCCCGAAAGCCCTAAATATCCGCAACATATCACCATCACAAAAACCAGTGAAAAACAGTTGCATTAAAAACCAAATCATATATCAATACAGGGTCTCAGCCCCAAGTCCCAATTTACTTTATAAATCCGAAAATCATCAATATCATCATGTCATCACATGGAAATACAATTCTAACCAAAATCATAATTCCATTGGGTCTCAAGCCCAAAATATCAATATCACGTAAATCCATGAAATCAATCACTGACTCATAATCCGAGTCCAAATATCATTTTCAACTTCCTGACTCATAACCCGAGTCAAAACATCATTTTCAATCCGGGCTTAGCCCAAAACATCATTTGCACGTTCCTCGTAAAACGTGCCCGAAAGACTGATTAAAATAATCACAAAATCACGGGGATACCAAAAATCATCAAATTCATCAATTTCACATGTAACTCCGATTCCGAGTCAAAATCATTATTTACTTGGGTTCTCACGCCCACAATATCATTTTTAACCAATTTCATGATTTCTCGAAAATCGTGCCAGAATATAATAATATAATAATCACAAAACCGAGAAATCACCGAATTGAAATACCAATCATGCCAGAGCATATCAAATCATATAATAAAGCATTTTAAATCATATATGCATGCATCACGGTTAGAAAACAAAGTCCACTCACACACACCGTTCAAAACGGTTCGTTTCCGAGCTGCACGTTTTTCCGTAAAATCTGGAAATCACAACTCCTGCCCAAAATCAATATAGAGGGTTACTAACATCTCAAAATACATCATATAATTTTCCCCAATTTTTCCGGAATTTAAATACGTATTTTAAACGTAAAACAAAATTTCGGATACGCGGAACATTATCGAAATAATATCCGATTTCCCCGAAATCAACGTCAAAATGTTCGTTACACTGAGAGGATCAAAAGTCATGTTGACCTCACCTTGAGACTAGGCCGGACGCGCCCCCACGCGCCGCCGTGAGTGGCTGCGCGTGAAATCCACGCGCCAGCTACAGTGCTGCTACAGTGCTCCTCCTTCACCCGTTTGTCTGGTAAACGGGTTGAAAAACCCGCGAACAGACCCGGTTCAAACTCACCCAATTCGACACCAATTTAGTCCGTTCTTTCCACTGATCCCTTCTAATCCAACTCTAATTGAGTTCTGCAAGTTCAATTACTTGAATCATGGTCTAAATCCTCACGACTCTCAATCGATCCTCGACGGGTTTCCAATTCGGGTTTCACGATTTCATCCCTGGTTTTCAAATTAATTCATTCAGTTAGCATCGTGAGAGTGTAAGGAATGTTTCTACAAGATCAATTCGAAGAATTCTTACCTCTAACCCGTCGAACCCAAGCTCGAATTGAAGCTGCCATGGAAGCTCAATTCATCCTCAATCCGACACCGTTTCACTTCGTTTTTGTTGCAGAAAGGTTCGTATGGATCCCAGAAGTCGAATTGAATCATCAATTTCGACCCTCACGGCTCACAATCTCGAATTCGAAAGTCCCCCCAATTTCAAGATTTTTCGATTCGAAATTAACCCAGGGGCCTCACTGTCACTCGAGTCTCTCTCTCAATTCGACTTCCTCAGTCTCCCAATTGCACAATGAGACCGAAACAATGGGTTATCAGCTGTTAATGGTCAATCATTAAGACAACCCACAATTTAGGGAATTTGTGTCTAAAGTGGTATAATTGTGTTTCCCATGATTCCCGTTTCAATGTTAGCAGCTGGGGTATGGAAGATGACAAAATGACAAATGTCACAATCTGGTAGCAAGAATCAATGTTAAAAGACCATTTTGCCCTCCGTTGACAAATTACCATTTTACCCCTAGACATCCGTGACCCGTAACTTGGTCACCCGAACTCCGTTTTCGACGTGCCGCCTGTCGTTGGATTCGTATCGACGAGACCTACGTAACGGTCCTTGGCCCTCGTCCATCGGACCTCCCGATCAAAAAGTCAACATTTGGCCCCTAATATGCCAAATTACCAAAATACCCCTCAACTTCCGAACATCATAACTTTTACTACGAATGTCGGAATCGAACGTGCCACCTGTCTATGAACTCGTGACGTCCCGAACTACGTCACAGTCATCGGTCAAAGTTCGTTTGACCGCCCGAACTAAAAGTCAACATTTTACCCACGCCAGGGGCAAAACGGTCATTTTGCACGTTTCGTCCGATTTCACTCAACTAATCCCCGATTAGTCATTCTAATTCATAATTAATTAATATTCACTCCCGATATTCGGGACGGGTCATTACAACCTTCCCTCCTTAAAGAATTTCGTCCCCGAAATTCCAACTATCCGGATTCCACAACTACCTCGTGGAAAACAAATGGTCACACAACACGTGTACACCTGTACACCCACTAGCCAACCAAGAACTCGCCTGCACTCAGACGTCACATCACAGATGCACGTCGTACTGACTACACTCGACCACCTCGAATGAAATTGATTACCAGAAATTGGCAATGTCATCAATAAGCTGACTCCTTTAGCTTGACGGCCCCACGTAATCACTACTGTGCCCTGACATCCGCTCTCATAGAGAGTCACCAAAACTCACTTGTCAGTCCAAGCCGACACTACAAGTCAAACTGTCACCACCAAGCTTTACCACTCTAGTAAAGCGCCAATCAGTAACAAATCAGTGACAACACATCATACTACAACGTCCGTCAATGTAGCATATGATCATCAACATGATCTCCCCTCGCAGGGCAAACTCAATCCTGCGACAAATACCTACAGTAGTTACCACAATTGTCACCCCCTCAGCGATCCCAGATGCTGGTAAGGTCACGACAAGGTAACATCTCGCCGCAAAGCAACTTGCGGTCACACCAACCACCAACTCACTCACCTGAGTATACGCATACCGTCATCACACTCAATCAGACGGTGCATCTGGAACACGTTGAACACAAGCCTAGCAGTAATCACACAACTCAACACCAGAGTTATACTTGCCAACCTTGGCTAAGAGCACCTGCTCAAACAATCACTGTAATCGTCAGAATCACTCTGCCCAGTGCATCGTGTTCAATGTCCAGTTCACGTTCACATCCACAACCAATGGTATTGGAACTAAGCCAAAACACCAACACGTTTATCGACACAACACTGGTACATCCCATGTACCGTCACTAGGTATCAAATACCCTCGTCCATACGATACCGTACATCGTACACCAAGCATGATCCTACAGCTGGACCCCAGTACTCGACCCATAGACCTATATGGTCGATCCCAAACCAGGTAAGGCAAAAGTAAAAAGCCTGAGGGTTTTTGCTAACATCGACAATCCTTGTCCTATGCTACCCAAAAACACCTCGCCAAATGACAACACTCAAAATGACACATCAACGTGTCCACAGGGAAGAACGCCTAGTTCTCCCGGGATTCACATCAACCCCGGCCACCACAAATCTGCAAAATGTAAGAAATCCCGAATCCAAATCCATACATCACAGTTTTTAATTCATATCCAAATCCGAATCCGAAATCATTATTCCGTAAGCTAGCATTTGGAATAATCATTCCGCACCCAAATCCGGTATTCCACTTTCAAGTTCCTGAATCGAATCCTGAATCGTCACCCAGAAATTCGATTCCAAAACCCGAAATCTGGTTCACGTCCACTCGGACACACCAAAACCGAACCTATCGGTTACCAATTCAAGCGAGTAACACATTACATCCGATGGACTTCATATGGAAGCCAATCCCATCCGTCACAACTCGAAGGCTGACCAATTTCGACCCCGTCGAAAACCTACTCGTTCGAGTAACATACCATAAGGGGCTCCACTTCGAAAAGAAGTTCTGTCCCGTCATTTACGACCCACATACCAAAGTAAGAGTGATAAACTCTCATCCAATCTGGATCATCGAAATCACGACCCAGATCCATCACGACGTCAGCCAACCATGACCATCACGATCCTAGATTGTCACAATGCCCAAAGTCCACGACATCACAAACCCGATCCACCTAGGATCCACACAGTCAACAACTAGGAACCACAGGGTCTTACACCCTTACTGATTACCTCGTATCTATCCTTTCCATCCCACCTAGGGAAAACCAAGGATGATCCAAAACAATGACACCAATACTCATCCTACGTGGATGCAAACAAAACTCACTGCACTCCCCACGCCAGGTAACCCAACAGAAAATAAGAAATCACCCCTGATGACTTCAGAATACCTAATCCCCATGCGGAAAACCCGCAATCCTCTTCAAACACAACTTCTCATGATTCCGTAGGTCCAACCACGTTGGAACCATCGGACTCGGACACCAACCACGTGTCCCCTGTGGACTGGTTACTGACACATACCCAACTCGACGAAGTAACAACCCGACTCGTGACCCATCGTCAGCACCACACCGGCACCCACACCAGTACAAAACAATGACACCAGTATCAGTATGAGCACACCGTGTGCAAAACTGACAACCCTGGATCTCCGCTCATAACAAGCGACGACCCCGTACCTCTGCTCGAATAGGAGAAACTCTGCCTCCTTCGCACCTAACAACTCTGGGTACAGTCACCCTGACAACTCATGTGAGAAAAAGAAACGTCCCCCGACGTCCCCCCCCGATTCTCAACAACCACTCTCGGTATGAGTGCCTGCCACAGACTTGTGCAGACCCAACCATCAGACATCACTATCGAGACTCCACATCCAATGGAATCAAGTACTCGGACGGCTACCCTGTATCCCCACTCTGGGATTCCTTCGACAAGTACCAACCCCGACTGTGGATTGCAGTTCCACCACTAAAGCTGACATGACTAGACCTGACACAATCGTCACTCGGTCTCGACTTCGAAAAGTCATTAAGAGTCAAACCACCCACCAGCACACATTTCCGAACCAAACATTCCACCTTAGGTTCCGCGATTACTACCTAGGGTCCCTCAAAACCCGACAACTCCTGAGACTTAAGATATTACCATGACTCATCTCGAGTCCTAACTGAATTCTTTGACTCATTCATCCATGCCATCCCTGGCATACCCGGTCACCCAGAAAATTACCGTCGGTGAACCACATCAATACCACATTCCAAACCTAGGAATACCCCCAACACACTCTAGACGTTGGGAACTCATATTCCGCACAAGGAATTACTGAGAATAATCTCATCCTGGGTCCAACCTACCCAATTGTGCTACCTTCCCAGCCTCTGGATCCAACAAATCCTAGGACCCACAAGAATACCGATTCGACAATTAGTAAGCCGTAGCTACACAATGTAATATCTGACCCACAAACCAAGGTCAAGTACATTCCGAGATTAATCACAAGGTCTCAAATACCCTAATATACCCATCTCACTACCAGGTCGCGCACGAGGCTCACGTTCCGGAGGTATGGCATGGCAACAGCATCAGCAACCTAGTGCTCTGATACCAATTTGACAGGACCCGTCCCAACTGGACGTCAAAAACCGTACCCGGTCCTGCTCCCGTCTGACAAGTCAACTGAAAGTCCGAAACTACCCTTCAGTACCTGCCAGACAAGGGAATTTTTGCGCCTGTGCCCGCACATACCTCCACCTCTGGAATAGCCTCGATCAACGCGCCACGACCTGAAGGGTTAACAAAACAGAAAAGGTGTGAGTGGACAAAAATGACTTCTTATAAAAACATTTACCAAAATGCATTCTTACCCTCCAGTTTTCACAAACTTGCATGCATATCGTAAAACATGAGTAATAGTATGAAATCATTCAAGTATGAACAGTGGACCGATAAAATCAAAACATATTTTCCCATGGTCCACAAAAACTCATGTTCACCAAATCAGTTTAACATCTCAAAAGTTCACAATTTCTTTAAATCATTTTAACCGCTAAACCACGGTTTCCTCAAAATCATTTTCCATAAACCACGGGACTTATTTCCATAACCTGTTGCTTAGAGTCACGTTTATCCCTGCAACGCGTGCATATCAATAGGCTCAAGGACCGCTCAAAATCCGAGCATCCGCTGCTGTGAACACATCATCAGTCAGCAATCCGTCGCTGGGAAAAACCTCACCAGCCGACGATCCGGATCTCGTGAACATATCACTTACCGATCCATATAATCCAGCACATCTGATCTGAGTCAAGCCTCC
Source organism: Prinsepia uniflora (assembly GCA_032719365.1). Lineage (NCBI taxonomy): Eukaryota > Viridiplantae > Streptophyta > Magnoliopsida > Rosales > Rosaceae > Prinsepia > Prinsepia uniflora. The sequence continues at coordinate 73,631,129 of CM064871.1, forward strand.
CCTGGGCTGCAAGACAAAGATCGTGCTACGTGACCTCTTCGGGGTAAACACTTCCATCCCGAAGGCGAGCGTTATCTCCAGGGTGCACTCCGGGGAAAAACATATTTTCTCCCGAAAGCCCTAAATATCCGCAACATATCACCATCACAAAAACCAGTGAAAAACAGTTGCATTAAAAACCAAATCATATATCAATACAGGGTCTCAGCCCCAAGTCCCAATTTACTTTATAAATCCGAAAATCATCAATATCATCATGTCATCACATGGAAATACAATTCTAACCAAAATCATAATTCCATTGGGTCTCAAGCCCAAAATATCAATATCACGTAAATCCATGAAATCAATCACTGACTCATAATCCGAGTCCAAATATCATTTTCAACTTCCTGACTCATAACCCGAGTCAAAACATCATTTTCAATCCGGGCTTAGCCCAAAACATCATTTGCACGTTCCTCGTAAAACGTGCCCGAAAGACTGATTAAAATAATCACAAAATCACGGGGATACCAAAAATCATCAAATTCATCAATTTCACATGTAACTCCGATTCCGAGTCAAAATCATTATTTACTTGGGTTCTCACGCCCACAATATCATTTTTAACCAATTTCATGATTTCTCGAAAATCGTGCCAGAATATAATAATATAATAATCACAAAACCGAGAAATCACCGAATTGAAATACCAATCATGCCAGAGCATATCAAATCATATAATAAAGCATTTTAAATCATATATGCATGCATCACGGTTAGAAAACAAAGTCCACTCACACACACCGTTCAAAACGGTTCGTTTCCGAGCTGCACGTTTTTCCGTAAAATCTGGAAATCACAACTCCTGCCCAAAATCAATATAGAGGGTTACTAACATCTCAAAATACATCATATAATTTTCCCCAATTTTTCCGGAATTTAAATACGTATTTTAAACGTAAAACAAAATTTCGGATACGCGGAACATTATCGAAATAATATCCGATTTCCCCGAAATCAACGTCAAAATGTTCGTTACACTGAGAGGATCAAAAGTCATGTTGACCTCACCTTGAGACTAGGCCGGACGCGCCCCCACGCGCCGCCGTGAGTGGCTGCGCGTGAAATCCACGCGCCAGCTACAGTGCTGCTACAGTGCTCCTCCTTCACCCGTTTGTCTGGTAAACGGGTTGAAAAACCCGCGAACAGACCCGGTTCAAACTCACCCAATTCGACACCAATTTAGTCCGTTCTTTCCACTGATCCCTTCTAATCCAACTCTAATTGAGTTCTGCAAGTTCAATTACTTGAATCATGGTCTAAATCCTCACGACTCTCAATCGATCCTCGACGGGTTTCCAATTCGGGTTTCACAATTTCATCCCTGGTTTTCAAATTAATTCATTCAGTTAGCATCGTGAGAGTGTAAGGAATGTTTCTACAAGATCAATTCGAAGAATTCTTACCTCTAACCCGTCGAACCCAAGCTCGAATTGAAGCTGCCATGGAAGCTCAATTCATCCTCAATCCGACACCGTTTCACTTCGTTTTTGTTGCAGAAAGGTTCGTATGGATCCCAGAAGTCGAATTGAATCATCAATTTCGACCCTCACGGCTCACAATCTCGAATTCGAAAGTCCCCCCAATTTCAAGATTTTTCGATTCGAAATTAACCCAGGGGCCTCACTGTCACTCGAGTCTCTCTCTCAATTCGACTTCCTCAGTCTCCCAATTGCACAATGAGACCGAAACAATGGGTTATCAGCTGTTAATGGTCAATCATTAAGACAACCCACAATTTAGGGAATTTGTGTCTAAAGTGGTATAATTGTGTTTCCCATGATTCCCGTTTCAATGTTAGCAGCTGGGGTATGGAAGATGACAAAATGACAAATGTCACAATCTGGTAGCAAGAATCAATGTTAAAAGACCATTTTGCCCTCCGTTGACAAATTACCATTTTACCCCTAGACATCCGTGACCCGTAACTTGGTCACCCGAACTCCGTTTTCGACGTGCCGCCTGTCGTTGGATTCGTATCGACGAGACCTACGTAACGGTCCTTGGCCCTCGTCCATCGGACCTCCCGATCAAAAAGTCAACATTTGGCCCCTAATATGCCAAATTACCAAAATACCCCTCAACTTCCGAACATCATAACTTTTACTACGAATGTCGGAATCGAACGTGCCACCTGTCTATGAACTCGTGACGTCCCGAACTACGTCACAGTCATCGGTCAAAGTTCGTTTGACCGCCCGAACTAAAAGTCAACATTTTACCCACGCCAGGGGCAAAACGGTCATTTTGCACGTTTCGTCCGATTTCACTCAACTAATCCCCGATTAGTCATTCTAATTCATAATTAATTAATATTCACTCCCGATATTCGGGACGGGTCATTACATAAGGTCTCGGACTACCTTGTCGAAAGCCCCTCGCGAAACAGTTTTCTGACTGTCCTCTGTTGGGATGGAGGCACCTATCACATCAACAATCTTGGACGGTGCACGTGTCTCCCCCACTATCCGATCTAGGCTTTCATCTCTCGACGCTTGATGAACCGGGTAGTGGGAGGTGGGGATCACCTTCAGCTTCTTAAGTTGCTTGGGTACCCCCTCGCAAGGACCTTCTGAAGCTTTACGCTTGCTAGATGACTCCGCAGGAATAGAACGGTCAGGCTTGAAATGAAGCTGCTCAGCATGCCTTTTCTCCAAGGAAACAATGGATCCTTGCTTGTCATTCCTCTTCTGGATAACGGGTTTCTTCAACCGCAAAGGAGCACTCAACCACTCTTTGATTAGGATATCCGAGGGCCTCCCACCATTCAAATCTCTAAGTGGAGAAAGTAGCCAACTCATGTCTCGGAACTCTGGGGGAATCTTCAAAGCCATATCAATCTTCTTAAGATCAGGATGACGTTCAAATCCGCTATACAACTCATCAAACGAACGAAAATGTGAGGCGATCCTCAGGTCTGAGGAGGCGTGTTTGTCCCATGCACCACCGACTTCAATACAGTTGACCCTGTACGCACTGTCATTGAACTCCGCCCTCAAAAATAGCTCCACCTTGGGAACAACTCGAGAAAGCCGACCGCCGGTAACTCCGTTGTGTGACACGGAATAGCAATGCCAGAATTCATCTTCCGAGAGTCCCAGGCTAAAGAACTTGTTCAACTTCTCAAAGCACATGATATGTCGATAAGCATCGACGTCCAGTTGAGTAGGACTGCATCCCATCCGGCCAATAATCTTAGAAAAGAACTTCGAGAACGGGAACTTGAAACCCCACCCAATGGTCAAAGGATGGAATTTAGTCCACCGACCGCCGACAGGGTTCTTTCCCCTTCCATGCTTAAGAGCCTTCATGGAAGAGCATCTGTCTCCAAGCTCCACAAAGACATCCTCGGGAAAAGCAATTTGATTACGAGCTTTCCACTCCTTAAAGTCTTCAGGCTTCTCAAACTCCATATCTTTCCCTCGGAATGGACTAAGGCTACGAGAACCGCCACGCTCCCACAAAACAGGCTTGCTGGGTCTCTCAGCACCTTGACGCATAGCGAACATATTTGTGGTACTAGCAAACGTCACAACAGATGTGACCTAGCCTACCAATGCTCACTAGTCACGTTTGCAAGTGCACTCAATCACCACCAAATCCCCGTCAACTGCTCAGCCAAACTCCGTTCACCACGTAGCAAGCATATTTGTGGTACTAGCAAGGGTCACAACGAGTGTGAGCCAGCCTACCGATGCAAGCACGCACTATCCAAACTGCTCATTTTCCAAACTGCACGCGATTTCGTAATTTCTGACGCTTTTTAGGAATTTCGAATCCTGCCCAAAAAAACATCATAAAGGGTCACCAATGACTCTAAATACATCATATCAATTTTCCACAATTTTTCGGGAATTTAATAAAAATTTAAAGTTATAACCTAAACCATCGGACCCTCGAAACAGTATCGATACAATGTCAGTTTGTCTCGGACCCAACACAAAAAATGTTCATTACATCAAAAATAATAAAACACCTGTTGAAAATCCCCCCGGAAACGCCTCCACGCGCCCTCACGCGCCGCCGCAAGCGGCTGCGCGTGGAAGCCACGCGCGTAGCACAGTAACTGCTACAATGCGTCTCCTCTACCCGAATGACTGGTAAACGGGTTGGAGACCCGCGTTGAGACCCGATCTGTTCTCCTTCAATTGGGCATTGTTTTCATCCGTTTTTTAAACTGATTTCATCCAAACCATTTATATTTAGGTTCTGTAACGTTTAAAACTTCAATTATAACCAAAAACTGATAAATCCCCGATGAACTCTCAAACGGGTTTCGTGATCGGGTTCGTCCAATTCATCCCTGTTTTTCAAATTAAATCACACAGAGAGTATTGTGAGAATGAAACAAAAGTTTTTGCATAATCAATTTCATACAATTATACCTCCAGCTGCTCGAACTCAAGCTCGATTTCGAGCAAAATTCAGAGCTTCTGTTCTTGCTCAGGGAAGCCCCAATTCTCTCCGTTTTTGTTGTGAATCGATTCGAATTGACCTCAGAAGACTCAATCAAGTCCCAATTTTGATCCTTAGAGCTCGCGAATCCGAATTCGAATTCTCCCCACAATTTCTCAAAATTTTCGAAATCTGCAAAATCAGTTCACCCTCTGTCTCTCGTGTTTAATTTGATCTAATTCAACCTCTCAATTGATAATTCTCGCAGCTAATTTGATCTGTTATTTAAACAATAACACAAATGGACACATTGAGTGTTTTTTTCCCTAATTAAGGGTTTAATGTCTCTAAACCCTAGATTTAATCCCTAAAATCAGGTGTAAAAGTGAGAGGGAAAGTGACATGTTTGGCTGGAAGTTTGAGTCAGCATTCACTTTTCGTTTAAACGACCGTTTCGCCCTTCGCTCGGAAAATTACGAAAATGCCCCTCGCCTTCATAGATCCATAACTTTTGCGTCCGATCTCCGATTTCGGCATGCCGACTGTCTATGGATTCGTATCGACTGGACCTACGTAATGGTCCTTGGCCCTTGTCCTTCGGACCTCCCGGGTCAAAAGTCAACATTTTACCCTTACTTTGCAAAATTTACGAAAATGCCCCTCTCCTTCGTAGATCCATAACTTTTGCGTCTGATCCCCGATTTCGGCATGCCGCCTGTCTATGAATTCGTATTAATTCGACCTACGTAACGGTCTCTGACCCACAACCTTTGGACCCCGGGCTCAAAAGTCGACTTTTTTCCATGCTTGGGGGGGCAAAATGGTCATTTTTGCACATTATGACCGATTCACACCACTAAACCCGGTAATATAAGATTCCAAGCAAAATACATCCCTCCGGATTCCCTGAATACCGAATCGATGTGGGGGCATTTGTGGAACCCAGAATCATCTGAAAATTATGGAGCCACCACGTGTCCCGTAATTCCCAAAAACAAACACTGATCATTCGAAAAATACCCGCACATCAAATAATCTATTTACCAGTTAAATACGTTATTTGGCCGGGTTAAAACCTCCGTAATATTGATATTCTCTCCGAGAGATAATTATCGTTATTCTTAATAACGGTAATTTAATATTAATATTACAATACACTAAATATCATTACTATCATGATAAGCCATCATTATGATTATCAAAATAATATATTATTCATTTATTAATAATATATTATTTATTAATTAAATATTCAAACCGACCAATCAGAACTCTCCAAGGCTCCCAAGATTTTTCTATAAATAGCAAGGTACATTTCACTTCCAAGGTACGTTGATTCTTCGTTTCGAAGTATATCCTTTTCCTCTCTCAAAGCTAACTTAAGCATCGGAGTGTTCTTGGTCGAACAACCCCCCGGGTAAATCGATCGAAGCAACGATAGCTAATTGTTTGCTGTCTGCAGGAATTGTGAGGACTTTTCGCGACGAGTTCAATCTTTGATTCAACAATTACAATTCATTTGATAATTTAAGTAATCGATGAGATCATTGACACAAAGAATAGCTGTATAAAACCTTTAGGGAGCAATAATATGACCATTATCAACATCAATAAGGACCTTAGAATTACTTTCGACTCCGAGATTTGAAATGTGAAGAGAAACTGGTTTATTGAGATATTTAAAAAGAACACGAACTTTAATTATAAGAATATGAGAATACCACTACTCGTAGTAATAGTGAAAAAAACAAACAAACAAACAAGTCACAAGTATCCAAATCATATAACTCAAAACTGCATTTCCATTTTGAGTAAACGAGCCATCAAAAGTATAGCCTTAGCAAAGCCATTTTTCGGGATGTGCCAACGAATGGAATCAAAAGTAGTCCTATTAACCTTTGATTTAGGGTGGCTAGATTTCAGAAAGAATGCACCCAAGATCCAGGCCTTACTGTCAACTATTTCATGGCATGACGAAGCTACATTGGTTGAAACTTGAATCCATGTGTGCTGCATAAACTCTCAGTTTCAGTACCATATCTTTAATAAGATAATAATGTCAGTGATTTTGTTTGTCAATATTCTATAAATGCAGGATAAAATCCTCTTGATCATGTTACTTAATCTTGTCTATGGAGATTTAAACAAACCTGATCAATGAAGTATGATCATCATCAAATTCTTATTATTTTATGTCCTCTTTATTTTCATAATTTACTTTATCATTAGAATTTTGCCTTTTTTTTTGTAATGAACAAAATATCATCTGCAATAAGTGGGTAAGAGATTGAGAGTTAATGGTGGAAAATTGTGAATGATAATGCAAAAATTCCAAATAGCATTTAATTCCATGCTTCCTGAACATAATTTGTTTTGGTCAATAATTTGAGTACATAATTAATGAATTGCAGATGGGAGAGTTGTAGTTGGAAGGACGGGGCGGTAGAGATTTTAATGAGCATCTTTTGATATTAACTTGTTAACAAGACAACACAATATTTTATGCGGATTAGTATTCTCTAAAGATCTAAAATGATACCATTATGAGGATCATTACATCCGGATAGTCGTTCATTTATGATTTGATGAAAGTTTTTGCGAACGAAATCATACAAATAAAAACGTTCGCAATTGGCATTGGATGATTTGATAAAGTTTTTTTTTTATAAGAAAAGAAAATTACAAGAAAAAACTTGTAAGGTACTATAAAGAGAAAGAAGCTCAACAAAGCACACGAACTAATTGCTACGTAAAGAATAAATCCAAATTTACATTTCATCACTATTATGACCTTGAGAAGTCAGTGCATCCTTTGTAAAGTCAACAACCTCTTACCAAACTGAGATTTCTGGGAATTTTCCTCCATCTGTTGCTGCCTGTGGGTGCCTTGGATCCATCATCACATTCACATCCATTATGTCCTTCCTCTGATGTTTTCATTTTCAAAGCATCGCAATTAAATAGTTTAATTTTATCACAAATATTATTAATTTAATTATATTCGTACTCGCTCTAGCTATAAAAAAATAAAGGAGATATCTAACATTCCGGTATGATTCTGGCTCCCAAAATATCCCAATAGAAGTTAATTTTTTTTATTTTTTGTTTTGAGCAACTAGGGAAATACAGGCTGGGATAATGGGCCTATATGGGCCCTACATAGTTGCGACCGTAGCCCCCACATACGGTGGTCGATGGACAGAAAGCAACTGCAGACCAGCCTGGGCCCGGCAACTACGATTATCATATCCGAACATGCCCCAAGTAGGGCTTGCAGGCCTTTATTTGTGATTGGTGCTCCAATGGGTACCATTTTCAGAGCCCACCAAACCATCTATTTCTTACCATATTCAGGTTTTTTTTTTTCTAATTAAAAAAAGTTGGTTAAATAGTTCCTAAGAAAATACAGTCCAGGTTGAAAGTGATTCGAGAAAAAAACTTGCATGCCCTAAATGGTAAGTTTCTACGAAGAACTCCGGATGCTCTTGTTTATGGGCTAAAAGTTTCAGTTTCAGGCCTTATTGAACCAGGCCCAAATAACTTCAGGATTTGGACCCTGAGTCAGTAAGTTCATCTGGGTTGGCCCAAATTCCAGTCAGTTTGTTAAAAAAGTCCCCTTTGTTTTTTTTTTTTTTCAAACGTAAACATAGAGAGATTCAAGTCTTGAGTTTTTCTCTCCATGGAAAAAAAAAGTTTGAATTTTTATATAATATCGTTTGAAATGGCTAAATATATTGGGCCAAGTCTCCTGGTCAAGCAGCCCTATGTCAGCACACACAAAGAGTTTGTTCCAACGATGAAATCCATTGTTGGCCACATCAGTATCAACAATGCATATACGAAAACAAACAAGAAAAACCAAATCTTGCATTGCAATTGCACCATGCAACATCAGCATCGCGGTTTTTTGTTTTTCACCTTTAAAGTAAACAATTTTAATTACTCGAGTTAGTTAAAATAAAATAAAAAGTAAAAAATTGAGGGGAAATTATAATGAATAGAAGAGAAGGTAATAAAATACCGGAGCGATTGGCTATTACTTGCGCAGAAATTGGATTGGTGGTACCAAGATTCAGTTTTGTAAATTTTGTGATAATGTTGGCGTCCACTTGATTTGGAAATTACCTCTTACCTCTGTGAGAAAGAAACGAAAAAGAATGGCTGTTTCTTTCCTTTGATGAATTGCAAGTCTTTTTCCTCATTTCCAATTCCAAGCTGAACACTTTCTGAACCCTTCAAACAAGTCACACAGACGACATAGCTGAAGATTCACATGGTCTCAAGTCTTGTACTTCCAACCCCAAACACACTGTCAAATCTCACCCTCTTTTTCAAATCAATGTGAAAAGAGGCATCACCTATAAATATACGGATTTTCTTAGATTAGTCCAGTGGGATTGGCCATGCAATTTGCCTTCTTTTTGAGTTTGAACCAGCTATAGGGGACACTAGACACCGGATTGACGATGGGTGACGGGGCCGCCGAATCTTCCGACCGCCTAACTATCCGAGATGGTATCTGCCACGCCGGTGCAGGCGCCGCTGCTGGTTAGTATATCCCCTCGGTCTTTCCTCGATTTCCTCCTCAATGTCTAGGGTTTCATTCGTTTGGGCACGCATTGAAAATCTGATGAATTTGCACCTGATTTCTTGTGTGCGAATTGATTGAATTGTAATCTTTTGCAGGTGCTATGGCGGCTACGTTTGTGTGCCCTTTGGATGTCATCAAGACAAGGCTACAGGTCCATGGCATGCCTACTGGACAAAGAGGTTTACTTTCTTTTACTCATCTTAGTTTCTTGAAAAATTATGCTGCATTATCATTGGTTAGAGGAAATAGGAAATTCTGGGGTTCGCTGGGCCTTTATATTTCCCAAGAAAGTAAACAAATTTGGTGGTGTATATAGTTCACACTGCATACAGCTTATTCTCACACATTGATATATGACTCTTCTTTGTTTCTTTTGGCTATGCTCAGGTAGTATCATTGTCACAAGCCTACGAAATATATTAAAGACTGAAGGGTTGAAGGGGATGTATCGTGGCCTTTCACCAACAATTCTAGCTCTACTTCCAAACTGGGCAGTGAGTGTTTCTTTGATTGCCTTCTGTTGTGAAACAAATTTTTGGGAACCCTTATTGTATGAAAACATGGGAACACATGTGATCCATTTTTGGGTTCAACAAATTTCGGTCTTATGTAGTTTTTATATTTCTCCTGGTGGCATAAGTACTGTGTTCACGTGCAGGTGTACTTTACAGTTTATGAGCAACTCAAAGGCCTACTCCACTCTTATGGTTGGTTTTCCAAAATCCCACTTACTTATAAATTGTGTCTGTCTTTTCATGATTTCTTATGACACATGGTATTCTTCTATTCTTGGTTTAGTTACAATCTCTGTGGACTATTTAATAGTATTCAGTTAATTGTTTTAAAAGTGAACCGTTTTATCCTGTAGATGATGGCAGCAGCGAGCTCTCAATTGGTGAAAACATGATAGCTGCTGCTGGTGCTGGGGCTTCCACAGCCATTACAACAAATCCATTGTGGGTTGTTAAGACCAGGCTTCAAGTAAGTTTAACTGTTCTTTGTAATTTATATGAATATTCAGGACATGTGCGATTCCATATCATTCTCTACTAGGCTGCATTCTTATTTGTTAATTTGTCAAAATTTAATTCAAGTTGTCAGTTTGCCCTTTAAGCATGTGCGTGTTCATCTGTGCTTTTATAATTCAGTGTTTGTAGCTATAGCTAATTTTAGTTATGGGAAATTGCTTTTGTTTGCAATAGTTGTTTGCAATAGCAAATGCTTCTTTGTGTTGCAGTCTCACAGAAGTACCTAAACAAGGACTTTTTACTGGGAATGGGTGGATTTAAGAGGATCAAAGTTAACCAATATCAGTGTTAAGAGGGATGCATTGGCCAAGCAGGCATAGATTTGAACTATAAAAGTATGGCTCCTGGGAAGTGGATATAAAGAGATTTGAATTGAATATGATATAACTTCTAACTTGTTGAAATATTCTGTTTGAAGTAACACGTACTCGTCTTTATGTTTGTTTCCTTTAAGCTATAGTTTGGTAGTCTATATCTTACAGTTATGTTATCCCTTCATTTTCTAAAATTGGGCAAGGGCTGGGTGGATTACCTTTGGGACAGAATGTTGGCACATGTAAAGAACAGAAGAATTACTTTACCTTAGGAGCTGATTGATTTTAGTATACTAAGGAATTGTAGATAAATGGGTTTCTCTTCTTTTTTCTTCTTCTACGAATACTGGATGTTCGTTAATATGTTAAGGGACATTGAGAAAGTTTTAAGATTTTAATTTTAATACTTCTTTCTATAACCTATGGTATAGCTTCCAGCCATCCACTAAGGGCTTTCGTTTTCTGGAATTTTTAGAGCATTGGCACTGAGGAATATTTGGGGTTATGGCCTGAACTGGGAATTCCCCGATGTAGATTCCGGAAAATTGGGTGCAGTTGAGACGGATTTTGCAGCCGGCGGAGAACCCAAATGGGTATTGGATCTGGTTGGGCCCTTAGCTTGGGCATGAACGTTGCAGTTGGGTGATGCATGGGAGGTGTTTGTGCAAATTACTGAGAGAAGGGAAAAGGATATGCGGAAGAAGAGAGAAAAGGTTGAATTTTTGTTTAAAATTGTCATGAATTTTTGCGGGATTGGAGTTTTTGATTGAGCGATTGAAATTCATATGAAGTAAAGTTGTCTGAATTTAGTCATGGGGATTTGATTGTGTAAATTGCTGGCGTTGGAATTGATTGAAGTCGCTATTTGGAGAAGAGGATGAGTCAGAAAGAGTCACAAAAAGAGAATAGGCCGGCGTTGGAAGTAATGTCTTGCCAATATGCCGGCCTCAACTCACATTACCAGCGCACCATATTTTAAACAGTCATGCAAAGGGAATTTGTTGCGAAAAATTACACAGGTTTCAGTTTCTTATATTATCTGCAAATGAGGAGTTCTATTCTATTGACACCAAAGTAGAAGCCGTCATTGAAAAATCTGCAGGGGTTTTTGGAGGAGAAGACAAGTAAGGCTTGGGTGGCATCTCCAAGGCATCAACACTTCCTTCCAACATTTCAATGACTTGTTTCATCCCCGGCCGGTTTGAAGGGTCTGTTTGGATGCACCACAAGCTCACCATGATCATCTTCCTTGCTCTGACCTTATCTTCCTCATTCATGATACTCTCCAGACCAAGCTCTTCTTCCAATTCGAGACGCTTGTAAATCCAATGAGGGAAATATATCTCACTTGTATTTTCAACTTGAGCACATATGTTCCTTCTTCCTCCAGCCATCTCTAAAAGCATCATCCCATAGCTATATACATCTGACTTATGTGAAACTACACCAAAACTTCTACTAAATACTTCTGGGGCAATGTATCCAGCTGTGCCTCTTGCACCCGTCATTGACACAATGCTCTCTGTCATGTTGCATATTTTAGCAAGTCCGAAATCAGAGATTTTCGGCATAAATTTTTCATCGAGAAGAATGTTGTGAGGCTTGATGTCAAAGTGCAAAATTCTTGTGCTGCAACCTCTATGTAAATACTCCAATCCTCGAGCAATGCCTAGAGAAATTTGATACAGCGCTTTCCATCCCAAGTGATTATTATCCATTTTGTCAGTGGCATTCGCAGCATATATGAACTTCTCAAGTGATCCATTAGGCATGAATTCGTATATCAGAGCTTTTTTTGAACCCTCAAAACAAAATCCCAACAAAGTGACAATGTTGACATGGGAAGTTCTGCTAATGGTTGCCACCTCATTCATAAAGTCTTCTCCATTGCCTTTTAATTTGTTCAACACCTTCACTGCAACAACACAGCCGTCGTCCTTTAGTTTTCCTTTGTATACACTGCCATAACCTCCTTGGCCTAACATTTGTTTGAAGGAGTCGGTCATTTTCTTCACCTCCAAATAGGTATACCTTCGAACTTGAAGTGGCCCGTAGCTCTTTAAAAAGGCCTCAACCACATGATGATTTAAGTTTTGCTTCTTCCAGAAGAGAATAGATCTACAAAAATATAACTTTCTCGCCAGGAAGCAAGCAATAACAAGTAGAACAGCAAGACCAATAACTAAACCTGCTAATCAAAGAAAGGAAATCACAAATTTATTATGCAGTGCAATATGAAGGATTATATGACTAGCATTTTTGAGAAATTACAGTTTTAATTAACCAAGAAATAACTAGATATATTGATCCAATTTTGATATAGTTATAGATTTGGAAAGGAAGCATCAACGTAAGTGGATTACTGTCATTGCAAGAACATAGTTTAGATTCAAATTTTGTTCATTCCATGATACGCTTAGATAATTAACTCTTCGGAATTATAAGATTCTTAATGTCGGGGGATATCAATCTTACCTAGTCCAATCTGTAATTTCCGCTTGTCATCTGCAACAAAAACGACAAAGGAATTGTTGTTGGTCAAAGAAAAGAAGATCATAATTAAGTGGCATGTAAACATATACAAGATAATGCATAAGGATCATTTCAAACTGTAAATACTCATGAGTGTGTCTTTCTGTATCTTCTACGATGTATATATTAACAAACTGTTTCCTTTTTCATCTGCAAGCTATATCCTTGGAAGGAAGGAACTGATTTATGGCAGGGAGAAAGAACGAAGGGTCATGTGAATGCAGCAAGCATCCAATTTGTGCACTCCTATTGTGATTTGTGATGTATATACCTTTTCCTGTAGTGGGACATTTAAGTCCTCGATCGTAAACCAGGCATTCACCCGTTGTTTGATGACATGTGTAGCATTCTTCTGGTAGTTTCAGGTGAAGGAAGAAATTAGTGGTCAATGCACGCAAATCAAATGCGCCATCTGGAAGCATGGGGATATTATAGGAGATTAAACAAGATTGGGGGAGATTTGGTAAAATATCATCAGATGAAGTAACGTAGTAAGTATAAAGATCATTTTTGGAGCCGTAGTTGAGATATTCTTTATACATCCTGTCCAGGGGTCTGTTGGTGCATTTGTATAGCGTCATATTGTCGGTGGACAGTGTTACATCGGCGATTGGTAAAAGGCCGGGAAGACTCAAATTGCCGAGAACTTCATCACTGCAATTTTCTGTTGTCAAGCGCTCCCGAAGCTGTATGTCGTTGATATTGATCATATCTGGTAGAGATATGCTTTCAATTTCATGCCAGTATCCTCCTTCTTCAAATTGGACTGTTGGACGGGAGAGCTCAGAGCAATTAATGTTGAGTTAATGCCTCCTTAGTGGATTATTAATGCATTGGAATTTGATTATGTATTGAGAATAAATACATGGTGTTGTTCATTCAATCTTGTAGGAAAAGATTGATGTGGAAGCTTCATGAAGAAGAACATTAATTGAAGAAGGTGCATGAATGGATTTCAATGAAAGATGTTGAAATGTGAGGAAAATGTCTCACATTGGAAAAGCACAAATACAACTTGTGTCTTAAGCACTATATAAGGTGGAGAGTTTGGTCACATTTCAACATCAAGGAGAACACCTCACAAGTGAGTGAGTGCTTCAAGAGTGTGTATAGCTCTTGGGCTAGAGTGATCTTCTTGAGCACTTCAAGAGTGTGTATAGCTCTTGGAGTAGAGTGATCTTCTCGGTTAAGAGAAAGTGAAAGAGTGTGTATAGCTCTTTGGGGTAGAGTGATTTTCTCGGGTTGAGAGAGGGTGTACAAGGGGTATCCTATTGGATACAAGGGCTCGAGTTGGGTATAAACTTGAGTAGTGTAATCTTGTATTTTTGTATTCTCTCATAGTGAAGGAGAAAACTCTCCGAGGACGTAGGCAAGTTAATTGGTCAAACCTCGTTAAATCTTTTGTGTTCTTGGTTTCTTTATTTTCTTTTTTCATCTTTATTGTTAGCAATTGCGTGGCGGAGGATTAATTTCCTAACACGTGGTATCAGAGCTCTGGTTCGATCGTGAGCGGTTTGCCATGGCAAGTTCTAGCGGCTCACATTTCAAGGTGGAGCAGTTTGATGGAAAATGAAATTTCACTCTATGGCAAAGGAGGTTGAAAGACATCCTAGTTCAACAAGGCCTTGCACGACCATTGAAGGGGAAGGATGCGAAGCCAGAGAAGATGTCAGATGAAGATTGGGACAAGTTGGAGTCCAGGTGTGTCAGCACTATTAGGCTTTATATTGCTAACAATATTATAAATAATGTTAATGATGTAGATTCTGCACCTGAGCTTTGGGAGAAAATGGAGAAGCTTTATCTTGGGAAATGCTTGCAAATGAAGCTGAATTTAAAGCGGGATCTCTACAAGCTCAAGATGGGAGAAGGTGCGAATCTCATGGAGCACATGAATGTGTTCAAGGGATTGATAAATCGACTATCAAGAGTTGAGGTTAAAATTGAGGAAGAAGATCAAGCCCTTTTACTTCTTACCTCGCTTCCCGATTCATATGAGAATATTGTTACTACAATTGTGTATGGTAAGGATACACTGAAGATGGAGGATGTAGAATCGACTCTCTTATCACATGAGAAGATAAGGAAAGCCGATGATTCTCAAGGTTCCGTCTTCATTGCTCATGAACAGAATCGTAAGGGAAGGTTAACTGCGAGGGGATTTAGTGAGCATAGCAGGTCTAAATCCAGAGGCAGAGGAAAGGGCAAGCAATGCTACAAGTGCAAGGAGTGGGGACACATAAAGCCGGATTGTCCATTGATGAAAGAGAAGTACGATAAGGGCTCAAATTGCTCCTTGGCTGGTGTAACGGAGATGTCTAGAGATTTTGGAGAACTTCTCACAGTCTCCAAAGGTAATTACATTTTTTCTCAAGATTATTGGATATTAGATAGTGGTTGTTCTCATCACCTTTGCTCTAGGAGAGAATATTTTGATACGTTCCAAGAAGTCCAAGGATTTGTGACTTGGGGTGATGGCACAAGACGTCGTGTCATGGGTACGGGAACGGTGAAGATCAAAATGTTCGATGGAGCAGTTAGAACATTGGGTGATGTGGTGTATGTCCCAAAGTTCAGGAGAAATCTAATATCCTTGAGCCAACTAGACTCCAAGGGCTGCAAGGTTTCGTCAGCAGGGGGAGTTATGAAAGTGTCACGTGGCTGCATGGTCCTAATGAAGGGAGAAAAATGTAAAAGTATGTTCCGTCTGATGGGAAAAACTCAGACCTCGAAGGTTGTTGGGAAACAGGGTGCACAGGAGAACAGGTACCTGAAGCGGGTCTCGTTTGCGGGCACAGCAGAGACGCTATCTACATGTTTCCAAGTTTCAGACGATGGTGAGAAGGATAATCCTGCTAAGGAAGAGGCAAAGTCGAGGTCCCTCTTCGGAGCCAACTGGTAATTGTTGACTCGGAGCAGCTGCACATAGCATTGGCCATTTTGAATCAGGGGGAGCTAGGGCCGTATGCAACTGATTCGGGGTATGTGTAGTTGGTACAAGAATAAGGCCAATGGAATGCTTGTGGGTATATCAAGCGGTATCTCAATTTGAGATGAACTTCAGGGATTGAAGTGGTGATGCAATATTATCCACCTAAGTCGGCAGGGGGGAGATTGTTGAGTTAATGCCTCCTTAGTGGATTATTAATGCATTGGAATTTGATTATGTATTGAGAATAAATACATGGTGTTGTTCATTCAATCTTGTAGGAAAAGATTGATGTGGAAGCTTCATGAAGAAGAACATTAATTGAAGAAGGTGCATGAATGGATTTCAATGAAAGATGTTGAAATGTGAGGAAAATGTCCCACATTGGAAAAGCACAAATACAACTTGTGTCTTAAGCACTATATAAGGTGGAGAGCTTGGTCACATTTCAACATCAAGGAGAACACCTCACAAGTGAGTGAGTGCTTCAAGAGTGTGTATAGCTCTTGGGCTAGAGTGATCTTCTTGAGCACTTCAAGAGTGTGTGTATAGCTCTTAGAGTAGAGTGATCTTCTCGGTTAAGAGAAAGTGAAAGAGTGTGTATAGCTCTTTGGGGTAGAGTGATTTTCTCGGGTTGAGAGAGGGTGTACAAGGGGTATCCTATTGGATACAAGGGCTCGAGTTGGGTATAAACTTGAGTAGTGTAATCTTGTATTTTTGTATTCTCTCATAGTGAAGGAGAAAACTCTCCGAGGACGTAGGCAAGTTAATTGGCCAAACCTCGTTAAATCTTTTGTGTTCTTGGTTTCTTTATTTTCTTTTTTCATCTTTATTGTTAGCAATTGCGTGGCGGAGGATTAATTTCCTAACAAGTGGTATCAGAGCTCTGGTTCGATCGTGAGCGGTTAGCCATGGCAAGTTCTAGCGGCTCACATTTCAAGGTGGAGCAGTTTGAAGGAAAATGAAATTTCACTCTATGGCAAAGGAGGGTGAAGGACATCCTAGTTCAACAAGGCCTTGCACGACCATTGAAGGGGAAGGATGCGAAGCCAGAGAAGATGTCAGATGAAGATTGGGACGAGTTGGAGTCCAGGTGTGTCAGCACTATTAGGCTTTATATTACTGACAATATTATAAATAATGTTAATGATGTAGATTCTGCACCTGAGCTTTGGGAGAAAATGGAGAAGCTTTATCTTGGGAAATGCTTGCAAACGAAGCTGAATTTAAAGCGGGATCTCTACAAGCTCAAGATGGGAGAAGGTGCGAATCTCATGGAGCACATGAATGTGTTCAAGGGATTGATAAATAAACTATCAAGAGTTGAGGTTAAAATTGAGGAAGAAGATCAAGCCCTTTTACTTCTTACCTCGCTTCCCGATTCATATGAGAATATTGTTACTACAATTGTGTATGGTAAGGATACACTGAAGATGGAGGATGTAGAATCGACTCTCTTATCACATGAGAAGATAAGGAAAGCCGATGATTCTCAAGGTTCCGTCTTCATTGCTCATGAACAGAATTGTAAGGGAAGGTTAACTGCGAGGGGATTTAGTGAGCATAGCAGGTCTAAATCCAAAGGCAGAGGAAAGGGCAAGCAATGCTACAAGTGCAAGGAGTGAGGACACATAAAGCCGGATTGTCCATTGATGAAAGAGAAGTACGATAAGGGCTCAAATTGCTCCTTGGCTGGTGTAACGGAGATGTCTAGAGATTTTGGAGAACTTCTCACAGTCTCCAAAGGTAATTACATTTTTTCTCAAGATTATTAGATATTAGATAGTGGTTGTTCTCATCACCTTTGCTCTAGGAGAGAATATTTTGATACGTTCCAAGAAGTCCAAGGATTTGTGACTTGGGGTGATGGCACAAGACGTCGTGTCATGGGTACGGGAACGGTGAAGATCAAAATGTTCGATGGAGCAGTTCGAACATTGGGTGATGTGGTGTATGTCCCAAAGTTCAGGAGAAATCTAATATCCTTGAGCCAACTAGACTCCAAGGGCTGCAAGGTTTCGTCAGCAGGGGGAGTTATGAAAGTGTCACGTGGCTGCATGGTCCTAATGAAGGGAGAAAAATGTAAAAGTATGTTCCGTCTGATGGGAAAAACTCAGACCTCGAAGGTTGTTGGGAAACAGGGTGCACAGGAGAACAGGTACCTGAAGCGGGTCTCGTTTGCGGGCACAGCAGAGACGCTATCTACATGTTTCCAAGTTTCAGACGATGGTGAGAAGGATAATCCTGCTAAGGAAGAGGCAAAGTCGAGGTCCCTCTTCGGAGCCAACTGGTAATTGTTGACTCGGAGCAGCTGCACATAGCATTGGCCATTTTAAATCAGGGGGAGCTAGGGCCGTATGCAACTGATTCGGGGTATGTGTAGTTGGTACAAGAATAAGGCCAATGGAATGCTTGTGGGTATATCAAGCGGTATCTCAATTTGAGATGAACTTCAGGGATTGAAGTGGTGATGCAACATTATCCACCTAAGTCGGCAGGGGGAGATTGTTGAGTTAATGCCTCCTTAGTGGATTATTAATGCATTGGAATTTGATTATGTATTGAGAATAAATACATGGTGTTGTTCATTCAATCTTTTAGGAAAAGATTGATGTGGAAGCTTCATGAAGAAAAACACTAATTGAAGAAGGTGCATGAATGGACTTCAATGAAAGATGTTGAAATGTGAGGAAAATCTCCCACATTGGAAAAACACAAATACAACTTGTGTCTTAAGCACTATATAAGGTGGAGAGCTTGGTCACATTTCAACATCAAGGAGAACATCTCACAAGTGAGTGAGTGCTTCAAGAGTATGTATAGCTCTTGGGCAAAAGTGATCTTCTTGAGCACTTCAAGAGTGTGTATAGCTCTTGGAGTAGAGTGATCTTCTCGGTTAAGAGAAAGTGAAAGAGTGTGTATAGCTCTTTGGGGTAGAGTAATTTTCTCGGGTTGAGAGAGGGTGTACAAGGGGTATCCTATTGGATACAAGGGCTCGAGTTGGGTATAAACTTGAGTAGTGTAATCTTGTATTTTTGTATTCTCTCATAGTGAAGGAGAAAACTCTCCGAGGACGTAGGCAAGTTAATTGGCCAAACCTCGTTAAATCTTTTGTGTTCTTGGTTTCTTTATTTTCTTTTTTCATCTTTATTGTTAGCAATTGCGTGGCGGAGGATTAATTTCCTAACAAGTGGTATCAGAGCTCTGGTTCGATCGTGAGCGGTTTGCCATGGCAAGTTCTAGCGGCTCACATTTCAAGGTGGAGCAGTTTGATGGAAAATGAAATTTCACTCTATGGAAAAGGAGGGTGAATGACATCCTAGTTCAACAAGGCCTTGCACGACCATTGAAGGGGAAGGATGCGAAGCCAGAGAAGATGTCAGATGAAGATTGGGACGAGTTGGAGTCCAGGTGTGTCAGCACTATTAGGCTTTATATTGCTGACAATATTATAAATAATGTTAATGATGTAGATTCTGCACCTGAGCTTTGGGAGAAAATGGAGAAGCTTTATCTTGGGAAATGCTTGCAAACGAAGCTGAATTTAAAGCGGGATCTCTACAAGCTCAAGATGGGAGAAGGTGCGAATCTCATGGAGCACATGAATGTGTTCAAGAGATTGATAAATCAACTATCAAGAGTTGAGGTTAAAATTGAGGAAGAAGATCAAGCCCTTTTACTTCTTACCTCGCTTCCCGATTCATATGAGAATATTGTTACTACAATTGTGTATGGTAAGGATACACTGAAGATGGAGGATGTAGAATCGACTCTCTTATCACATGAGAAGATAAGGAAAGCCGATGATTCTCAAGGTTCCGTCTTCATTGCTCATGAACAGAATCGTAAGGGAAGGTTAACTGCGAGGGGATTTAGTGAGCATAGCAGGTCTAAATCCAGAGGCAGAGGAAAGGGCAAGCAATGCTACAAGTGCAAGGAGTGGGGACACATAAAGCCGGATTGTCCATTGATGAAAGAGAAGTACGATAAGGGCTCAAATTGCTCCTTGGCTGGTGTAACGGAGATGTCTAGAGATTTTGGAGAACTTCTCACAGTCTCCAAAGGTAATTACATTTTTTCTCAAGATTATTGGATATTAGATAGTGGTTGTTCTCATCACCTTTGCTCTAGGAGAGAATATTTTGATACGTTCCAAGAAGTCCAAGGATTTGTGACTTGGGGTGATGGCACAAGACGTCGTGTCATGGGTACGGGAACGGTGAAGATCAAAATATTCGATGGAGCAGTTAGAACATTGGGTGATGTGGTGTATGTCCCAAAGTTCAGGAGAAATCTAATATCCTTGAGCCAACTAGACTCCAAGGGCTGCAAGGTTTCGTCAGCAGGGGGAGTTATGAAAGTGTCACGTGGCTGCATGGTCCTAATGAAGGGAGAAAAATGTAAAAGTATGTTCCGTCTGATGGGAAAAACTCAGACCTCGAAGGTTGTTGGGAAACAGGGTGCACAGGAGAACAGGTACCTGAAGCGGGTCTCGTTTGCGGGCACAGAAGAGACGCTATCTACATGTTTCCAAGTTTCAGACGATGGTGAGAAGGATACTCCTGCTAAGGAAGAGGCAAAGTCGAGGTCCCTCTTCGGAGCCAACTGGTAATTGTTGACTCGGAGCAGCTGCACATAGCATTGGCCATTTTGAATCAGGGGGAGCTAGGGTCGTATGCAACTGATTCGGGGTATGTGTAGTTGGTACAAGAATAAGGCCAATGGAATGCTTGTGGGTATATCAAGCGGTATCTCAATTTGAGATGAACTTCAGGGATTGAAGTGGTGATGCAACATTATCCACCTAAGTCGACAGGGGAGATTGTTGAGTTAATGTCTCCTTAGTGGATTATTAATGCATTGGAATTTGATTATGTATTGAGAATAAATACATGGTGTTGTTCATTCAATCTTGTAGGAAAAGATTGATGTGGAAGCTTCATGAAGAAGAACATTAATTGAAGAAGGTGCATGAATGGACTTCAATGAAAGATGTTGAAATGTGAGGAAAATGTCCCACATTGGAATAGCACAAATACAACTTGTGTCTTAAGCACTATATAAGGTGGAGAGCTTGGTCACATTTCAACATCAAGGAGAACACCTCACAAGTGAGTGAGTGCTTCAAGAGTGTGTATAGCTCTTGGGCTAGAGTGATCTTCTTGAGCACTTCAAGAGTGTGTATAGCTCTTGGAGTAGAGTGATCTTCTCGGTTAAGAGAAAGTGAAAGAGTGTGTATAGCTCTTTGGGGTAGAGTGATTTTCTCGGGTTGAGAGAGGGTGTACAAGGGGTATCCTATTGGATACAAGGGTTCGAGTTGGGTATAAACTTGAGTAGTGTAATCTTGTATTTTTGTATTCTCTCATAGTGAAGGAGAAAACTCTCCGAGGACGTAGGCAAGTTAATTGGCCAAACCTCGTTAAATCTTTTGTGTTCTTGGTTTCTTTATTTTCTTTTTTCATCTTTATTGTTAGCAATTGCGTGGCGGAGGATTAATTTCCTAACAAGTGGTATCAGAGCTCTGGTTCGATCGTGAGCGGTTTGCCATGGCAAGTTCTAGCGGCTCACATTTCAAGGTGGAGCAGTTTGATGGAAAATGAAATTTCACTCTATGGAAAAGGAGGGTGAAGGACATCCTAGTTCAACAAGGCCTTGCACGACCATTGAAGGGGAAGGATGCGAAGCCAGAGAAGATGTCAGATGAAGATTGGGACGAGTTGGAGTCCAGGTGTGTCAGCACTATTAGGCTTTATATTGCTGACAATATTATAAATAATGTTAATGATGTAGATTCTGCTCCTGAACTTTGGGAGAAAATGGAGAAGCTTTATCTTGGGAAATGCTTGCAAACGAAGCTGAATTTAAAGCGGGATCTCTACAAGCTCAAGATGGGAGAAGGTGCGAATCTCATGGAGCACATGAATGTGTTCAAGGGATTGATAAATCAACTATCAAAAGTTGAGGTTAAAATTGAGGAAGAAGATCAAGCCCTTTTACTTCTTACCTCGCTTCCCGATTCATATGAGAATATTGTTACTACAATTGTGTATGGTAAGGATACACTGAAGATGGAGGATGTAGAATCGACTCTCTTGTCACATGAGAATATAAGGAAAGCCGATGATTCTCAAGGTTCCGTCTTCATTGCTCATGAACAGAATCGTAAGGGAAGGTTAACTGCGAGGGGATTTAGTGAGCATAGCAGGTCTAAATCCAGAGGCAGAGGAAAGGGCAAGCAATGCTACAAGTGCAAGGAGTGGGGACACATAAAGCCGGATTGTCCATTGATGAAAGAGAAGTACGATAAGGGCTCAAATTGCTCCTTGGCTTGTGTAACGGAGATGTCGAGAGATTTTGGAGAACTTCTCACAGTCTCCAAAGGTAATTACATTTTTTCTCAAGATTATTAGATATTAGATAGTGGTTGTTCTCATCACCTTTGCTCTAGGAGAGAATATTTTGATACGTTCCAAGAAGTCCAAGGATTTGTGACTTGGGGTGATGGCACAAGACGTCGTGTCATGGGTACGGGAACGGTGAAGATCAAAATGTTCGATGGAGCAGTTCGAACATTGGGTGATGTGGTGTATGTCCCAAAGTTCAGGAGAAATCTAATATCCTTGAGCCAACTAGACTCCAAAGGCTGCAAGGTTTCGTCAGCAGGGGGAGTTATGAAAGTGTCACGTGGCTGCATGGTCCTAATGAAGGGAGAAAAATGTAAAAGTATTTTCCGTCTGATGGGAAAAACTCAGACCTCGAAGGTTGTTGGGAAACAGGGTGCACAGGAGAACAGGTACCTGAAGCGGGTCTCGTTTGCGGGCACAGCAGAGACGCTATCTACATGTTTCCAAGTTTCAGACGATGGTGAGAAGGATAATTCTGCTAAGGAAGAGGCAAAGTCGAGGTCCCTCTTCGGAGCCAACTGGTAATTGTTGACTCGGAGCAGCTGCACATAGCATTGGCCATTTTGAATCAGGGGGAGCTAGGGCCGTATGCAACTGATTCGGGGTATGTGTAGTTGGTACAAGAATAAGGCCAATGGAATGCTTGTGGGTATATCAAGCGGTATCTCAATTTGAGATGAACTTCAGGGATTGAAGTGGTGATGCAATATTATCCACTTAAGTCGGCAGGGGGAGATTGTTGAGTTAATGCCTCCTTAGTGGATTATTAATGCATTGGAATTTGATTATGTATTGAGGATAAATATATGGTGTTGTTCATTCAATCTTGTAGGAAAAGATTGATGTGGAAGCTTCATGTAGAAGAAAATTAATTGAAGAAGGTGTATGAATGAACTTCAATGAAAGATGTTGAAATGTGAGGAAAATGTTCCACATTGGAAAAACACAAATACAACTTGTGTCTTAAGCACTATATAAGGTGGAGAGCTTGGTCACATTTCAACATCAAGGAGAACACCTCACAAGTGAGTGAGTGCTTCAAGAGTGTGTATAGCTCTTGGGCTAGAGTGATCTTCTTGAGCACTTCAAGAGTGTGTATAGCTCTTAGAGTAGAGTGATCTTCTCGGTTAAGAGAAAGTGAAAGAGTGTGTATAGCTCTTTGGGGTAGAGTGATTTTCTCGGGTTGAGAGAGGGTGTACAAGGGGTATCCTATTGGATACAAGGGCTTGAGTTGGGTATAAACTTGAGTAGTGTAATCTTGTATTTTTGTATTCTCTCATAGTGAAGGAGAAAACTCTCCGAGGACGTAGGCAAGTTAATTGACCGAACCTCGTTAAATTTTTTGTGTTCTTGATTTCTTTATTATTTTTTTTCATCTTTATTGTTAGCAATTGCGTGGCGGATGATTAATTTCCTAACAATTAACTGGGAACAAACCGCATTCAGGACTATCCAAATTGCTTCTGAAGGGAAAGCTGATGTGGCTACTTGTGCCATTACAGTAGAAGTTCGAACAACGTATGGTTCTTGGTTCTTCCTCAGCAGAGTGAAGAACCAGAAGACGAGTGAGAAGAGTAAAAACAAAGAAAGTGACGGGAGCCATAACAAATGTCCCGAGATATTCCGTGAAAACGCAAACACAGCTGTTTCTTCGATCAGAAATCTCTTTCTCGATTGTTTCACCCAGGTATATATGTGACCTATATATTTGCTCATTTGTACATTTAACTTATTTTAATTCATTTAAGAAAATTAATTATTTCAAATTTTCGTTAATTAGTTTTATCTAGGGATGCGATGCATCTCTATTGTTGGATAGCGGTTCAGAAGCGGAGAAGGCGCCTGAGGCAGATGAAGGGGTGGCAAATTTTGACTACATAGACACCATAAAAAAAGCCCTCGAAAACGAATGTCCTTCCACCGTTTCATGTGCTGATATTCTTGTCCTTTCCGCAAAAGACAGCGTTAACCTGGTTCGTACGTTTTATTATTATTTTTCACTATTAATTTCTGTATTTATTATAAATTTATAATCAACAGTAATTACATATATCTCCCGGTGATATTTCTTCATATCAATTTTTCGATTTATTAAATTTGTTTAGTATATATAATTATATATTATAATTGAAATCCTACCGTTTCTAAATTATCATTTTAAAATTATTTCTATAAAAAAAAATTAAAAATTATTTAATTATCTATACATATCAAATGTTAATTTGGTCATAAAATTGCAGTTGGGAGGGCCACAAATTGAGATGGGAGCTATATCCTTGGAAGGAAGGAACTGATTTATGGCAGGGAGAAAGAACGAAGGGTCATGTGAATGCAGCAAGCATCCAATTTGTGCACTCCTATTGTGATTTGTGATGTATATAATATATACCTTTTCCTGTAGTGGGGCATTTAAGTCCTCGATCGTAAACCAGGCATTCACCCGTTGTTTGATGACATGTGTAGCATTCTTCTGGTAGTTTCAGGTGAAGGAAGAAATTAGTGGTCAATGCACGCAAATCAAATGCGCCATCTGGAAGCATGGGGATATTATAGGAGATTAAACAAGATTGGGGGAGATTTGGTAAAATATCATCAGATGAAGTAACGTAGTAAGTATAAAGATCATTTTTGCAGCCGTATTTGAGATTTTTGTTTAAAATCCTGTCCAGGGCACTGTTGCAGCATTTGTGTAGTGTCAAATTGTGTGTGGACAGTGTTACATCGGGGATTCGTAAAGGGCTGGGAACACTCAAATTTTTGAAAACTTCATCACTGCAATTTTCTGTTGTCAAGCGCTCCTCAAGCTGTATGTCTTTGATAGCGATCATATATGTTGGACGGCCTTCAATTTCATACCAGTATCCTCCTTTGCCTTCAATTTCATGCCAGTATCCTCCTTCTTCAAGTTGGACTGTTGGACGGGAGGGCTCAGAGCAATTAACTGGGAACAAACCGCATTCACGAGTATGCCTCTTACTTCTGAAGGGAAAGCTGATGTTGCCTACTATGTCATTACAGTAGGTGACGGGACAACGTGAGGTTCCTCCATCTTCCTCAGCAGAGTGAAGAACCAGAAGATGAGTGAGAAGAGTAAAAACAAAGAAAACCACGGGAGCCATAACAAATGTCCCAGAAGAAAGCACAAAGGAAAAGGAAGAGCGAAAAAATCTACTTCTGCAATTCAGAAGTAGAGACGAAGACGGTTGAATTGTTTACTCTCTCATTCCTTCTTTCATGGCAATATATTTAAGTTGATGCTCAGTTTAACACGCAAGTTGACTTGGAAATTGCAAGGGGAAGACTTGCAGGACTAGGATTTGTGTTGAAAAAGAAGCAAGACCACGTAATATATTGGAAATTATTGTCTGCTTTCTTGATAAACACTTTTTGATTGGTTGGCTTGAAGACTTGCCATGCCATGAGGGAGTTTCCTTCTCATCTTCCCCATTGACCACCACTGACAAAGATTTTGATCAACTTTACACTTCTAATCTGATCTGTTTATCAAAATGATTAATATCTTATCTAGATCTAAAGTTGTGCCCTTTTCACTTCTTGTACTTCTTCCTAACCATGAAACTAAACCAACTTTACACTTCTAATCTGATCTGTTTATCAAAAGGGTACTATTGTTGACAGTAAAAAAAAAAAACAGCATTCATGTCATCTCTGACATATTCTATTAGAAATGTAAAATGATTTCAATTATTAATTTTCTTATTTTTTTGTTATAGTATTATGCCATATCGCACAGAGATAGAGTTTTGCATATAGAGCTTGATTAGAAGCTGCATTACTTTTTTATTCTTGTTTTAGAGGTTGTGGATTTGATTCCATGGAGGAGGAAAGGGACCATCTTCATTAAAATTTGAGGTGGTGGCCATAGCCACTGTCGTGTTTCAGCAACACCCACTTAAACTATTTTCTATTTCCAACCACCCGCCACCTTTCTTGAATCAAAATGTATGGCAGTGATTAAATCTGCACTGGGTCAGTGATAGGTCCTCAAATAAGCATTATTTTATATTATTTTATACCCTTTATACTTGACTTTTAATATTAAAATATTAAATAAATAGATAAATTAATTTATTTCGTGTTATTTTTATTTAAATAAATAAAGTTTATAATTTGGAGTATTTTGGCGAAAGAATCGTCTCGATCGGAATTATAACGAATAAATTATGGACGAATTTCGGTGAAATATTTCTAAATTAATTAAATTAATTAATTTGTGCAGCCCAAACCCAATAAAATGCAGCCCAGCCCAGCCCAACAGAAAAAAAAGAAAAAGAAAAAAAGAAGTCCTGAGCCCAAATCCATTTCTTTCTCCAGGTCCAGCCCGTGCAGCCCAAGGAGCGGCCCAGCCCAATCACGTCAGTCCGCGCGGCCCAGTTCTGTCAGCCCGTGCGGCCCAATCCGTTTCAGGCCGGCCCAGCCAGCCCGCGTCTCAGCGCCCCAGCCCAACCGATTCTCTTCGGCGCGCGCTCACCGAACGTCAAGCCTACTCCTCAGCGCGCGCCTGCCGAAGCTCTGCTCTCTCCTTCAGCGCGTCCCCGCCGAGTTTCTTCCCTTCTAATCAGCAGCAGTCCACCGAATTCCATGCCTCTTTTCAGCAGCTCTCTGCTGAATTCTTTTCCAGCAGCTTCCACCCAATTTCCACCCAACTTCCACCCAAATTCCTTCCACTTTCCAACCCAATTTTGCAACTTTACAACTCAAACCACTTCTAAACATCATCACAAATCTTTACTACTCATCATTCCATTATTCCACATTTTTTATTGTATTTTTATATTATTTTTGATAGCTTTTTCCACCTATAAATATGGCTTCAATTCTTGTATTTTGAGAGTCCCCAATTAGTTTCATTCTTCCATTTCTTTCTTAGTTCTTAGTTCTTAGTTCTTAGTTAGTTCTTTTGTTTCTCTCTTTTGAGATACATTTTTGGGGACCATTTTTACTTCTTGTAGATTTTCTTATTAATTAGTTTCCTTTTAATTCTTATTCGTAATTTATGTTATTTTTATGTTATTTTCATTTCTTCTTTACTATTGTTCTTGGTATTTTCTTTCTAACATTTGTAAGTAAGAATGCAATCTCCATGTGTTTTACTTTTTGAATTTCTTTTACTTCATATGTTTTAGTGCTTAAACTTCAATTTGATGTTAAGTGTTTTATCCGCTGTCGGTGCACTTAGAGTAGAATTGAAGAGATTAAATGTTGATCGCTGTCGGCGCATTTAATTATAAACTTAAGGTAAATCATGTTGTAAATGTTTGAAGCATATTGATGTTTGACGCACATTAATGGTTGATGCATTTATAATATTGAAAGATGTATGTAAGTATTTGAGATGATGAATGTAGGATTTCGTGATTGGTTTATTATGAGCAAAATGTTAGAATTAATGTGATTGTTAATTCGAAATTACTTACGTAAAAGTGTGGGTTTTGTCTATGAAACTACTCTATGGTTTGTAAGTTCTAATTAGCATGAACATTTGAATTTTAATTTTTAGTTAGTGTTGTCTTTAGCATAAATTACAAATCTTTTCAAAACCCTCCTTTTTATTCTTTATTCTTTTATTCTTTTAATTCTTTTATTCTTTGATTACTTTTTATTCTTTATTCTTTTATTTTTTATTCTTTTAATTCTTTAATTCTTTGATTCCTTTTTATTCTTTATTCTTTAATTCTTTAATTCTTTTATTATTTAATTCTTTAATTCATTATTCTTTTATTCATCTCCCACTAACACATTATTAATGTTCCCTAATTTCCCCGGTTAAGAACGATCCCTATTTACCAATACTGCATCTACACAAAAAGGGTTTAAATTGCACAATACTCAAATTACGTATTTAATTTAATGCGTAGTTTGGGCATAGTCAATTTTTGGCGCCGTTGCCGGGGAAATTGAAAATCATTTTTAATTTGTTAGTGTATGTATATAAATTGTGCATATTATACTTGTTTATAAATTTTACTTTTGTTAATATTATATTTATCCATCTTATTATTGTTCTTATTATTTTTGTTTATAATGCTCATACTTTACTTATTCTTAATTTCTAATTTATACTTGTTCATAAATGTTCATAATTTTTTTTTTTGTATTTTTTCATATTAAAATTGATACTTGTTCATAATTTAATTTCATTTGTTTACTTTTACTTTTACTTGTTCATATTAAAATTGATACTTGTCATAAATGTATATTGTACATATTCACTTTTCCTTACTTTTAATTTTTTTTTTCTTTACACTTTCTAACTTTTTCTTTAAACCATTAACTTTAATTTTATTCCACAAACTTTTCTTTAGTCCTTTAACTTTAAATTTATTCATTAACTTTTTATTCCACTAACTTTTTATTCCATTAACTTTTTATTCCATTAACTTTTATTCCATTAACTTTATTCCATTAACCTTTTATTCCACTAACTTTTTATTCCATTAACTTTTTATTCCATTAACTTTTTATTTCATTAACTTTTTATTCCATTAATTTTATTCCATTAACTTTTTATTCCACTAAATTTTTATTCCATTAATTTTATTCCATTAACTTTTTATTCCACTAACTTTATTCCATTAACTTTTTATTCCACTAATTTCATTCCATTAACTTTTGATTCCACTAATTTTATTCCATTAACTTTTTATTCCATTAACTTTTTTATTACACTTATTTTATGCTTATGTAATTATTTATTTGGTTATATCTTGATAAAATTTAAATTTAAATAAAAAAAATTTCGAAATTAAAAAAAATAAATCTTATTTTAGCTTTATGTTAGTGTTAATTCATACTTGTAAATAAATGTTTTATATATATTACTTGTTACCTTTTATACTTGTTCATAAATTGTTCATAACTTTTATATTTCATAGTATACATACATACATACTTGTTCATAATAGTCTTTCATTTATGTTTGTTTATAATTCTCTTACTTGTTATATTATTCTTGTTCATACTTGTACATAATGTTCATTCTTTTTAATTGTTCATAAATGCTTATGGTAAATATTCACTTTTCCTTATTTTTATTTTTATATTGTTTTTGTAATTAAAAAAAATGCATAAAATTCGTAAAAAAAAAAAATTTTTCTTCATTTATTTAATTTTTAAATGCCGAAAAAATAAATAAATAAATAAATAAATAAACTTTCTTATCTTCACTTTGTGTTAGTGTAAATCTCAATTGTTAAATAAATCTTATACTTATATTAGTTTGTTAATGAGAATTTGTTTTGTAAATATCATTACTTGTGAATGAAACCATACTTGTAAATAAATTGTTCATACTTGTTTAAATTGTTCATACTTGTTTAAATTGTTCATATGTAATTGTCATGTTATATTGGTAAATTATGCATAAAAACATACTTGTAAATAGTTTTTGCATTCATGCATTAGCCTCGGCTATATGTAGATCACTTGTGCTTCGAAATTTAAATTTTGATCTTTATCGGTGAAGACTCTTTTATTAACTTTCACCCAAGGTAATTGTTAACACTTGAGTCATCTTAATTCCTCTGGAGTAAGAAATTTTCGAGGGTGATGTCTAGGACAAGAGACGGTACTCATAACAGGTTTTGGGTCTAAGAAATTAGCCCTGCCTCTTATGTGTATTCTTTCTAACCTGGTCACCTTTGAACTTGCCCAAACAGTTGAATTAATCCAAGATATTTACTTGGGCCACACGGACGTATAAGTCTCCATCTAAACTTTGAGGCTATGTGAACCATATATATCTTTGACTTCCCCCGACATGTAAATATTGTTTATATCTTAATTTACATTATTTGTCATGACAAAGTTAACTTGCATCTTTCGTTTAACTAACTTGCATCTTTCATTCTAATTTGCATTTCATCTTTCATTTAACTTGCATTTTTAACTTCACTTGCATATTTAGTTTAACTTGCATTGCACTCTTCCTCTAACTTACATCTTTAACTCACATTGCATCATTAACTTTAATTTGCATATCTAACTTGCATTCTTAATTAACGTACATCTCTGACTAACTAACTTGCATCTCTGTCTAGGCTGGATGAACGTTAAACTTCAAGCGCTTGTTGGGAGGCAACCCAATGTGTTCCCGGGATGTGAAGGAGTCATCAATACAGATTTGCTATCCTCTACCCTTCACTCTCTTTTATTTTGTTTATTTAATGTTTTCCTATTATTTTCGTAAATCATCTTCCTTACTTTGATTCTATGTTTAATTACTTCGTATTTTCCTACATTGAGGACAATGTAGAATTTAAGTGTGGGGGAATGGTTTACAATTTTAATTGTTCAAAAAAAAAAACAAAAAAAATTGAAAAAAATTATAAAAAAAAGGGTGAAAAAAAAATGAAAAAAAATATTATTGTTTTTTTTTTTTGAATCTTTTTGTTTTAACTTAGTGTTTTTATGAGTTTTAAGTTGCCATTTAACTTGTCAATGATATAAATGAACGGAAATGAATATGTTATGGCCATAAAGATAATCACTACAACTTGAATTTGTTTGTTAATATTTTGTGATTAAGTGTTATAACTTGAAGATAATGCATGTAAATTGGTACATAAACGAGCATGATAAGATAAGTATGAATCATATGAACCTTATGTGAGCTTTAGAACTTTATATACATCTTTGATGAGTGATTCATAAGTTCTTTGTTTAAATTGATATACATATGCCTCATAACTACTTGCAATAGATTTTAATGAACTCTAGAGTACTAGAACTTATTCTATGTGATTTTCAAAGCTTTTAAGTCAATAAACTCTCTGATTTTGGAAATGATTAAGGCATTAAGGGTTAACACCACAAATTCAAACATCCATGTTCCCTATTTTGTGCGCACAAGTTGCGACCCCCTTAGTTTTAACCCTTTTGAGCCCACATTAAGCCTTTCTTTCATCACCATGATTATCTAAACACTTGAACTTAGTATAGACATCATTTACCCTTGTTCCAAGAACTCGGTTGAAGACATAATGATTGTGTAAAGAGAAAATAATGATGTTGGAAAGACTTTTATGTGAATTATTTGGATTTACCGACTCAAGCTTTGTTGTATTGTTGACACATGTTATTACCTTGATATAAAAAAAAATAAAAAAATAAAAAAAAAAGAAAAAAAAAAAGAAAAAAAAAAGAAAAAAAAAGGAAAAAAAAAGAGAGAAAAAAAAAAAGTTGAGTCTCGATCAAGGTAATAAGGTTTGGTTATGTAATGTTTGAGTTAAGTCCCTTACATTTGTAAATCCGACACAAAGAATGATTGTGAGGCCCAACATGATGGAATTAGGCCTATGTTCGAAGGGATGGATTACTGACATCATTGCACTAAGGTTGGGAAGCTATGATACGTTTTGGGAGTCTTTTGAGTCTTGGAACGAATTTGAGCACCACTTGTCCTATATATTCCTTGCCTCTAAACTTAGCCCCATTACAACCTTCGTAAAGACCTTATGATCCTTAAGATGGTAAATTTTGATTAGTGGAGTCAATCACTTGAGTAAGCTTATGGTTTTGGTTCATTTGTGCAAGTATGTTTTGTTTTTATATTGAGGTATTTGTTTGAGATTTTGCAAAAGTACTTCATTTCGATTATATGAGTATTTCTCACATACTTTGAGTGCAAACACAAACCCCCACAAATTGAGTGAATTTATGAGTGCATATCCTTGTGAGTTGATTCATACTTGTTTTATTCATGTTGAGATCCAATTCACCATATTTACTCATTATCTTACTTGTTGAAACATTTTGTCACCATGTATTAACTCTTGAATTCCATATGCTTAAATGTTTTAAGTGAAAATCTTTTATGCCATGATAATAATGAAATATTGAGACAAATGGTTAAAGGTTACTTGTTTTGATTTTGTAGTTTGATTTTAGTATTTGCTAGGGACTAGCAAAGTTTAAGTGTGGGGGTATTTGATAGGTCCTCAAATAAGCATTATTTTATATTATTTTATACCCTTTATACTTGACTTTTAATATTAAAATATTAAATAAATAGATAAATTAATTTATTTCGTGTTATTTTTATTTAAATAAATAAAGTTTATAATTTGGAGTATTTTGGCGAAAGAATCGTCTCGATCGGAATTATAACGAATAAATTATGGACGAATTTCGGTGAAATATTTCTAAATTAATTAAATTAATTAATTTGTGCAGCCCAAACCCAATAAAATGCAGCCCAGCCCAGCCCAACAGAAAAAAAGAAAAAGAAAAAAAGAAGTCCTGAGCCCAAATCCATTTCTTTCTCCAGGTCCAGCCCGTGCAGCCCAAGGAGCGGCCCAGCCCAATCACGTCAGTCCGCGCGGCCCAGTTCTGTCAGCCCGTGCGGCCCAATCCGTTTCAGGTCGGCCCAGCCAGCCCGCGTCTCAGCGCCCCAGCCCAACCGATTCTCTTCGGCGCGCGCTCACCGAACGTCAAGCCTACTCCTCAGCGCGCGCCTGCCGAAGCTCTGCTCTCTCCTTCAGCGCGTCCCCGCCGAGTTTCTTCCCTTCTAATCAGCAGCAGTCCACCGAATTCCATGCCTCTTTTCAGCAGCTCTCTGCTGAATTCTTTTCCAGCAGCTTCCACCCAATTTCCACCCAACTTCCACCCAAATTCCTTCCACTTTCCAACCCAATTTTACAACTTTACAACTCAAACCACTTCTAAACATCATCACAAATCTTTACTACTCATCATTCCATTATTCCACATTTTTTATTGTATTTTTATATTATTTTTGATAGTTTTTTCCACCTATAAATATGGCTTCAATTCTTGTATTTTGAGAGTCCCCAATTAGTTTCATTCTTCCATTTCTTTCTTAGTTCTTAGTTCTTAGTTCTTAGTTAGTTCTTTTGTTTCTCTCTTTTGAGATACATTTTTGGGGACCATTTTTACTTCTTGTAGATTTTCTTATTAATTAGTTTCCTTTTAATTCTTATTCGTAATTTATGTTATTTTTATGTTATTTTCATTTCTTCTTTACTATTGTTCTTGGTATTTTCTTTCTAACATTTGTAAGTAAGAATGCAATCTCCATGTGTTTTACTTTTTGAATTTCTTTTACTTCATATGTTTTAGTGCTTAAACTTCAATTTGATGTTAAGTGTTTTATCCGCTGTCGGTGCACTTAGAGTAGAATTGAAGAGATTAAATGTTGATCGCTGTCGGCGCATTTAATTATAAACTTAAGGTAAATCATGTTGTAAATGTTTGACGCATATTGATATTTGACGCACATTAATGGTTGATGCATTTATAATATTGAAAGATGTATGTAAGTATTTGAGATGATGAAGGTAGGATTTCGTGATTGGTTTATTATGAGCAAAATGTTAGAATTAATGTGATTGTTAATTCGAAATTACTTACGTAAAAGTGTGGGTTTTGTCTATGAAACTACTCTATGGTTTGTAAGTTCTAATTAGCATGAACATTTGAATTTTAATTTTTAGTTAGTGTTGTCTTTAGCATAAATTACAAATCTTTTCAAAACCCTCCCTTTTATTCTTTATTCTTTTATTCTTTTAATTCTTTTATTCTTTGATTACTTTTTATTCTTTATTCTTTTATTTTTTATTCTTTTAATTCTTTTATTCTTTGATTCCTTTTTATTCTTTATTCTTTAATTCTTTAATTCTTTTATTATTTAATTCTTTAATTCATTATTCTTTTATTCATCTCCCACTAACACATTATTAATGTTCCCTAATTTCCCCGGTTAAGAACGATCCCTATTTACCAATACTGCATCTACACAAAAAAGGTTTAAATTGCACAATACTCAAATTACGTATTTAATTTAATGCGTAGTTTGGGCATAGTCACTCAGATCCATTTTTCTAGTTTTGTACAGAGAGAATTGGGCAAGTGGGTGATTACCTCGTCCCAACATCCAGCAATTAATCATGTTTTAACTGTTCAATTTTTTTTTATATGAACTGTTCATAATTTCATGTACAGGGAAAAAAATAAAGCAGAGTGAAGGGAAAGAGATCACCAACCTTGATCATCTTCGTCACCCCAGCAGCGCACAGAATGAGTCCTATCTGGGCAGAAGCATCTAAAATGGCGGGTTGTCAAATTGAACCCACAAACCCCTCCGGTTGTCTGGCAGCGGTCGCAGTCACTCGCCAACCATCTGATCTCAAACCCTCCTTTGATTATCTCTTTCATTTCCCCATTCCCATTCCCTTCAACATGACCCACCACCACTTCTTCTCTACAATTGTTTCCGCGAACATCTCTGAATCTCAGATACTCATCCCGCGGCAGGGCCAGAGCTTCTGAAGCATTGCCCGCCAAGCAACCAATCTTGTATCGCGAAAATGGATCAAAAAGAGCGGAAGAGCTGCAGTTGTGGAGCAAAAAGATCTCAGCTTGATCTGGAAGCAGCTCGTACTGATCATTGGGAAGGGATAAGTTCTCCAGTGATGGAAATTCTTTACAAGCAGAGTCATTTAAGTAGTCTGAAAGCAGAGAGTTTGAGACTCGAAGAGAGCGGCTCTGGTAATTGATGCTGCGAACTGTGTAGTTGTTTCCGGATAGTTGGAGAAGAGGGTAGGCAGATTCTTCACCTCCACCGTCGTCTTCGTGGCAGAAGAGCTCAAAACCAGGGTAGCCACAGAAAGATTGTTGCTTGCCTGGAATGAAGAAGGGATAGCTAATGTGTTGGCCACCACAAGTTGTGGGCACACTGCAGTTTTGGAAGTAGAAGTCCACAGCCAATGGGGTTTCAGCTGAGAGGAGGAGGAGGAGAAGGAGGAGGAGGAGGAGGAGAGGATGGAGGTGGAGGTTTATGAATGGGGAGGAAAGGAGGATCTGATTCATTTGGAATTTGTTGTTGATTTTGTGGAAGAAACTGTGGAGATGATAATATAATATTGCAGAAATTCGAGAGAGGGAGATTGGGGACGGAATTTATTGTAAGAAAAATGTTATTGTATATTTGAAGCCTTGAAGGGGAAGGATGGCTTTGACTCGATGATTTTTTTGTGGCGAATTGAAGTCTTAGGCTATGACAGTTGACACTTTTTTTTGTGTGGCAATGCACTCACAAAGTCATACAAGTTAAACCTTCTACAGAGGATGACTTTAGTACTATACTACTATGATTAAAAATTGAACTACAAAAGTAAAATTCAATGAACTAACAGAGCACTGTACACGAGTAAGAATTTCAATTTCATTCTTAAACTCTTCGACTCGTTTATAGTTGTGCTCATACAAGCGCTTGACTGCAACTTCTCGGCCATCTTTGAGTTTGCCTATATTGGATCGATCAAAGAAAAAGCTTTCAGTATCCTAATGTAACTCTTTTTATGTTTACGTTTATATTTCTTTTTAAGTAACACAAACATTGAATGTTTAATTCTTACCATGGTATACTGTTCCAAACCCTCCATCTCCAAGTTCTTTTTCACTATTGAAATGATTTGTGGCTTCTTCAAGTTCGTTGTAGGAGAAGACTGAGACACCAAAGTAGGCGGTGCATCCTTCTATGTCTGAATTTGAGTAGGGCTGAGAAGAAATGTTCCTTGAGACGAAAATTGAAGAAGCTAGTCTTTGTCTGCAAAGCCACAGAATAAACAAGCATACTGCAAGTGCCGTGCCTCCAAGGCCAACACCTAAAGAACACAAGTGAAAGAAGGTAAGCCTTTAACCAAAGGACTGTCATTTCAAGAATATGGTTAACATTCGAAGCTTGTTTCATTTCATGTTATGCTTAGAAAATCAATCCTCTGCTGAGGCGCCTAGGAATGCTTTGATTTCCCTGGTTTTTAACAATTGTCCTAGATGAGTATCCATGTCTATTAGATTAATGTCGGGGGATATCAATCTTACCTAGTCCAATCTGTAATTTCCGCTTGTCATCTGCAACAAAAACGACAAAGGAATTGTTGTTGGTCAAAGAAAAGAAGATCATAATTAAGTGGCATGTAAACATATACAAGATAATGCATAAGGATCATTTCAAACTGTAAATACTCATGAGTGTGTCTTTCTGTATCTTCTACGATGTATATATTAACAAACTGTTTCCTTTTTCATCTGCAAGCTATATCCTTGGAAGGAAGGAACTGATTTATGGCAGGGAGAAAGAACGAAGGGTCATGTGAATGCAGCAAGCATCCAATTTGTGCACTCCTATTGTGATTTGTGATGTATATAATATATACCTTTTCCTGTAGTGGGGCATTTAAGTCCTCGATCGTAAACCAGGCATTCACCCGTTGTTTGATGACATGTGTAGCATTCTTCTGGTAGTTTCAGGTGAAGGAAGAAATTAGTGGTCAATGCACGCAAATCAAATGCGCCATCTGGAAGCATGGGGATATTATAGGAGATTAAACAAGATTGGGGGAGATTTGGTAAAATATCATCAGATGAAGTAACGTAGTAAGTATAAAGATCATTTTTGCAGCCGTATTTGAGATTTTTGTTTAAAATCCTGTCCAGGGCACTGTTGCTGCATTTGTGTAGTGTCAAATTGTGTGTGGACAGTGTTACATCGGGGATTGGTAAAGGGCTGGGAACACTCAAATTTTTGAAAACTTCATCACTGCAATTTTCTTCTGCCAAGCGCTCCCCAAGCTGTATGTCGTTGATAGCGATCATATATGCTGGACGGCCTTCAAGTTCATGCCAGTATCCTCCTTTGCCTTCAATTTCATGCCAGTATCCTCCTTCTTCAAGTTGGACTGTTGGACGGGAGGGCTCAGAGCAATTAACTGGGAACAAACCGCATTCATGAGTATGCCTCGTACTTCTGAAGGGAAAGCTGATGTTGCCTACTATGTCATTACAGTAGGTGACGGGACAACTTGAGGTTCCTCCATCTCAGAGGCACAGCCTGAAGGACCTCTTTGTGTCTTCGCCGCCTTTTGAATTGGACGAAAAAGGCAGAACCGAGAAAGATACGCGGCAGGAGTTGGGCAATTTCGTGGCGGTAGGCAACGGATTTGGCGGAATCGGGCCGGGTTCTCCCCGGCCGGGCTGGACCGGGTTTCGTTACAGGTCGTTATTGAGAAGAGCTTGGCGTCCGGTCCTCGTTGGTATTCCCGAGTAAATTAGCTAAAATAAAATAATTTATCTTCTTAAAAAATTTAGAGTTTTTGTTTTTTATGTTAACGTGATCGGCTCTCATGATTGTTGTCCAAATTTTTTTGTGAGTCATCTGAATGCATTGTAAAATTTGTATGGCTTCTTCGCTCAAACCACGTCGAAAATAACGACATAGTAATTAAGAGCGTTTATCTATTTTCAGTAATTTTAAATAATTAAGAACGTTTATTTATTTTAAGTAATTGTGAATATGCCTTGTATCGTATTGTATTTTTCCAAAAAAAAAAAAAAAAAAAGTGTTGAGATAAGTGATATGAGAATACCACTACTCGTAGTAACAGTAAAAAAAACAAACAAACAAACAAATCACAAGTATCCAAATCATATAACTCAAAACTGCATTTCCATTTTGAGTAAACGAGCCATCAAAAGTATAACCTTAGCAAAGCCATTTTTCGGGATGTGCCAACGAATGGAATCAAAAGTAGTCCTATTAACCTTTGATTTAGGGTGGCTAGATTTCAGAAAGAATGCACCCAAGATCCAGGCCTTACTGTCAACTATTTCATGGCATGACGAAGCTACATTGGTTGAAACTTGAATCCATGTGTGCTGCATAAACTCTCAGTTTCAGTACCATATCTTTAATAAGATAATAATGTCAGTGATTTTGTTTGTCAATATTCTATAAATGCAGGATAAAATCCTCTTGATCATGTTACTTAATCTTGTCTATGGAGATTTAAACAAACCTGATCAATGAAGTATGATCATCATCAAATTCTTATTATTTTATGTCCTCTTTATTTT
Organism: Prinsepia uniflora; assembly: GCA_032719365.1. Classification (NCBI taxonomy): domain Eukaryota; kingdom Viridiplantae; phylum Streptophyta; class Magnoliopsida; order Rosales; family Rosaceae; genus Prinsepia; species Prinsepia uniflora. Next base: position 73,669,261 of record CM064871.1, read on the forward strand.
CATAATTTACTTTTATCAATAAAATTTTGCCTATTTTTTTTTTTGTAATGAACAAAATACCATCTGCAATAAGTGGGTAAGAGATTGAGAATTAATGGTGGAAAATTGTGAATGATAATGCAAAAATTCCAAATAGCATTTAATTCCATGCTTCCTGAACATAATTTGTTTTGGTCAATAATTTGAGTACATAATTAATGAATTGCAGATGGGAGAGTTGTAGTTGGAAGGACGGGGCGGTAGAGATTTTAATGAGCATCTTTTGATATTGACTTGTTAACAAGACAACACAATATTTTATGCGGATTAGTATTCTCTAAAGATCTAAAATGATATCATTATGAGGATCATTACATCCGGATAGTCGTTCATTTATGATTTGATAAAAGTTTTTGCGAACGAAATCATACAAATAAAAACGTTCGCAATTGGCATTGGATGATTTGATAAAAGTTTTTCTTTTTTATAAGAAAAGAAAATTACAAGGAAAAACTTGTAAGGTACTATAAAGAGAAAGAAGCTCAACAAAGCACACGAACTAATTGCTAGGTAAAGAATAAATCCAAATTTACATTTCATCAATATTATGACCTTGAGAAGTCAGTGCATCCATTGTAAAGTTAATCTTTCCAAAAAATGTGAAATTTTTTACCCAACTTGTATTTATAGTTGTGTTCAACAACCTCTTACCAAACTGAGATTTCTGGGAATTTTCCTCCATCTGTTGCTGCCTGTGGGTGCCTTGGATGCATCATCACATTCACATCCATTATGTCCTTCCTCTGATGTTTTCATTTTCAAAGCATCGCAATTAAATAGTTTAATTTTATCACAAATATTATTAATTTAATTATATTCGTACTCGCTCTAGCTATAAAAAATAAAGGAGATATCTAACATTCCGGTATGATTCTGGCTCCCAAAATATCCCAATAGAAGTTAATTTTTTTATTTTTTGTTTTGAGCAACTAGGGAAATACAGGCTGGGATAATGGGCCTATATGGGCCCTACATAGTTGCGACGGTAGCCCCCACATACGGTGGTCGATGGACAGAAAGCAACTGCAGACCAGCCTGGGCCCGGCAACTACGATTATCATATCCGAACATGCCCCAAGTAGGGCTTGCAGGCCTTTATTTGTGATTGGTGCTCCAATGGGTACCATTTTCAGAGCCCACCAAACCATCTATTTCTTACCATATTCAAGTTTTTTTTTTTTCTAATTAAAAAAAGTTGGTTAAATAGTTCCTAAGAAAATACAGTCCAGGTTGAAAGTGATTCGAGAAAAAAACTTGCATGCCCTAAATGGTAAGTTTCTACGAAGAACTCCGGATGCTCTTGTTTATGGGCTAAAAGTTTCAGTTTCAGGCCTTATTGAACCAGGCCCAAATAACTTCAGGATTTGGACCCTGAGTCAGTAAGTTCATCTGGGTTGGCCCAAATTCCAGTCAGTTTGTTAAAAAAGTCCCCTTTGTTTTTTTTTTTTTTTCAAACGTAAACATAGAGAGATTCAAGTCTTGAGTTTTTCTCTCCATGGAAAAAAAAAGTTTGAATTTTTATATAATATCGTTTGAAATGGCTAAATATATTGGGCCAAGTCTCCTGGTCAAGCAGCCCTATGTCAGCACACACAAAGAGTTTGTTCCAACGATGAAATCCATTGTTGGCCACATCAGTATCAACAATGCATATACGAAAACAAACAAGAAAAACCAAATCTTGCATTGCAATTGCACCATGCAACATCAGCATCGCGGTTTTTTGTTTTTCACCTTTAAAGTAAACAATTTTAATTACTCGAGTTAGTTAAAATAAAATAAAAAGTAAAAAATTGAGGGGAAATTATAATGAATAGAAGAGAAGGTAATAAAATACCGGAGCGATTGGCTATTACTTGCGCAGAAATTGGATTGGTGGTACCAAGATTCAGTTTTGTAAATTTTGTGATAATGTTGGCGTCCACTTGATTTGGAAATTACCTCTTACCTCTGTGAGAAAGAAACGAAAAAGAATGGCTGTTTCTTTCCTTTGATGAATTGCAAGTCTTTTTCCTCATTTCCAATTCCAAGCTGAACACTTTCTGAACCCTTCAAACAAGTCACACAGACGACATAGCTGAAGATTCACATGGTCTCAAGTCTTGTACTTCCAACCCCAAACACACTGTCAAATCTCACCCTCTTTTTCAAATCAATGTGAAAAGAGGCATCACCTATAAATATACGGATTTTCTTAGATTAGTCCAGTGGGATTGGCCATGCAATTTGCCTTCTTTTTGAGTTTGAACCAGCTATAGGGGACACTAGACACCGGATTGACGATGGGTGACGGGGCCGCCGAATCTTCCGACCGCCTAACTATCCGAGATGGTATCTGCCACGCCGGTGCAGGCGCCGCTGCTGGTTAGTATATCCCCTCGGTCTTTCCTCGATTTCCTCCTCAATGTCTAGGGTTTCATTCGTTTGGGCACGCATTGAAAATCTGATGAATTTGCACCTGATTTCTTGTGTGCGAATTGATTGAATTGTAATCTTTTGCAGGTGCTATGGCGGCTACGTTTGTGTGCCCTTTGGATGTCATCAAGACAAGGCTACAGGTCCATGGCATGCCTACTGGACAAAGAGGTTTACTTTCTTTTACTCATCTTAGTTTCTTGAAAAATTATGCTGCATTATCATTGGTTAGAGGAAATAGGAAATTCTGGGGTTCGCTGGGCCTTTATATTTCCCAAGAAAGTAAACAAATTTGGTGGTGTATATAGTTCACACTGCATACAGCTTATTCTCACACATTGATATATGACTCTTCTTTGTTTCTTTTGGCTATGCTCAGGTAGTATCATTGTCACAAGCCTACGAAATATATTAAAGACTGAAGGGTTGAAGGGGATGTATCGTGGCCTTTCACCAACAATTCTAGCTCTACTTCCAAACTGGGCAGTGAGTATTTCTTTGATTGCCTTCTGTTGTGAAACAAATTTTTGGGAACCCTTATTGTATGAAAACATGGGAACACATGTGATCCATTTTTGGGTTCAACAAATTTCGGTCTTATGTAGTTTTTATATTTCTCCTGGTGGCATAAGTACTGTGTTCACGTGCAGGTGTACTTTACAGTTTATGAGCAACTCAAAGGCCTACTCCACTCTTATGGTTGGTTTTCCAAAATTCCACTTACTTATAAATTGTGTCTGTCTTTTCATGATTTCTTATGACACATGGTATTCTTCTATTCTTGGTTTAGTTACAATCTCTGTGGACTATTTAATAGTATTCAGTTAATTGTTTTAAAAGTGAACCGTTTTATCCTGTAGATGATGGCAGCAGCGAACTCTCAATTGGTGAAAACATGATAGCTGCTGCTGGTGCTGGGGCTTCCACAGCCATTACAACAAATCCATTGTGGGTTGTTAAGACCAGGCTTCAAGTAAGTTTAACTGTTCTTTGTAATTTATATGAATATTCAGGACATGTGCGATTCCATATCATTCTCTACTAGGCTGCATTCTTATTTGTTAATTTGTCAAAATTTAATTCAAGTTGTCAGTTTGCCCTTTAAGCATGTGCGTGTTCATCTGTGCTTTTATAATTCTGTGTTTGTAGCTATAGCTAATTTTAGTTATGGGAAATTGCTTTTGTTTGCAATAGTTGTTTGCAATAGCAAATGCTTCTTTGTGTTGCAGTCTCACAGAAGTACCTAAACAAGGACTTTTTACTGGGAATGGGTGGATTTAAGAGGATCAAAGTTAACCAATATCAGTGTTAAGAGGGATGCATTGGCCAAGCAGGCATAGATTTGAACTATAAAAGTATGGCTCCTGGGAAGTGGATATAAAGAGATTTGAATTGAATATGATATAACTTCTAACTTGTTGAAATATTCTGTTTGAAGTAACACGTACTCGTCTTTATGTTTGTTTCCTTTAAGCTATAGTTTGGTAGTCTATATCTTACAGTTATGTTATCCCTTCATTTTCTAAAATTGGGCAAGGGCTGGGTGGATTACCTTTGGGAGAGAATTATGGCACATGTAAAGAACAGAAGAATTACTTTACCTTAGGAGCTGATTGATTTTAGTATATTAAGGAATTGTAGATAAATGGGTTTCTCTTCTTTTTTCTTCTTCTACGAATACTGGATGTTTGTTAATATGTTAAAGGACATTGAGAAAGTTTTAAGATTTTAATTTTAATACTTCTTTCTATAACCTATGGTATAGCTTCCAGCCATCCACTAAGGGCTTTCGTTTTCTGGAATTTTTAGAGGATTGGCACTGAGGAATATTTTTTGGAAATTATGTTACCATTGGTTACATTGTAGTTTTCTGGAAGGTATGCGCACATATTCTACGTAGTAAAGATGTCCTTGACATGAGATGTTAGGGTAAAGTAATCTGTGCATGAAAGGGGAGATTAGAAGGTTATTAATTCAACTATGTACACATATATTTGGCTTGAATTGGGAAACCATTGCACTTTACTGGGTTCTGTAGCTTTCTTCTAGGAAGATCTTCTTTGTATTTGTTAAGTTGGAGATCCATGCAAGTTTCTTGAGATGGTCCTTAAGTGGTTATAGGTATATAAGAAACGTGTGGGCATATATATAGTATTTTTGGGGTTGATGCTTAACCATGGTGTAACTAGTCAGACAATTCTCTTCCAAATTTGTCATGTTGTTAGCTTCTGCCTTAATTCAATCCTTGTTGTTAGAAAAAATCGAGAAGTTCACATTGGCTAATTTAATTATGTTTGACCTGCTTTAGTTTATGTAAATTGATATAATTTTCTTGATCATCTTCATCTAGACACAAGGAATGAGGCCTGGTGTGGTTCCTTACAAAAGCATGAGATCTGCTTTCACAAGGATTGCAACTGAGGAAGGCATTCGAGGTTTATATAGGTCATTTTTCTTATTTTAAAATATACAAAAACTGAGAATTTTATACATAATGGTGTGTTTTACTAATTAAATTCCTTTTCCCATTTGAAATGAGTGGAAGGAAGCAGACTAAATTGATTGGATAGAAATTTTATTCTTGTGGTCCAATTCATGATACCTTTTTTGTTGTTTGTGTGGTTTCAAACAGTGGGATCTTGCCTTCTTTGGCTGGGATAAGTCATGTTGCAATTCAATTTCCGGCTTATGAAAAGATAAAATCTTTGATGGCGAAAAAAGGTCAAATGTGATATGTTTACTTGTTTTACTTTAATCTTCGGTGGTATTTATTATCTATTATATCTGAATACATGACATTAACTTTTCAGATGATACTACGGTTGATAAGTTGAACCCTGGTCGAGTTGCTATTGCATCGTCGATATCCAAAGTAACTGCTTCTGTAATTACTTACCCTCACGAGGTATTTCAACTGGACTTTTTATTAAACCCCTTGGACCTTAACTGCTTACAACTTAAGAATCCTCCTTCTGTATCATATTTTGTTTTTGTTGTCTTGAATCGTTCTCCAGGTTGTGCGCTCTAGGCTGCAAGAGCAAGGGCAGGCCAGACATATCCAACCCCAGTATGCAGGGGTTATTGATTGTATAAAGAAGGTGTTCCAAAAGGAAGGCCTTCGAGGATTCTATAATGGTTGTGCTACGAATTTATTAAGAACCACTCCTTCTGCTGTTATCACATTTACCAGTTACGAGATGATAGACCGGTTCTTGCGGAGAGTTGTTCTTCGAGAAAATGAGCATTCGAATGGCCGCCCTAAGCCTGATGGCCATGCCGAATCTCAGCCACGTAGTGGAGGCAACGAGAGAGAGGAGAAAAACTCCGATTTGCGGCAATCGCAAGAACAAACGAATCAGATGACTCCAATTCCTCTAGGAAACAAAGATCAGCTAACTGCAAGACACTGAGTGATACTCGTCTTTTTTTTGAGCTTCCGTTTTTTTTTTTTTTTTTGTTGTAAGAAATTTTTTCTGTAATAATGGAATTGAATAACAAGATAGATGATTGAAGAAGGGGGAAAAAAATGTTGTTGGCCTTCAAAATCATTGATCTCTTTTTTTCTTCTCTCAAATGTATGTCACCTAGTTGCTAGTTACCATTCAAATGGTTATTTTTTGAGCTCCCTGATGCAAAAGTAGAGAGATGAATATCATTGTATTGGAATGACTCCGAGTTTTCTCTGATTTAACTTTGGTCTTTGGTGGTATAAAGCATGCCTTATTCTTTTCCTCTTTTCTTTGCTTTAGCACATGCAGATTGCCTATCTGGTCCATAAACACTTTAACTTTTGCAGGATGCCTAAAAAAGAATTGGTCATGCCAGATTGCCAGTCGGATTTTCTTTGATTCGCAAATCACTTATCTCAACACTTTCCTTTTTTTTTTTTGGAAAAATACAATACGATACAAGGCATATTCACAATTACTTAAAATAAATAAACGTTCTTAATTATTTAAAATTACTGAAAATAGATAAACGCTCTTAATTTACTATGTCGTTATTTTCGACGTGGTTTGAGCGAAGAAGCCATACAAATTTTACAATGCATTCTGATGACTCACAAAAAAATTTGGACAACGATCATGAGAGCCGATCACGTTAACATAAAAAACAAAAACTCTAAATTTTTAAGAAGATAAATTATTTTATTTTAGCTAATTTACTCGGGAATACCAACGAGGACCGGACGCCAAGCTCTTCTCAATAACGACCTGTAACGGAACCCGGTCCAGCCCGGCCGGGGAGAACCCGACCCGATTCCGCCAAATCCGTTGCCTACCGCCACGAAATTGCCCAACTCCTGCCGCGTATCTTTCTCGGTTCTGCCTTTTTCGTCCAATTCAAAAGGCGGCGAAGACACAAAGAGGTCCTTCAGGCTGTGCCTCTGAGCCGGAGTTGGAGTCGGTGTCTTCTCCGGTAGCGACTGAACGGGCGGATCACGGCGGCGACTGCTGGTCCGGCTTAGAAGCATTAGCAAGGTGGGTTTCCGGCGACGGAGCTGGATCAATGGGCTGGTTCTCGGGCTTCGAGTCGGGCTTTGGGCGACGCCGCACTGCGTGGCGAGGAGCTTGAACTTTTGCAGCGTCCCCATCTTTTGAATTTGAGGTTTGTTGCTAACTGTAACTGGCATCTCTATATATACCTGACGCTGTGGTTATATACATGTGATTTGTGGTGGGTTTTGAGGGTTAATTTGAATTTAAATATGGGTGAATGATTGCAAGGTAGAGACAGTTGATTGCTTCTAAAATGGAGAAAAGGATATGTTGGGAAGTGGATGCTTCTTTTTTATACGCATTTAGACCAAATAGTGCTTAGGTTTCTCTCTTTTTCCACAATTTTAAAGGGACGGTTTTGAGGGCTTGGGTGGAAAAAGTGGTGCCTTTACCAATAAAATTCCAAATGTACTAAAACCAAAGTCTAAAATCTATGGGGTTCTGAAAAAGAGAGACACCTAGCATTTTTTGACTGGGGAAGACAATGGAAAGGTCAGTTTTAGCCATGAACATGAATCATGCTGCCCATTTGTACAATGAGAATTTAGTAAAGACTTGATTGTCCATCGAGTTTAGCCAGCCTGCATTTCTAGATAGATTCCATTTTCTAGGGCAAGAGTACCTCCCCAAGATTCTTCAACAGCAATGTTGTCATTAACCAGAAGAAAGGACCATAAGAAAAATCCAAATTTTGAAAGAGTTATTATATGCATGTTTAATGGAAGAGTTACAGAAATTTAGAAGCTTTTATCGTTTCTTTCCCTTTTTTTCGGGTAGAGGAGGTGTCCAACGATATCACACAATCCAAAACACGGTTAATAAACAATATCAGTGGAAGCAGAAGCCAGAAGGACTAGGACAGAAGCCAAAACCCTAGGAGATCTATAATATATGTAAAACATGAAGATTAACAATGCTCCATTTAATATGTACAATCCCTCGAACCTTTACTTAGCAGTAACTACTGATATGCCTAATTGGATGTGTTTTTCCATAAGCAACAAATCAAGAAGATGAGTAGGAATTAACCTCAACCCACCTAATTAATTCTGTAAGATATTCATATTCTTTATGTGAAATTTAATAGAATAGGGGAAAAAAATATCAGACACTAGCATTAGGTGCGGAAGACCAAGTGCTTGGCCATTGTTGGGTCACTGAAACGGGTGAAAATGGTGAAAGTGCTGGTCTCGTGTTCTTCAACAATCTAGTCTCATCACAATCAGGTGAAGGTGGTGGCGGCACACTTGTTTTCATCCCTGCATTTTCAAATACTGGTTTTAAAGTCTCTGGCAGGTCTTTCCCGCTTTCAATTATCTTCAAAGCTTCCAAAACCTCATTCATGGTAGGCCTCATATCATTGTCCTGCTGCAAACATTGAAAAGCCAACTCCGCAACTAAAATTATCATCCTTCTAACTCCAACATCTGACTCAAACCCAAGATATGGATCTACCAACTCGCTGAATAAACCTTTCTGAATCTTGCATATGGCTAAGTTAGACAAATTGATCTCATGCCGATGCCTGCTTATATCAACTGCTGGCATAGATGATATAAGCTCGATGAGAACAACCCCAAAACTATAAACATCACTCTTACTAGTTAACTGGTAACACTGGTGGTACTCCGGGTCAACATAGCCAGGGGTTCCTTGTGGAGCAGTTGATACATGAGTGACATCAAGAGGGAAAAGCCGGGAGAGCCCAAAATCTGCGACTTTTACACAAAAATTGTTATCAAGGAGGATGTTGGTAGTCTTCACATCACGATGTACTATATCTGAAGCATGGAGGTAAGACAATGCGCTGGCAGTTTCTATGGCAATGCTCATACGAATAGGCCAGGTGAGTGAGCCAGGGTCTACTCGGTCTCCATGGAGATGATCAGCAACAGTTCCATTGGGAATGTACTCATACACAAGGAGGAGTTCACGGCTGCGGCGTGAAGTGCAGCCATAAAGGGAGACTAAATTTTTGTGGCGAATACGAGTAAGAATTTCAATTTCATTCTTAAACTGTTCGACTCGTTTATAGTTGTGCTCATACAAGCGCTTGACTGCAACTTCTCGGCCATCTTTGAGTTTTCCTATATTGGATCGATCAAAGAAAAAGCTTTCAGTATCCTAATGTAACTCTTTTTATGTTTACGTTTATATTTCTTTTTAAGTAACACAAACATTGAATGTTTAATTCTTACCATGGTATACTGTTCCAAACCCTCCATCTCCAAGTTCTTTTTCACTATTGAAATGATTTGTGGCTTCTTCAAGTTCGTTGTAGGAGAAGACTGGGACACCAAAGTAGGCGGTGCATCCTTCTATGTCTGAATTTGAGTAGGGCTGAGAAGAAATGTTCCTTGAGACGAAAATTGAAGAAGCTAGTCTTTGTCTGCAAAGCCACAGAATAAACAAGCATACTGCAAGTGCCGTGCCTCCAAGGCCAACACCTAAAGAACACAAGTGAAAGAAGGTAAGCCTTTAACCAAAGGACTGTCATTTCAAGAATATGGTTAACATTCGAAGCTTGTTTCATTTCATGTTATGCTTAGAAAATCAATCCTCTGCTGAGGCGCGTAGGAATGCTTTGATTTCCCTGGTTTTTAACAATTGTCCTAGATGAGTATCCATGTCTATTAGATTAATGTCGGGGGATATCAATCTTACCTAGTCCAATCTGCAATTTCCGCTTGTTATCTGCAACAAAAACGACAAAGGAATTGTTGTTAGTCAAAGAAAAGAAGATCATAATTAAGTGGCATGTAAACATATACAATTGGCATTCAACATAAACAAGATAATGCATAAGGATCATTTCAAACTGTAAATACTCATGAGTGTGTCTTCCTGTGTCATTTCAAACTGCAAGCTATATCCTTGGAAGGAAGGAACTGAATTATGGCAGGGAGAAAGAACGAAGGGTCATGTGAATGCAGCAAGCATCCAATTTGTGCACTCCTATTGTGATTTGTAATGTATATAATATATACCTTTTCCTGTAGTGGGGCATTTAAGTCCTCGGTCGTAAACCAGGCATTCACCCGGTGTTTGATGACATGTGTAGCATTCTTCCGGTAGTTTCAGGTGAAGGAGGAAATGAGTGGTCAATGCACGCAAATCAAATGCGCGATCTGGAAGCATGGGGATATTATAGGAGATTAAACAAGATTGGGGGGGATTTGGTAAAATATCATCAGATGAAGTAACGTAGTAAGTATAAAGATCATTTTTGCAGCCGTATTTGAGATTTTTGTTTAAAATCCTGTCCAGGGCACTGTTGCTGCATTTGTGTAGTGTCAAATTGTGTGTGGACAGTGTTACATCGGGGATTCGTAAAGGGCTGGGAACACTCAAATTTTTGAAAACTTCATCACTGCAATTTTCTGTTGTCAAGCGCTCCTCAAGCTGTATGTCTTTGATAGCGATCATATATGTTGGACGGCCTTCAATTTCATGCCAGTATCCTCCTTTGCCTTCAATTTCATGCCAGTATCCTCCTTCTTCAAGTTGGACTGTTGGACGGGAGGGCTCAGAGCAATTAACTGGGAACAAACCGCATTCACGATTATGCCTCGTACTTCTGAAGGGAAAGCTGATGTTGCCTACTATGTCATTACAGTAGGTGACGGGACAACGTGAGGTTCCTCCATCTTCCTCAGCAGAGTGAAGAACCAGAAGATGAGTGAGAAGAGTAAAAACAAAGAAAACCACGGGAGCCATAACAAATGTCCCAGTAGAAAGCACAAAGGAAAAGGAAGAGCGAAAAATATCTACTTCTGCAATTCAGAAGTAGAGACGAAGACGGTTGAATTGTTTACTCTCTCATTCCTTCTTTCATGGCAATATATTTAAGTTGATGCTCAGTTTAACACGCAAGTTGACTTGGAAATTGCAAGGGGAAGACTTGCAGGACTAGGATTTGTGTTGAAAGAGAAGCAAGACCACGTAAAATATTGGAAATTATTGTCTGCTTTCTTGATAAACACTTTTTGATTGGTTGGCTTGAAGACTTGCCTGCCATGAGGGAGTTTCCTTCTCATCTTCCCCATTGACCACCACTGACAAAGACTTTGACCTAATCCTTGACTTTTCTAACCATGCGATGAATTTATGAAATGATACTTTTCAGAAAGAAATGGTTGCAGCTCCTTTGGATCCAGGCCACACACACGTTACCATTACGGCAGGGAAACATAATTAGTTTCGGCTTCTTGGTTCGGTTCTAGTACTAGTTGTGTGAACAATTAACAGTGATGAGCATTGTCATTTGAATAAATTTAAGAAAGTCTTGCATTTTTGGTCGTTTTCTGACTCTCATTTTCACCGGCGGCTTTGGTGGTGTGAGTAGGAGACGGGCTCGAGGAAAACGTGTTCACTAGGTTAACTTAGTCAATAGTAATACGTGAATGAATGAATACTTACTGGAAAGGAGAATGGGACAGGAAGGACTTTCTGGGTTTCTGTTTTGTTCTTTCACACTCTGTTCCTCGTCCTGTTTCGACAGAGTTAACGGTTTCATCCATGCGTCTTGGTTACCCTCTTGCCTATGTGAGGGGGAATTCTGTATCTGTTACTTCTGATGGGTTGGGTTAGCAATTGAAAACCTGAGCTTTATTGCATCATTGATGATTTGATTAGATTATCCTCCCTTCATTTAATTGCACGGGGGAGAATGTGGCACGGGAGAATGTGCAGGCTGTTGTATTTCAATCCAAGTCCTCATCCACAGTAACTGGAGCAAAGAAGGAATAGCCAGCAAAAAAGCAGCATTGTAACACACAAGGTACCTCTATTCTACATTTCTTGTAATCAGCTGTTTATGATTATTGTTCATACCAAACTGGTCGGCCTGGTCAAAGGTCCAAACTAATTTGATATGTTCCCGCTCTACCAGCCCCAGGCAAGCCTCAGATCACGCCAACAAAGCCAGGAACGACCTAGGAAGAACAAATCTGGTCGTCCAGGCTTACTGACAAGTCATAAATGTTATCCGGGACCACAACAGGACACCTGTCAGCTCCTAAAGGCAGCAACATTTATCCTACATTGACAAACACCAACAAACACATTCAATGCTACTATAAATACAAGGACATCCTCCTCCAAAAGGTAATGACAATCTTGCTCTCACGCTGTCTAAATTACAACAGTACCCTCCCACTTAACTGACTTAGGCATCGGAGACTGTTTAGCCGGCACCACACCAGTTCCCTTTGTATTTACCCTCTTCCCGTGCAAGCCACAATATTTCGAGAGGAATCACGAAGGAAACTCAGCGAGACAGGACTAAGTTGATCTGAATCTTGCATCAACAATTATAATTTAATTACGAATTATTCTTGCAATCCAATCCACACAATGGGGAATGCTTGTGTTGTCCTAATCCGGCACTATTTGAAGTTATTGCTGTTTATCTCATTCTTATATATAGCCCATAGTGTCATGTCTACTGGACAATCCAATCCAGTATTGCTTTGCACGTGCTCTAGTGCTACACAGTCCACCCTGCGTGGCTCAATATAATTCTAGCACTCACAAAACACAATCTTGTTGCTTAATGTGGGTTCCAGACGTTTGTTGTTGTCCTTTAGTTTCCAAATCAAGGATGATAACTTAAACCCTTTACTTATAGTTTTCAGTTTTTGAGGGCATCATATATATTAGAAAGGGACTTTCCTATTGGAGATTCTACATGGGTGGTATCTCAGATTAATCACGCACTGTTATATGTTGAGATAATCTCCTCCGATGGAAGAAGTGGCAACAAAGGGGGTTTATTAAACAGCTAGCGGAGGTGGTGATTTAGTCAACAGTAGCTGGAGGTGAGGTTTGTAGATTTGTAGTTGGGCTGCCATTGAATGTGACTTGGAAATGTACAAGATTCTAATCTTGTTCTATATATTCACCACAACCAGGGAAAAAAAATCCTAAAAGTTTAGGTTGACTTGACAATTGAGTGATGTCAAATCTGCATTATCTTATCATCTTACAAGATTATGTCACTTACTCACTTGGAGAGCCAAAGGGTTGAATAAGAATTACTAGCACTGAGATTGTTAACAAATAGCCCAAAATGATTAATATCTTATCTAGATCTAAAGTTGTGTCTTTTTCACTTCTTGTACTTCTTCCTAACCATGAAACTAAACCAACTTTACACTTCGAATCTGATCTGTTTATCAAAAGGGAACTATTGTTGACATTAAAAAAAACAGCATTCATGTCGTCTCTGACATATTCTATTAGAAATGTAAAATGATTTCAATTATTAATTTTCTTATTTTTTTTTGTTATAGTATTATGCCATATGGCACAGAGATAGAGTTTTGCATATAGAACTTGATTAGAAGCTGCATTACTTTTTTATTCTTGTTTAGAGGTTGTGGATTTGATTCCATGGAGGAGGAAAGGGACCATCTTCATTAAAATTTGAGGTGGTGGCCATAGCCACTGTCGTGTTTCAGCAACACCCACTTAAACTATTTTCTATTTCCAACCAACCGCCACCTTTCTTGAATCAAAATGTATGGCAGTGATTAAACCTGCACTGGGTCAGGTCCATTTTTCTAGTTTTGTACTGTGAGAATTGGGCAAGTGGGTGATTACCCCGTCCCAACATCCAGCAATTAATCATGTTTTAACTGTTCATAATTTCTTTTTTTGATATGAACTGTTCATAATTTCTTTTTTTGATATGAACTGGTCATAATTTCATGTACAGGGAAAAAAAATAAAGCAGAGTGAAGGGAAAGAGATCACCAACCTTGATCATCTTCGTCACCCCAGCAGCGCACATAATGAGTCCTATCTGGGCAGAAGCATCTAAAATGGCGGGTTGTCAAATTGAACCCACAAACCCCTCCGGTTGTCTGGCAGCGGTCGCAGTCACTCGCCAACCATCTGATCTCAAACCCTCCTTTGATTATCTCTTTCATTTCCCCATTCCCATTCCCTTCAACATGACCCACCACCACTTCTTCTCTACAATTGTTTCCGCGAACATCTCTGAATCTCAGATACTCATCCCGCGGCAGGGCCAGAGCTTCTGAAGCATTGCCCGCCAAGCAACCAATCTTGTATCGCGAAAATGGATCAAAAAGAGCAGAAGAGCTGCAGTTGTGGAGCAAAAAGATCTCAGCTTGATCTGGAAGCAGCTCGTACTGATCATTGGGAAGGGATAAGTTCTCCAGTGATGGAAATTCTTTACAAGCAGAGTCATTTAAGTAGTCTGAAAGCAGAGAGTTTGAGACTCGAAGATAGCGGCTCTGGTAATTGATGCTGCGGACTGTGTAGTTGTTTCCGGATAGTTGGAGAATAGGGTAGGCAGATTCTTCACCTCCACCGTCGTCTTCGTGGCAGAAGAGCTCAAAACCAGGGTAGCCACAGAAAGATTGTTGCTTGCCTGGAATGAAGAAGGGATAGCTAATGTGTTGGCCACCACAAGTTGTGGGCACACTGCAGTTTTGGAAGTAGAAGTCCACAGCCAATGGGGTTTCAGCTGAGAGGAGGAGGAGAAGAAGGAGGAGGAGGAGGAGGAGGAGAAGATGGAGGTGGAGGTTTATGAATTGGGAGGAAAGGAGGGTCTGATTCATTTGGAATTTGTTGTTGATTTTGTGGAAGAAACTGTGGAGATGATAATATAATATTGCAGAGATTCGAGAGAGGGAGATTGGGGACGGAATTTATTGTAAGAAAAATGTTATTGTATATTTGAAGCCTTGAAGGGGAAGGATGGCTTTGACTCGATGATTTTTTTGTGGCGAATTGAAGTCTTAGGCTATGACAGTTGACACTTCTTTTTTTTGGGTTTAAGAAGGAAGAAAGGATGTCCACATAATCTTCCTGCCTCACATATTAGACTCTTTGAATTGAATGCGATTTGGCAATGCCACTCACAAAGTCACACAAGTTAAACCTTCTACAGAAGATGACTTTAGTACTATACTCCTATGATTAAAAATTGAACTACAAAAGTAAAATTCAATGAACTAACAGAGCACTGTACATGATGAAAGTAAATATTGCATCTTCTGAAAAAGAAAATGCGAATATTAACAATCTTATAATTATGCATGTATTCAATGAAGAGAACGGGAGTCAAACTTGAGGTTTTCAATGAGATGTTAAGTATGCACCAAATCAAACATGAGGTTATGGTTATAGATTAGGCGTTCGTTGAATCATAGAGGACTGGTAATGAATAGTATTGTATTGAGTTTATATCGTGTCACAAATTTTATTTTATTCAATTAATGTTCAAATTGAATTCAACTCATTTGATAATCTTCTCAAGAATATTCAACCGAACTTGATTTATTATCAAAACAGATAATCAACATAACAAATTTAATAAACAATTCGTGTTCGAAATCCAACTCCACTTCTACCTGTTAACGAGATAGATAATCAGTGTAACACATTTAATGAGCAAGTCGTGTTCGACACGTTTATTAAACAAATTAATATATAGGTCATTATTCGGGTTAATATGTTGATCCAAAATCTACCCGTTTATTAAACATGTTAATAGGTCATTATACAGGTTAACAAATTAACTCGAAATTCACTCGTTTATTAATCATGTCATAACGAGTTGACTCGAAAATAATCTGAAATTTTAATCGTGTGGATTGACTCCGATAAATTCCGTGCGGAATTCAAGTTATGAATTGAATTATGTAAAAAATTAACGCCCTCAAAATCAAATATGAAATATCTCACTATACAATAAATAAAAATATCACTAAATTAGTAGTATTTATTAATATATTCAAGCTTTAATGAAACTAAATTGTAGTTACCCATTTCAATCAATTAGCAAAAAATTTGACCGGATATAAAATCACTAATGCTTGATCCAGTGGTTTTACAATTTCAAACTTGTAACTAATTTTATTGACGTTTAGAAAATGGCATTTCACCCACATATGCATCGTGTTTGTGACAATAGAGTTAACATTTTGTGATGGAATTTGTATCCGACAATGATTTTGTTTGTTTACAAACCAGAAAATGGGTATCGCATGTCCCAAAAAATAATTAATATGATTATTTTGTTTTTGTCTACGGATCCTAAGATTATTTTGTTTGTATACTCATATAAGAGTATAATAAAAAATTATTAAATAGTTGATGTATTTGATAAATTTTAGTATAGTGATAATGTTTGCAATTCAATACTTAACAAGCTAAATATATAAAATTTTGAATATTAAGTATTGATTTTTTTTTGTATCCTTCTTAACGGCTTTATTTCTAATTTTAGAAAATCCAAATCGTATCAAACCGTTAAAATTTTAACGGTTTTGGATTTGGATATTATCAATATCCATATCGAACCGAACCGTGTCCACCCCCAAATTACAAACACAGTGTATAATCCAAAATGGTAGAAAAAGTATGCAAAGCGACTTGGTCGTATATTGAACAAACAGTCCCATGAGGCCATGATGCATGCATTTTCCCTGGTCCGAATAATCTGCCGATTTCATTATTGAAATTAACACAATTTCTCTTTGTTCATACAATATTATTACGGCTATTGGTAATCTGGTTTTCAAACTCAAAGTCTCAAACCAAACGTGCAGCACAAGAACTATTGCATATACTATTCACATTCAAGACCATCACTGATTCGCTTAATCGAATCATTTCCGTTTTGAAACTTGTGTTAGTATAAAAACATGTATGTTGACATGGAATTTCAATATCGCAAAATGTAAATAAAGTTATAAATGAAATATATATATATATATATATGTATGTATGTATATATTGTGACCTCATGAGTACGTTTGTCAATCAGTGAAGAAGCCATTTGAAGACCAGAAGGGGCTCAGGCTCCCAGTGAGTTTTTTTATAATTTTTGTCTTATATTTTTATTTTTCAATAAACATATTAACATGGCCGGTCCAATAAATTGGAGGCCTAGAACGGAAATTATAAAAGTATTTCCATAATCTATATTTACACACGCGAAAATGTAGATTTTTTCAATTTTTTTTTTCATCCTTCTAACAATATATAAAAAAAAATCAAGAATTTAAGCACATTAATCATGCATAGAAAACATAGACATTTTGTAATATTATATTTCTAAGAAAACGATGAAATTTTATCAAAAAATTTAGAGTTAGAATCTTAATGACTTTATAAGACAGTTAAATAACTATATATTAATCAAAATAACTCTTGTAATATTTCAACAATATGGGGGCCAATGTTTTAATAAAATATTTCTTCAAACTTAATTTAGATATTTTTAAAAAATTTTACACATTTTCTCTTTTTTTTCCCCTACAAAATAAGCCAAATTTAAATTTTTTGGACCCTCCGAAGTTATAGACCAGGGGCAGTATAGGCCATAGTCGGCCCTGCATACCGAATATGATTTAATTATTACTTACTAAATATTAAAATGTGAGTAAATCGGTAATTATTTTGCACATATTAAATGATCAAATGAAAGATAATACAATTATTTATTAAAAAATGATTAAACACATCATGAAATTCTCTAACCATTATCGTTATTTATAGATTTTTATTTTAGTTGTATTATAATTGTCCATAAAAAAACTCCCTTTCTAATATTAACCTTTTTCAGAACAGAATCACAATATTATTACAAACAAAACTATTTCGATAAAAAAACACCAGTAATATTATTTATAAAATGCCCTTATTAACTGAATTTTTTTGCTATATCACTGCTGTGATGCTGTCAATTGTCGAAGACAAAAAAAAGCAGCAACAGCAGCTGAATTCAAACCGACCACTGGGAATAAATTACTCATCCATCTATCCATCTTTCTATCATCCACGATATCTATCTCAGAAAGTCCTCTGCTTAAAAAACAAGGATTCAAGATATGATTTAGACCAAAAAAAGGAAAAGGAAAAAAGATTCAAGTCCTCTTTTTCTTTCTCTTCAGTCCTTGACGTGCATTTGTTTCTTCAAACGTTTACAACCGCGTGTTTTTGCCTAACATTCGAACTTTAAAATCTGTCAAAGGGATCTTCATGCAAGTGGGATATCAACTTCGCACAAAGTAAATTGGGCTAAAATGGGCCATTGCGAGGGATCTATTTTACGGACAAAATGGGCCTAGACTACACAGTGTTTGACGCCCATCTGGTTTAATAAATGACGTCTGCGTGACATGAAGAGGTAAGCACGAAACCCAGCTTTTTGGTACGAACGAGGCGCGAGGGGTTTCCTTTTCTTGTTCTAGAGACGTCTTCCTCTCTCCTCAAGCAGCTTTTGTATTTTGTCTCTGCTTGGTTTCCCTCACTTTGCTGGACTACTCCGTTTAATCTGCGCTGAAACGGGGACGTTTGAGAACGAGACGTCTTCCTCTCTTCTCAAGCAGCTTTGTAAGTTGTCCTAACTTAGTTTCTATCATTTTGCTGCAGTTACTTTCCGGTGAATCTGCGCTGAACGACAACTTTGATTCCGACCAAAACCTGTGCATGCAAGTTTCCTTTTTTTTTTCTTTCTTTCTTTTTACTGTTCATATCCGGCGTTTGTACTTCGTTTGGTAAAGTCATTGGTGTTTTATTTGTTTAATTATTTGCACTTACTGATTCTGCGTTTCAACTTAAAGCTGTTTACTTTGCCTTTGATTTTTACACTCACTGGTAGCTAATCCGTGTAGTTACTGGTGTTATCCTTTGATTGATTTCAGTGTTAGCTTATATTTTGAAGGCTATCTGTATTTTGAATGAAAAAATTATCTGTTTTTATTGAGTTTTAACAAAATCTATACTGATTGGGTGGATTTCTGTAGATTTTAATTGTTGCATGCACAGATTGGGGATCAGAAAAACATGAAAGTATTTCGAGTGAAATGCACTGAATTTCATACTGGTTAATTTCGAGTACATTCTAATAAATGTCCTTGTTTATGTCTTCGTAGTCATAAATTCAACAAAAGAAATAAATAAAAATTAGTAGAGCGTAGCATTTGACTGGCAAAGATTTCTTATTTGCATTGAGGATTGACATCTCTCTTGAAATTAGTTTCTTTTTTAATGAATCGTTGAATGGAAGAATGCCATTAAGTTGTTAGCTGATGATTTAATCTGACTAAGATGTGTTCTCTCCATCTTTTTCTTATTGTAATACGGGTTTTGATTTGCATTATCTGTTTTGATTTGCTTTGAAGTTTGACCTTCTTAGAAGTAGATACTCTAGAGTCCTAGCAACAAGTAGTGCCCTTTTAGTCAAACAATGACATTGTTTTGAGGCCGTGACTCTTAAAGAGTTATCTAGCAAGTTTCGTCTAAATTGGATTTGAACTAATAAGACGGCATGTCATGAAGGTAGATGTGGATACAAAATTATTGTACTCTAGAAAACGAATTAATGTAATGTCTTAATGTAATGTCCGTATCTGTTGTACAGAGAATTCAATCTCTAGGATTAATCTCAAGTGTGTAAAGAGATGCGCAATTTGATTGGTTGATAACTAATTAACAACGAACCCTGCATTGCACCTTGAATAAGCTTGTAGTATTAAAACAAATTGCTGCCGTAGTCTACTTTAAAGATGTCCGTCTCTTTTGTTTATTGCTGTAATTGTTGCCCTTCTTGATGTTTCATTAACACTTATATTTATAATCTGCAGAGTTAGCCAAAGGATGAATAAAAAGCGGAAGCGGCATAAACTACCGAATCTGGATTGGACTGTCTTGCCTCGGGTGTCCTTGAGATATTCTTTCAACTGACTCTGTTGGATTGTATCTCCGTTAGCAGTTTTTTCAAAAGTTGGAGTCATGTTGTTGCACAAGAACTTGCTAGTTTGTGAGGGTGTGTTATTCCATGGCTCGTGATGTTTGGTAAAAAAAACAGGTAGGTGGTATGGGCTTGTATTAGCATGCTACAGGATCAAGATTGGGTGATGGTGTTTCCTGGGGCTGTTTCTTTCTTGACCCCCAAATCATGCCCCTTTTTCTAGAATATTTGGCTAAATTCCAATGAATATACTTTAAAGTTATTCGTTTCGAGAATAGCATCTTTTTTAGTGGTATAAAACCTATACACCGAAGAAATTCTGCTTATTTGCAAGTTTTATAGCACCAAAGAAGTTTCTATTCTTGAAGCAAATGACTTCAAAGTATATTCATTCGATTTTAGCCAACTATATAGAAGAGGGTGCATGATTTAGGGATCAAGAAAGACACAGCCAAGATCTTTCCCTACATTATCTTCCATGTGCCTCAGGAAGCACCATAATCCAATCTTGCTTCTGTAGTATGCTAACACAAATCCTTACCTCCTTGTCTTTTTGGTCGGACATCATGATCCATGGAATACCACGCCTCATCAACTAGCAAGTTCTTTTTCCACAACATGATTCTAACTTTTGCAAACACTGCTAATGGAAATACTATCCAATGGAGGTAGTTGATATCCTAGGCAGGTCAGTCTAATCCACAGATTCTGTAGTATACTAACTGAATACAAATCTAACGAGCCTGCAGGAATGAATTAGCAACAGTATGCAAAGTTAGGGGTAAGCAGGCATACCACTGTAAATCTAATCTACTATTGTATTTTTGTTTATATCAAGTTATTTTCGAATAGACACATATTGGCTTTAACAAATAATTTATTTCTAATGCATTTGAGGTTGGGTTGGTTCAGAAGTCGAAATTCTCTCATCAGCCTATTACGATCTTGCCATTCATTTCACATGTGGTTCCACACATAACATATGATCAAAAATTCCATTTCCATGAAATTCACCAATTCTATTTGTATGAGTATGTTGTGAGCACGTTAAGATCATTTAGAAGGGAAACGATAATGAATAGAAATATCTTTCAACCGAAAAATTAGTCCTTTTCATTAAGTAATACAATTAGGTAACACATAAACGACGACATTTAGCTTTTTTAAAAGAAATTAACAATCAACATTGGTGTTCTTATTTGAGCAAAAAGAAATTAACAACCGACATTAATTTATTAATTGAGATTAAGAAATTGTTTTTTAAGCTAGATCATGCGTGTGAAGGGCATCTTATATATTATATTAATCACGTGACCGGCACTAATCTCCTTTCGTTTTCTTAAGTGGAAAATTTATAACATATTTGGAATTCGGAAGTAAACAAAAAGAAAGAAGAATAAATAAATAAAGCTTCTAAAATAAAAACAAAATTGCAAAAGGGCATGTTCTTGTGCAAATTGTCACGCATGATCTGGTCAATGGAATTTGATATTTGACCTAGTCGGCTAGCAGATAACGTTGAACGTTGAACCGACTTAGTACTCTAATCGTAGAGGATTTAGTTCTAATTGCTACGTGTTGACCGTATTTTTCTTCTGATTTGGTAAATCTATTTCGTGTAGGGTTGATCTCATGTGTTAAAACAAGTGAAAATTCACACTTAGAATTTTAATTATTGATAATTTTATATTTTAATTTTAATTATTTTTATTTGATTCGTATATAGATAAATAATCATAATTTTTTTGGTCAGATAAATAATCATAATTATTATCATTATAATGTGAAGAATAATAATTTTAATATTCGTAATTTTCATAATGTGAAGATTGGAAATGACAAACGGCAACATTTGAGCGATCATTTAAAGACCAAATTAAATTACACAATAGAAAATCTATACATTATTTTGATAGTATAATAATAGCGTTATACAATAAAAATTAAGTGTTGTACAAAGTAAAAAATAAATTTATGTCCAGTATTTTTGTATATTTAGAGCAATTATATTTTCTCTGTTTTTTTCCTGATGAAATTCATCTAACATTACATTCTCCCTTTAGTGATCTATATATATAAAGCCATAAGTTAAATTTGGTTAAATTTTCAATAATCACTAAAATATTCTTAATTAATTAATTTTTTAAAGACGGAGAGTTTTAATAACCGAGGACGGGACGGTAATAGTCTAATAGTTAAATTTTTATAATGCCAAAAACATCCTTCCGTCAACAATTGTTTAAAGGAGATGATTTAATAATTGAGGGTAGAGGGGTAATAGTTCAAAATTGAACTTAATATGAAAAAAGGGGACTCTTCAAATAGCAAAAGAGAAAATTGCTCCTTCTACGAACAAACCGCTCTTTCTCTCAATATCCATCCCCATCTCATTATCGTCATCGTCGGGATCTCTGATTGCGCTCAACGGCAGAGGCAGCGACAACAGCAGCGGGAGAGGCAGCGGCAGAGGCAAAGGTAGCGGCAACTTGATTTACATAACAATTGAAAGGAAACTTAAAAATGATTGGACTGGAATTGTAATTGTAAACCAAAGGTTAGGCAGTTTGTGTTTGGACCATGGGGGTATATGCATTGCATGGGTACATCTTCTAATTGTCTTTTCTTTTGTATTCATGGTAGATGTATATTTGTAAATACTTTAAAAAAAATTCCAAAATTCAGAATTTGATTTAAATACAAAACTAACATCGCGCGGGCGCGTAACTGCGGGCGGCTACGCGCCCGCGTGAGGTTTTTTGGTTCGCTCTGCTCGCCATTTTTCTTTACCTGAGATTACGTTATTTTCTATTTACAATTCTCAAATATAAAAAAGACTAAATCATATAATAAAATTGGATCATGTACAAACTAAATTTACATCATAAATATGCTTAACTAGAGAGATTTTGAATTTTCTTTTACATAAAAAAAATGCATACATCAAAAATAAAAATTCAAAATCTCTTTAGTTAGGCATATTTGTTATGTAAATTTAGTTTGTATTTGATCCAATTTTATTATATAATTTAGTTATTTTTATATTTGAGAATTGTAAATAGAAAAAAATGTAATCTCCGATAATGAAAAATGGCGAGCGGAGCACACCAAAGAGTCCCACACAGACTGAGCCACCTACAATGAAGTTAATATTAAAATAAAACAAAATATTTTATCATATATAAAAGTTAATTTGATTTCATAAAAGATAATAATTGTGGTGTAAAAAGTAAAAAAGGTGAAAGTATTTCTTAGGGTAGGGGACCGTTGGAATTTATTAATCCTGATCAATCGTGGGGATCCGACTGGAGGACTTGGCAAACAGCAAAGGTATAAAAGGCGCGTTGCCTCACGCTACACAAAAGGTCGTGGCTCTAAAGCGAGAGAATTTATAAATAAAAATCTATTCATTTTCTCGAGAAAATTGAGCGGAGATAAGGACGAAAAAGACATCTTCTTAAATATGAGCCAAATCTCGCCATACACGTGTCCACTGTTTTCCTCCTTCCCACGTGTCGGCCTTAAAAGCCCTCACCTTAATGACTAATCCGAGTGGCCTCAGTGGCACCAATCGCAACCCAATTAGTAAACCCTCTCAGATCTTGTTCTTTAGTCATCAGATAACGCTCGATCTCATGGGCCCATCCGATATTCATAGATCTTGTTCTTTAGTCATCAGATAACGCTCGATCTCATGGGCCCATCCGATATTCATTACCTCCACACTCCTGCATACTGACTCACATCGCTTAATTACCTCCATTGCCCATCTCAAACTACAAATTTTCAACGTACCCAGCTTCTCAACAGCATTTAGGTAAAGGACGTAATTGTAATTTTAAAAATTAAGTGCCCTATCGCATTAAATCATGGGCGCCCAAGGTGGATGGGATTATTATTTAAAAAGAAAAATTAAATTAACTGATTGTTTTGTTCCTTCTGCTACCCCTACGCAGTGCCCGTCCATTTATTCAGAGCCTGCTTCGCTCTTTGCTTTCTTTCGTTTCCTCCATCGTCCACTATTCAATCGATCAATCTCTCTTCCTGTCAGCTGATTTGACCAAATTGCCCCCCTGAAAATCTGCCGAACGCTACCCCCATCGTCTTCCTCCAGATCCATTTCAGTCTCGCCTTCCATTTTAAGGGTTTTACTATCTCCGTCTAGCCTCAACACTCCAATCCTTTTCTTCGATTGGTTTCGATTCGCGTGTTGCTTTCGTTTTAACTCTCGTTTTCGCAAACCTTGGAGACTCCGATCCCCCGAAAGAATCGTTCCTGCAATCGATTCGGTCCTTTTCCCGTTGACTTTGTATCAACAGGGTTTAAGAGGCTACGTATAGAGGGGGACCAGATTTAGGGCTCTCTTTGCCAGTTTCCGATTCGGCGTTTTCGCGATGTTGGGTACGGGCTTGCAAGTCACGCGCGGACGCGGAGAAGATCGTTTTTACAACCCTGCCAGAGCACGCAGGGCCCACCAGAACCAAAAGGCGGAGCAACTTCGGCGAGCTCAGAGCGACGTGACTCCGAACCCATTGCCTTCGCTCAAGAGCAACCTGAACCAGGAACCGGAGAACCGTGCTGGGTCAGATGGCCCACCCAAGCCCGTCGCTGTGCCTGCTTTTGAGCCCGTGGTGAAGCCCTTGAGTAATCTTGAGCGATTCTTGCAGTCGATCTCGCCATCCGTGCCCGCTCAGTACCTCTCCAAGGTCTTCCGTTAAATACAATTTTGCGTTTTACTTTTCTCGGATTACTTCTTTTCTATTTTTTTTAATATGTTGAATTTTGTTAGCAGACGACGATGAGAGGATTGAGTACATGCGACGTGGAATTTCAGCCATACTTTGTTCTTGGTGATCTATGGGAGTCTTTCAAGGAGTGGAGTGCTTATGGTGCAGGAGTGCCTTTGATTTTGAATGACAGTGATTCTGTCGTTCAGTACTATGTCCCTTATTTGTCCGGTATTCAAATATACGGTCAATCTATGAAAGTGCCCACGAAAGCAAGGTACATTTTACTCCATAATTTCTCTTAATTTGATCAATTGCAACATTTTCGTATCTTTTCTTCAATGGGAAAATTAAATTATAGTTGTTTTAGTTACGCCCCTTCATGGTGGGATTTTTGTGTTTAATTATAATGGTTCATAAGTATTTTGTCATTAATTAATATCTTTTTGTAGCTATGTGAATTGTTGTTAATTAATTTAAGAAAAAAATAAAAAGCGGGTTATAATTAATGTTTGTTGTTGCTAAATATTGTATGGGGTGTGAATGGATGTTAAAATTATCTTCTTGTAATTATGTGAATTGTAGTTGAAGATTGTTGCTGCAAAATATTCTATGGGTTGAGAATGGATGTTAATTGTGATACATGGCTTACCGTCTGTTTTTACTTGTTGCAACTGAAATTTATACATTCCGCAAATTTTGTTAATATTGTTTTACGTATTCCTGCCCCCTTCCTGTTACCTGTGTTTTTGTGTACCTCATCCAAAATTTGATGATTCTTGTGTGTGATAGGCGGCCGGATGAGGACAGTGACAGTGATTTCAGGGACTCTAGTAGTGACGGTAGCTCTGATTACGAAACTGATAGAATAAAATATTTGAGGGAGCAGCGGAATCACCAGCTTCTATCGGGTGCAATTCCTCCTAGGATAGAAAGGTTATCACTGAGAGATCACCATTTTCCATCTCACGAAGACTGTTCTAGTGATGAGGGAGAATCTGTGAATTCTCAAGGTTGCTTACTATTTGAGTATTTTGAGCGGGACCTTCCTTATTGTCGCGAGCCTTTAGCTGACAAGGTTATAATTGCTTTTATTCTCTAGTTCTGCTATATTTGGAGCAAAATATATCATTATTTCATTATTTATGACTTCCCTTTCTTGTTTTTGGCATTTGTTCTGAACTTTCTAATTTTACAGATATTGGATCTTGCTTTTCATTTTCCTGAGTTGAAAACACTGAGAAGTTGTGATCTACTGTCCTCCAGCTGGATTTCTGTTGCATGGTATTATCAAACTGTACATTTATTTCCTGGCTTGTATTCTGTAATGTGGCTAATCGGTCTTCGTTAATTGTTACAGGTATCCAATTTACAGGATTCCAACAGGACCAACTTTAAAGGATCTTGACGCATGCTTTCTAACGTACCATTCACTTTATTCTCCCATGGGAGGTAATAATTACTTAATTTATAGTTTTTCAATTTATATGCTTGAGATGCCAGGTGGTTTCATTTGGTGCATCTGTCTGATTTTATTACTTGTAATCATGTGTCGTAGCATAATGTGACTACTACCCTAAATATGTTCAGAGTTGGTTGATTTTACTTATAGACAGTAGTTTCCAATTCAAGCATTGAAAACGTGGGCATTTTACATTATTGATTGATAAAAGCTTTTCCATTTGGAGACTGTTTGCTATATCTGCACAACTCCCAAGTTTTTTATCTTCTCCCCGTTCATGCTTATATGTTCGCTGTCGAAATGGACATGCATTTTGGCAGGTGCATATATTGATGATATGTGTAACGTGTCAACGAATTTCTAAATTGTCTCTTGTACGTCAGCCTGACGTACAAATGCTGAGTTTAGTTAGAATCTTGGCGATATTTGCATTTCTTCTACGTGCCATCCGTTGATTTATGATTATCTTGTCTGTTCTTATGAGTACATTCTTAAATTGACTCATCTCTTTCTTAGGTGTACAAGATGCCCGGGATCCTGTAGTGACATATCTGGGTGACATGGATGGTGTCCCTAAGATGTCTTTACCGGTTTTTGGCCTTGCTTCGTACAAATTCAGAGGGCCTTTGTGGACTCCTAATGGGGGATATGAACGCCAGTTATCAAACTCCCTCTTGCAGTCCGCTGACGACTTTCTAAGGCTGCTTCAGGTCAATCACCCAGATTTTCTGTTTTTCAGTCGTAGATGATGTCAAGTTGCTACTAACTGGTGATGTTACCACCGTTCTAGAAGCGAAGCCCTGTTGGCATGGGTTATGTGTGGGAAATCCCCTTTATTCTGTGAAATTCAGGTTGGCAAGTTCGTTTTGCGGTTATTCTCTCGTTTGGTTTTCTGTTATTTACTACAGGGGAAAGAAAAAGAAAATGAAAAGAAAATGAAAAGAAAAAGAAAAGAAAAGGATGATGAAGGTTGCTTTGACTTACAGAAAAACTCAGCTTTGGCATGAGATGGGAAACTAGCTGTAATAAGGCTCGGCGAAAAGTGAATAGAAGGAACATGTAGTTTAGATAAGCTATAGAAGGTCTAGCTAAATCCAAGTTGCTTTTGATGCAAGCAAGTTTCATCTTGCCCGTTTTCTGTATTTTGTTAGTATTAAGGGTATATTATAAAAGAAGAAAAACAAAACCAGGCTCTTTTTTTGGCCAATGTCCAATGATGTCCATGTTACTGTGTAATGTTTTATCTAGGAGGGGATTTTTGATATGAGGTTTTTTCTTTTTAAGTGTTAGCTTTAGCTTCCCTGTATTTATGTATCAACATAACCCGTTTTTACTTGTAATCTACTTGTGAAATTAAGTTCATGATTTGCATTTGTTTTTCGGAAGATTGCTCTTGGGAATCGTTTGTGTGATGGAACTTAACTTGGCCTCCGCGGTGTTGGAGCAAATCCGTTTCATGATTTGATGAAAGGACATCAAATCAGATGGACTTCGATCGGTCAAGGTAGCCGAAGCATTTCTTACTGTTGTCCCCATTTGCTTCAGCCTCTTCTTTGCTGCAGACTGAACGCTGTATTTGCCTCCACAACTCAGCTCCCACATTGATCAAACTCTTTGCCGGAAACGGATCCCCCGGCTGTGAGTACAAGTTTCTTGCAACCGTGAAGCTCCTCGCATCTTATCTCGGGGTGGTGGTTAAGCTTCGGAGCCTTCGGGACAAATACCATGCTTTGATTTAGCTTCTGCGTATTCCCCGAGTATGGTATGTTTCTTTGCAAGCCCTAGCTCAACGGAGTCAATGGCTGTGTTGCTTGCGTGTAGCTTCCTGATTTCTCCCAGCTCTCGAGGACGGAAAGCTGGAGAGATGTGCATTGTAAATGGATCAATGTCTTCTTCTTGGCAGAGAAGAGCTCCATGGATGGGCAAGATCTTTTGTCGTCCAATATATCATTGTGGACGAAACTAAAATATGTGAGCAAATTAGACAACATATGCACAAGTCACAACACACTTGAAAAGAAACTAACCCACGAAATCGAGTAACTAGTTCTTGCGGACGGTTCTTTGGGAGACGATGAGAACCCTATGCAAAATGTTTGAGAGATCTGAATTAGGATCAGCCATGAAATGCATGAATGTAGCACGAAGTGGTGGACTACAAACTCATCTATGCATACAAAGAGATGTAAATCTTAAACAGAGTTGGGGTGAATCGAGACCAGTATGCCAAGATTTCACGACTCATTTTCTTTTTTCCCCTTGTATCTTTTCCTATTTGAGTTTGATATGGACAATCCATACTAAATTGGTTGATAGATTCATTCATCTTGGCGCCGCGTATGTGGTATTGCCCATGCCACATTTGTTTGTGATGGATTGGCTTGTGCTTTATTTTCGTTCTATTTAAAGTTTTTCTGGGGTTCGCGAAGTTTCAGCTATGTTGCTTGGAAAGATGTTTGTATTGGCAGAGGAGGTCTTGACCTTAGGTTGGTTGAGCATTTCAACTTGGCTGCTCTTACCAAGCTAGAGCATTCTTAATGATCACAATAATTGGTGGGTGAAGATTATGAGAGCTAAGTACCTTCCTAACAGTCCTTTATTTCTTTGCAAAAAAAGATTAAACCATTCTATGAAGTGGAAAGGAATCTTAGAAGCCAAGTTGTCTTCTCTGTAAGGGCATTAAATGGATCGTTGGCAATGAGAAGGCTATTAGTTTTTGGGCGTGTAACTGGGCTTTACCTTTTCCCTTGACAAACCTAGTTGATGCTCAAGAGCCTATCCAATCTGGATTGGGGCCTAACTGTGAATAAAATAAATGTATCAGAAACAATAAATGGGATATTCCAGCTCTGGAGGCACTTGTCCCTATGGACATTGTTCAGCTCATCAAGGCCATTCCTTTGTTTGGGGCCCTAACCCCAAAGGCAGATTCACGATCAAGTCTGCTGTAAAGTTATTGAATGACAATATAGTTGCGTACCCTCAAGCTAAGCTACTCAGGAAGGTGTGGAAGTTGAAGATTCCTTTGAAAGTTAGAATTTTTTGCTGGCTCCTTATTAGACAGAGACTTAGTTCAAGGGATAGACTAAGAAGATTCCTTCCGAGTATTGATTACAGTAGTGGAATATGTGGATCCCATGAAGAGTCATTTGAGCACGTATTTTGAGATTGCTACTTTGCCCAACATGTTAGGCCTCATTGCACCCTGTTAGTGAGTGTTGCTAGATTGGTTAATCCCCTCAAATGACACTATAATACTGAGTTTTTTTTTTTTTTTCTTTTTTCATGTTCCTCTTGCTTGGTCAGTCAAAATCTTTGAGATGGAATTTACCTCTTCTAATTTTATTATAATACTAGTTAGTACTTCGATCTATTGTTATCTTTCTCCATATATTATAATGAAAAAATATATTTCTTCCTTCAAAATATTGCTATTTAAACACTCTAAATTAACTACATATAATGATCACATTAATGTATCAATCAATTAATTATGTTATTTTAATTAATATGCATTTATACAATAACATCTTGACTGATGATAAATAAAAATTAATATGCGTTTATTAGAATAATACTATTTATTAATTATTATATTGATATGATCAATAAATATAATCATTTTTTTTATTCAAAGAAGAAATTTTATTAATGGAAAGAGTAAAGTAGGATACACCGATAGATATCTAACGATGATACAAAGCATAAATATAATCAATTTAAAATATCTAAATAGCATTTATCTTTAAATTTAACGATGATACAAAGCATTTGCCTCTATTAATGGATTTTTAATGATGATACAATGCATTTGCCTCCACTAATGGATTTCCTATATAATGGTAGGAGAAGTTTGTAATTTGACTTGAGGTGAATTCAGGCCGGCCCAAACCACAGCTATATAACGCCAAAAGCCCAACTCCCAGCCCAATAATAATAGTAGCGTTGCTAAACGAGCCGGACAAAGGTTTGTACCGTATCGAGCTTGACACGTAGAATAAAGGGTGGGTCCACTTAGCCACTTTTGGATAGTACAGCGCATCAATCAACATCCATTGCACTAAACTGAAGTGATTAATTAGGAAGTTCAGGCTCGTTAGTGATCTGGACAGTACAACGCATCAATCGACATCCAACACCCCTCCATCCATCATTATAGGAAAAGAGTGACCGTCTAGTGTCTATATCCGGTGACACATCCCGGAAAACCGGCCCTCCGACAATCCAAACGCGCTCCTCCTATTGCTGCTGTTTCTGTCCAAAACCGATTTTTCTCTCTACGACTACGCTATTAGTACCGGACCCGCCACCACACTTGAAGCGAAGCTCTAGCTGGCTCCTCACTCCTTTAAGTAAGCAATTCATGTGAAAGAAAATCCTCACTGTTTTAACTTTTTAGGCAAGCAATTGGTGTGTCGACAAAAAAGAGAGTAATTTATGTAAAAATCCAAATATTAATTTACAATCACGGCTCTAACTTAAGGTTCTTGAATAATACACAGAGAATATGAGACGAATGTTTAACAAAATTTATAAATGACGTGACCTCGGATCTACAGCTACTCTTACCGGTTACCGGTTACCAGTTACCAGTTACCAGTTACAAGTTTGCAACACAGCACAAGCATCCAAAAAGCGGTGGTCACTCGAAATGTGAGTCAGAAACCTAAAGCAGCGACAAATTCCCAATTTTATCCTTCACCTAAAGAAAAAGTAGCCTAATTTTTCATCAAAAGCAGAGATATTTCAGCGTACCAAGCAACACACTCGCGCGAAGACGACAATGGGAGTCTCAATATCCGTAGTGGCCATCGTCACCTCTCTGCACCTCATCGCCTTCATCTTCGCCGTCGGTGCTGAACGACGCCGTAGCACGGTAACTCATCGTTCTCTTTCTCTCTATGTGTGTTTATTTCAGCTCAAGCCTTAGCCTTTTTAATTAGTTTTTGTGTTTGTGAAGGCTAAGATAGTGCCGGATCAGTACGACGAGCATACCTACTGCGTTTACGGCTCCGACGCCTCGACCGTGTACGGATTAACGGCGCTTGGGCTGCTTTTTGTGAGCCAGACGGTGCTAAACGGCGTCACCAGGTGTCTCTGCTGTGGGAAAGGGCTAGTCACTGGCCGCTCCACCACTTGGACAGTCTTCTTCTTCGTCTTCTCATGGTAATTTTACAGTTTTCTCCCTCTCGAAATGTTAATGGGAGGTAATTTCCACACTCCAAATTGCACTCCACTTTTATCTTTTAATTTCGTTCAAAATGAAGTGCAGAAATCAGTTTAATTAGTATTATATTGGTACCACTGGAGTATCTTAATTTAATTATCTAGGCTTCCTGATTTGATCAACGGTCATAATATTCCTTGCATCCCTGCTAGAAATAGTCAAATTAATCTGTTTATTGGGTTTCTAATTATCACCAAATTGTGTTCATTTGGTTTAGCATCCACTGTTCACCCCCTACAAACGAAGAATCATACAAATTTCCACTTGCTTTGATTTTTAACTGCAACAATGCCCCTGTATGTTTGGATGACATTTTTTATTATTAATGGAGTTGTTACAACATTTGCACTGCATTTAATTGGAATTTGGTAAAGAAACGTTAAAGTAGCTTAGGTCATGATTTAGACGCAATTTGAACTACTTTGGCCTAACTTTACTCATCTTTTGCCCCTTATCTATCTCGCTGAGTACTTTAATTCAACATCTTTGACAATTTTTATAATTTTTGAAATCTTTACACTTTTATTATCAATAACGAGAGATTATTGGGTTACCTGACGAGATGGATATATGGTGATATGCTGATATACCACTGGTTAAATGACAGATGTTATCATCAACAGCACGATAAAGCTAAACTGCTTCCAATTCAGTGCTTAAATAATGTGGGCTTTTTTGCTGTATCATATTGGATTCGATTTTATTGCTCATTAGCTTCAAGTTATTTTGAAGGTAGCTATAAATATTTCTTCATTTGTAAGGGGATTAAACAAAGAATGAAACTTCTTCTCATTCTACTATTTGAGAGGATTGTATTGGATATGTTTTCTTATATGTCTGATTTCCTCACAAATGAAAAAGCTT
This sequence comes from Prinsepia uniflora, assembly GCA_032719365.1. Classification (NCBI taxonomy): domain Eukaryota; kingdom Viridiplantae; phylum Streptophyta; class Magnoliopsida; order Rosales; family Rosaceae; genus Prinsepia; species Prinsepia uniflora. The sequence goes on from CM064871.1 coordinate 73,701,224, forward strand.
TCAGTTCTACCTTCAAAATACCATGAACTTGATGAGTTTTGCAATCAAATCCAATATGATCAAATGAATATTTCTTCATTTGTAAGGGAATTAAACGAATGAAACTTCTTCTCATTCTACTATTTTGAGAGGATTGTATTGGATATGTTTTCTTACATGTCTGATCTCCTCACAGATGAAAAAGCTTTCAGTTGTACCTCCAAAATACCATGAATTTGATGAGTTTTGCAATCAAATCCAATATGATCAACTTAATGAGCCTGTATGTGGTATGCAGTCTAGTTAGAGATAATTGATGTTCCAAGAGTAAACAACTGAACAAATTGAATGTGGTTGGTTGCATTATCTGAATGTTTAAATTTTAAACTTGTGTTGCTGGCTTTGTCATTGCTTGTAATTGGGATACAGTGTTCTTTAGTTTTTATCCATTGTGGTTTTTCCCCCTAACTAGAGTGTTTAAGTCAATGTCCTTTTAATTTGCTTCATTGTGCTGAATCAATATCTGAAGATTATTCTCAACTGTGGAATCAGGGTTAGCTTTTTGGGAGCGGAGGCTTGCTTATTGGCAGGGTCGGCTAGGAATGCATACCATACCAAATACCGGGGAATCCTACGCGCAGATGACCTGTCCTGTGCCACTCTGCGAAAGGGCGTGTTTGCTGCTGCCGGTGCTCTAACACTCTTGTCACTGGCAGGGTCAATTCTCTACTACTGGGCACATTCCAAAGCTGATACCGGGGGATGGGAGAAACACCGAAATGAAGGCCTTGGCATGGGCGATTCTAACTACGGGCAGCACGAGCAGCAGCAGAAGGAAACCAGTGGATTTGAGAAGGTATAATTCTGCTATCATTTTTTTTGGGGAGGGCCATGATTGTGGTATGAAATTGAGTTAAGATCGGTTCCACAATCTTGGCGGTTTTTGTTGGAGGGCAGACGAGGATGGAGCAAATATGAATTAGTGTTGTGTTAATGAGTTAAAAGACTTGTATATGCTTATTTTAGAAGTGGAAGTATAGCACTGGAAGGGACTCCTTTTTCATCATGTGCATTTCTGGTATATATATCTATCTGTGGTTGTTGTGTTTTAAGTTTTCCATATCTCCGTGTCTAGTGTGGTTTTGTACGCTTGTAGCTAAACAGGTATCATAGGGGTTTTGGTGGATGTGGAGCGACACAGTTAGACCTAGAGGCACATTATACCCACTATGAGTAACGTAGGGTTTTGAGTTGGTTCCAAAAGTTCTACAGGACATGAAAAAATATGAGTTTCTACACGGGACATTTTATTGATATATGCAGAGGCTGGTTATATTATAGATAGTGGGTATGGTTGGTTTTGTTTTTTACGGGAGTCAAATTTAAAATCAACCAAATAAGATTATGGTAATGAATACTATTAAGTTACGTTTGTCATGTCGTATAAGAGACTGAATAAGATAATATAATATAAAATCAGTATTTGGTACGATTCATATAAATTAATTACGGTATAAATTATTACGATTGAGTGTTTTTATATGGTCTAGATGCGTTAAAATAATACTCTCTAAATTGTTAGTATTAAATAGTCGGAGACTAACAATCTTGAAAAATATAATAATTATAAATAATAATACATTAATAATTAATTAAATAAAATAATAATGTATATAATTAATATTTATGATATAAATATTTTTTATCATCTATTATAATATAATTTGTCTAGTATAATATAGTCGGCATTTTAATCCAATCAAATACCAATCGTCCGACTAAATAGTCATTCTATCTGATAGACAGATTAGTCTATCCAACTGAAATAGCCAATATAATACGGCGTACTAAGCGAGGTCTTAAATTGTAGTATTAAAGTGATGATTAGAAATCAGATTAAGCTTAATATTTCCGAGATTAGAATATAAAAAATGACTTATTAAGCTGATTAATAGGAATAAATGTTTTAGAAAATTTATAATTTTTTGTTAATATGCAAGAAAAATATCGTACGAAAGTTTAAGAGGTTTTTCAAATTTCTCAAAAAAGAAAAAGAAAAAGAGTAAGTGTCATTCTTATATGTTATACCATAAACATCTTAAGATGAAGATGACGTTTATGATGCCTGCTTTAATTGAGGTGGAATTCAAAAATGAGGCGAAGACACAATTTGAAGAAAATTACATGAAGAAACCGTCCTCATTAGGGCACAAATACATGGACATCTAAGAATGGTTTCCTCTTGGGTTGGGAATTGATTGATTGGAGACTCATCAATTTATTAAATGTGTTATAATGAGTTGATTTAGGTTGGTAATTGATGGACCGAAATTAGGATAAATTTGGTGTTGGTTTCGAGCCGTGTCAAAATTATCACCCATCATCTAAGTTGAATCTCCATAACAATAATGTGTTGGAATGATCCAACTCAGAAATAATTTTAGATTGTTAAGGGTAATTAGAATCAGCTGAATTTTATACATATTATAATTGTCAAGTAGATGAACAGCATTCGTGAAGGATGATTTTCGATCCGATTTATCGTGAGATTTGGAAATTCCTAAGATTCTTCCCAAAAGAACTAAAGGGAATGGTGTGAATTGGTGATGGTTTAAGACTTGGGAGTTTGATTGAAGCGGTAGTCTATGTGTGGGCTTGCATGTAAAGAGTTTCTTAAAACAATGAGACTTTGTAAAATTATATAATGAATTGAGTGTTAAATTTTTTCATTTAGTAAATATCACAATGTGGTCTACACTTCTAACTTTCGCGCGCGGAATGATTTGTATCTGGCTATAAGAAATTACCCGTGAATTTTGAATTCATATCGTTAGAATTAAGATATATGCCCTATAAAAATGATAATTTATCAATTGAACCACATGACATCCTTTCCGGCTATGAAGTGTTATCTTTGCATAAGTAGAAGATGATATGATCAAACTAGCATCGCAGAATATCACAATTTCATCACAAACAATAACATATATAGGCTTTGTAGATTAAAGATGAAACGATATAAAACATACAAACACAAGGATTTGAAGGCAAACACAGAGACGACCATTGTTCTTTCTCAATGCTCAGTACTACTTAACACCAGCCACTCATATTAGTACTAATAATTAATAATTAAAATCGATCATAAACTTGTAATTAAGATAAGATTAAGGACTAAGTGCATGTGGGAAATGGGGAGCCGCATGTGTTGGCAACCTTCTTGGCGTTCGGGGAGTTGACGAGCTTCTGGAGGTTAGGGTTCTTCAAATACTGGCAAAGGCAAGCCCTCTGTTCCTTCAGCTTACCGCAGCACACGGCGCTCGGAGGGCTTGACGATGTGATCGCCGTCGCACACGGTGCCAGCTCCAGTGGGTTACATGTCACTGCTGCTGCCACCTCATCAGTTTGCACAAACACAACAGAAAAAATCACAACACACATAATTAATGCAACGTTATAAGACATTGATTTCATATCTTCAACCCCCCAAACAAATATGTATATATATGTGTGTGTGTGTTCGTGAGGAATGAAGATGAGTGCAGTGCAGCTCCATCTCTTTGCAATTTATAGAAGAGTCGCAGACTCGCAAATGATAGTACGTGATTAAATTACTGGAGTCCAATGAGTAAACACTGTTCATCACTTGAGCTACGAACCTGCTTACGGCCCCACCCCATTCACTAATTAGCACCTAAGCACCAGCCCCTAGCCACATGCATGATTACCTCTTTGAAACTCATTATACCTTCACTTTTTATAGTATTATTCTTTTTCATTCCACTTTTATCCATAACAAATAAAAATAGTTATTTAATTTAAAGAAAATATGTGTATCTTATATTAATAATACCTCATTGTACATCTTTTTGATTTATTAAATTGTATTGGTATATATATTGGAATGGCTTATTCTCTAAATTATTATATTAAGATCATCTCAATAAAAAAATAACAAGATTTGAGATCATTTAGTCATTCATACGCTTGTTCTTTATGTATTATCCTTAATTTAATCTCGAGTTCTAATATATCTACTTTTTTCTTTTAGGCATAATTTTTTAAAGGATAAATAGTTGAACTGCTCTTTGAAATTCACTAAATTTGGTAGCCGTCATTATACTTCAATATTAATATCCATCATCCCCGAACTTTAATCTAATGCTTAGGTTATCTCTCCGTATTTTTCAAACGAATTCCATTAAAAAAAGAAAACCCAAACTGTTAATTTTTATATGTGTTTCACGTGATTTTTTCTAATGAAATTCGTTTGGAAAAAAAAAATTGAGGATCTAACGGAAATATTAGGGTATATTTCAAGTACATAAGACATTAATATTGAAATATAAGAACAGATGCTAAAATTATAATAAAATTCATAGACAATTAAAACTATATAACCTTATTAAATAGTCTAAATATTGACACATAAATTAATATAAGAATCGACTAAGTGTGTCTAATTCTATTAATAATATTCTATTAATAATAACCTTCGCATTACAAATTAGTGATATCAAATTCAAACTTCAATCGTATAGTATGTGATAAGAATCAGGCGGATTCGAAAACCTGATCACTAGCTGGTACGAATCAGCTGGATCCGCAAACTCGATTTCTGTCCAGCTGGATCCGCAAACTCGATCTCTGCATGTTTTGAGTGGCGTTGTGATGATGATAATTAGCTCAACACCGAAAAATCAGGCATTTGCAATCACCTCCTCAAAACTCGTACTGAATTTTTTTCACTTGGTCAATGGTCAAATGGTCAAAGGTAAGGTTTATTTTGCATGAAAAGGGGAAGCTGGGTTAACTTTGGCACGTCGGGATCATAAATTGTACTGTAATTTTTTTTCCCTTTGAAATTGGACCAAAAATGATGCTAGAATGATTTGAGTTTATGCATGCCATATGAGCACTAATGATGAGGGATGAAGCACGCTTATCAGCGGGTGAGGTCCTCAGATCCACCGCACCCTTTTTATAACCAAGTTGTGGTCCAATCACAAAAACCATGATTTATGCGGCATAATTTTTATGAAATATACAATTGCTGATCATTTTAAAAATATTTTAATTAAACAATAGTGAAAATTATTATTATTATTATAAAAAGTTTGAGCATGTCAGGCCATTTACGATGTATATTCATTACTTTATTTTATTTTATTTTAGCAAATTTTTAATGAGATTTTATAACGAAGTTCGAAATTAACATTAGGAAATTTATTATTAATAATTTGAGTATATTCCAGCTATTCACGAGTAACTTAAAATCAAAATAAAAAATAAAAGACCGAAGATTGGGTTAATAAGATGATTGCATTATGAAATTATTTGTAGAGCTTAAGCCGATTACTTTGCGGAAAAAGCCCAAGGCCTAAAGAATCCGGCCTTTGTAGGGCCCATGACCCATGCAAATGTTTGACTGATATAAGAAAGCCTAAGGGCTAAAGAACCCAGCCCATCACTCGTGCAAATATTGACACAAATCTACGACTCGTACAAATAACCACATTGGATGGTTGAGATTTTAGATTTTATGAAGTAATTATTTAATTTAGAAATTAAAATAAAATTCTTAACCAATAAAATAAATAGAATATTTCTTTTCTCTCCTCTTTTATTTGGGAAAATAAGTTTCTTTTGCTAAAGAGTCTTCCCTCCCCATTTTTTATCGAAGAAACTTACAAACCCATTTGTTTAATATCATTCTCTAATATGTCTCTGAAAATTAGACTTTAATTTATCGATCTTCTATTGAGTAATTGAATTACGTTGGCCTTTATAAAGTTTAACATTGTTGAAGCGTTAAATGTTCCAACTGTCGATTACTCGTTGCCCAATCACCAAATGACGCGTGTCCCTCTTGTGACCTGTCAACTCAAGCGAATCGCGGGTTTCCGTTAGTACGGGCACCGGTGTGGTGCCGGCCTAAGGCTCTCCGACGGTCAAGTCAGTTACTTTGTTCGTAAGAGAAAATAGTAAATGGTAAGTTTGGTAGAGTAATAGTGAATAGTAAATCCTAGTTACCTTTATTGGGAAATGCGTACCCCTTATGTATGGGTAGGTGGAATGTTCAATTCCCAACGTTCCGATGTGGGACAAACGCTCCTCGATTTACGTGCTGACACGTGTTACGTAAATCGAGGGTGGATAGATCTCCACGTGGCATCCCGCATTGGGCCCGAGGTTAGGGCCTGTGTAAGTTCAGCGGTTTTGGGCCTTGAACGGAGTCTGAGTTTCAAGTATACGGTCCAGTGGGTCTGGTCAGATATGGTGTCAACAAACATGATGATTTTTTGTTCTTAGTATTCAAGTTTTGGATAATATGGTTGAGCTAGACTTTTGAGTTTCAGCCTAATAATCATCTTAAAGCTCTACGCGGAATTAATTGACAACCATCTTTAATCCTAAGTTTTTTTTTTTTGAAAATCTTAAATCCTAAGACTCAGCACAATTATAATCGAATCACAGAATGCAAAAAAAAAAAAAAAAGAAGGAATGATTAGGTCTTAGGCTTTCAAATCTTAACTTCTTCGTGAAAATTTTGGGATTTTTCAAGGGTTTGGAAAAACACTTGTAGGGAGAAAGAAGAGTTAATATCAGAGAAGAAAAGGATGAAATTGAGATAATTAAGGAAGAATAAATAAGAGAAGAGAGAAAATATTAATTTAAATGTTTGGCAGATTTATTTCCAATATATATTTATTTAAATTTGGAAAAATTAAATATGCAAATCAGATAAATCTTAACTATTAAACATATATAGATCTAATTGTTGAAAATTTGTGTCAAAATCCGAGTAAAAAATGTAGTACTATTGATCAACTATATATATATAAGTAATGTTATTTGGACACACTAAATTGATAACATTTAATGACACACTTGATATGACAATCAATGAGTTGTGAGGTAGGTGCACCGTGATTTAATTTATTAAAATAACATCATTCATTGATTAACACATCAAGTGTGTCACTAAATCTGATCAATTTAGTGTGTCCAAATGATATTATTATTATTATTATTATTATTATTATTATTATTATTATTATATTGTTTACTAAAATATTGGATATTCAATATAAGTTGGCAAATGGTAGAACCAGAGGGGTCAAAGGGCAAATCCCTCCTGTAATATTATAATTTATATTTGTATAGATATGTGCGAATTATATGAATATTATTAAAGTTTTTGCATTTTTCTCCTTTTTAGTCGTTGTTTTCTATTTTTCATTAACATGTCTATATTATTGTACGTACTTTAGATTTTTTAGGTACTAAAAGATAAAAGATAACACCATTATTATTAGGCCATAGGTTATATATATGCCAATAAAATTCTTTCATTTTTTTATTATTGTTATTATTTATTATTTTTTCAACATTATAATTGTCTATATAAAGTGTTCATGCAAACATTAATTTATTTCGGAAGAAAATCAGGAAAGTAATTTTTTTAAAGTGTTTAAGCTAAATGCAACCAATCAAGGGAAAAACGACTTCTCTCTAAAAAATCCCTCGTCGGTCTTAAGCATCTTTAAGGTGGAGGTTTCTTTGATTTTCACCTCTTGGTGGTAGATTTCCACCTCACACACTCACACACACACTCACACGCACACTCTCTCTAACACACACATTCACACACACACTCTCTCTAACACACACACACACACACTCTCTCTCTCTCATTTCCTTCATTTTCTTTCCCTGTTTACCCCTTATCCCATCATTTGAGATTTTGTTTCCTATCCTTCCCTTCACTCTTCGTCGTCTTTGGCTTCGGATCTGGGGTTGTGGTGGCTCTTGGTGATGGGGTGTAGTCTATCTCGGCGTCCTTCATCGGTCGCTCAGTTCATGTGGCCGTTTTCGGTTTGTTTCTTTTTTGTTTATGGTTGCTTTTTCCGTGTTTTTTCTTTCAATTCCACCACCATCTCTCTTAACCCATCTGCATCTCATCCTCTGTCCTCACTGCTCATCTCCCCGATTCACATAGCCTATGGTTCTTCATTTGCTTCTCCTCCGCTTATACCATCACTGCCGTTCTCCACCTTCAACCTCTCCCCAGATACGTGCCTTTGATTTGGGAGGTTAGATTGTGTACTTTGATGGTCATTCTTAACCAAGGTGATCGCATGAGTGTGCAAATTTTTGATGGCTTTGTGTCTCTAATCCATGCTCTACATATTGATCTTGTTGGTTATTGTCATGTTTGTGCTTTATGGTGGTGGTTGCTTACTTGGTGACGGCGGCTAGTAGAGCTCCATATAGCTGTTAAGATTTTTACGTTTTGGATATTCCTTATGAACTATTTTTTAATGAATTCCACACTTCAAAAAAAAAAAAAAACTAAAGGCACGCTTAACATTATTTATATAAAAGCCCCTTTTAAACTCATTTTCTCACTACGCCGTTGTAAGTAGTCACGTCACGGGATGGGAAGCAATCTTCCTTCTTCCAAGCCATGCGAAGGCCATTCTTTTTCTCCTCCCAAGGACTTATATATGTTTTGCAGAAAGCCTAAGGCCTAAAAGCCCATGATCATGCAAATATATATATATATATATATATAATTTTATATAAAAGAAAATTGAGCAGAAGAATTATACACATTTGGATATGGATCTTATCCCATAATACTAGCGGTGAACCATGCAAATGTTAATGGAGATGAATACATGGAGCAGGTAGACCCGCAATTTTGATACATGTTCCCCTAGCTACTTCCTATTAAGGAAATACTTGCATCTTAATTTTGAGTAAATTTTCCGACTATATTTAATTTATTTAACCAATTCTCTTATATACTTCTCATAATCTAAACTATTCATCTTTTAGAATTTAATCAGGATAGTTTTCTTTTCATTTTGTTAGAGAACTCCATTGTATTATTGAATGTAAACAAATATTGTCATATAAAATAATCAAAATCTATCTATCTTTTAAAATTTAATAATTGATATATATATATATATATATATTACTATAATATTGGATATTCAATCTTCCTTCTTCAGGCCATGCGAAGGCCATTCCTTTTCTCCATCCAAGGACTTTCTGCTCTGCGCGCATAATGCTTCTTGTTGATGCAAGAAATGGATCAACTTAGTCCGTGAAGACCGCACACATCCAAGAGACATGAGATGTACGTGGTTCACCCGAATCGGGCTACGTCCACGGTGTTGCACTATTCTCATTAATAATATAAGTGTTTGTACATGATACAAGAGGCCTTGAGCCTTAGAGAAAGAAGAAGAATATAGAGAGAAGGAAGAGTTTATCTCTAGAGAGAGAGTGCCCATCCCCCAAATGAGGGAGGGAGCTCCCTATTTATAGGAAATGTCTAGGTTTAGGTGATGAGTCTAGTAATGGGCTTTAAGCGTGGGCTTTGTTGATGGGCCTAGTCCAGGTGGCCTTCTATGTTGTGATGGGCCATGATGGTGGGCCGAGCTTGGTTCGAGTGATCTTTCGAGTCTTAGTCGGGTCGGTCGATATGGTATCAACAGAAGTCCCCCAAGTTATTGACTGAGGTGGATTTCCTCGGTCGAGGACTTGTAATCCAGGCCGATGCATGTCGACCGGTTAGAGAAGTATACCTCCTAGTCCCCAGAATGCAGATCAGAGCATCAGATCAGTAGCTACTAGTTGCATTTTCCGATCGAAGTATGCTTCCCGGAGGAAGTCGAATGGAGCGTTCGATCAGTAGCTACTGATAGCGTTTGCTGATCGGAGCATGCTTCCCGGAGGAAGTAAACTCGTGCATCCGATTAGTAGCTACTGATAGCGTTTGCCGATCGAAGCATGCTTCCCGGAGGAAGTTGAATGGAGAGTCCGATCAGTAGCTACTGATAGCATTTGCTGATCGGAGCATGCTTCCAGGAGGAAGTAAACTCGTGCATCCGATCGGTAGCTACTGATAGCGTTTGCCGATCGAAGCATGTTTCCCGGAGGAAGTTGAATGGAGAGTCCGATCAATAGCTACTGATAGCATTTGCTGATCGGAGCATGCTTCCCGGAGGAAGTAAACTCGTGCATCCGATCGGTAGCTACTTGTAACGACCCGTCCCGAGAATCGGGATTACTAGAGTGATTAAGGTGTGATTAGTGAGGGTAATCAAGGGTTAGGTGGTCCCGAGGGGTCCGGGAACTTAGAATGACGATTTTGCCCCTGGGTCGGGTAGAAATGTTGACTTTTATTTCGGGTGGTCAATTGGGGATTGACCAGTGACCAGGACGTAGTTTAGGTCGTCACGAATCCTTAGGCAGGTGGCACGCCCGATTCCGACATCCGAGGAGGAAGTTGTGATGTTCGGAAGGTTGAGGGCTTAACCGTAATTTGGGTAAAGTAGGGGGAATAGTTGACTTTTTCTACGGACGAGTTTTGGTATGTTGACCTAGGATGGTTAGATAGATCTCGTCGTCCTGAGTTCGATGACAGGCGGCACGTATGCATCGGACTTACGATGAGTGAGATACGGGTCTAGAACGTTAGTGGCGAAACCGTAAAATGAGTTAAAAAGAAGGGTAAATTGGTCTTTCTGCACATTGGGATTTGTGCAGAAAGAAAGAAATGGACGGTTGAGATTGGGCCATGTGGGAGTGCTTGGCTGGGGGATGGTGACACATGGCAGGTGTGTAGAGGCTTCTGGTGCGATCCTGTGTGTTCACGGTCCTAAATAATTGGGTGAACCCGTGTGTGTGTGGTTCTTCGACAAACACAGAGAACAGAGGGTGAGAGTTTGAGATCAATTGATCGATCTGGGTGCAAGGGTGAGTAAATAGGGAGTTGTGAGAGTGATAGTGAGGCAAGGCGGAGCTGGTGGCCGTGAATTTGTGGTGCAATCGTGCACGGCGGCACGACGGCACGGCGGAGGTGTGGAGAACTTTTGGGGGGAAACAGGGAGCTTGTGAGGTCGAGGTGGTGGCTACGCCGTGAGGCGAGGCAAACCAAGGCAAGGGGAGGCTGAGGAGACTGCAAGGAGTCCAACGACCACATGGGTAGGCGGCGGTGCGCACGGCGGAGCTGCAATCGAAGGGTAAGGCTTCTTTGCTCTGTTTTGCCGTGAAATTTCAGTTTGAAAGTCGTGAGTCTAGGCTTAGTGTCGATGGGATTGAAGGTCAGGGTTATGTTTAGGGAGGTCCTAGGTGTCGACTGGGATGGTCGCCGTGACGGGGGGTGTTCACGGCGGAGCTCGGTTGAAGTGAAGTCTCTGTTCCTCTGTTTAGCCGTAAACTTCAAACGGTGAGTCGACGAGTTTGGAGGTGAGTCGAGGGTAACAGAGGTTTGGTCTAGGTTCAGTGAGGTCTCAGGGATCGTCTGGTGTCACCACCGTGACGGGAGGTGACCGGAGTTGAGGAGTCGTGAAACAGGGGGACATTAGCCGCCTGGTTTTGAGCTTGAATCGACGATGACGGGACTGTGTCGAGGTTAGAGGAGTTGAGGGATGGATTCGTGGGGTCTGGACGAAGCTGTAGGAGAAGAGAGGGAGTGAATTGGTGGCCGGACGGCAGAGAATACCTCTCGCCGGTTCAGCCTGCGACGGCCGGTTCAGCACAGGTTGAAGATGGTACTGTAGCTGGCGCGTGGGGCCACGCGCAACCACTTTGGGCGGCGCGTGGGGGCGCGTGCGGCGGCGTATGGAGAAGCGATTAACAGGACTTTTGGTCTAGGAGTTGTGGTGAGTTCCTTGGGGTTGGTTTCGAGTCAATCGGAAGTCGTTTGAATGTAGTTCCGCGAGGGTGAATGTTTAGGGTCCCGGGTTTTAAGTCTTTGGTTCGGGGAATTTTAAGGAAATTAGGTAGTTGTGTCGTAGACGTATTAGTGATATAATTTGACGGTGTTTGACAGGATCGGGATTTCCCGAGGAAGCCGAGGAACGGGCTGGACATTCGGGACGCGAGTAGGGCTCAGTACTGTGAGTGGACCCTTTCCTTAAACTCGATCATGCATAACTGTTTTTATATACGTTTTTGATGGTTTTACTTAAGACACTATGTTATCGCATATGTTATGATGATTTTACGTGGTTATACGTGATTGAGATATTTGCACGTTTTTCGAGACGTTTTCGGGATTTTGCACGTTTTTCGAGAAAATGCTGGTTTTCGGATTTTGATGCCACATTTGGGGATTTCCACCTATAAAGGTTTTCTGATAATAATAAATGGGTTATGAAATATGATTTGTGAGTACATGTGGTCTTGGTATGAAAATGGATATTTTTCCGGATTTGGGTTCGGAATGACGGTTCTGAACGCCGGAAGGGCTTCAGACCAGTGATTTCGGATTCGGGTTTGGAGGAGGATTTGGTAAATGGTTTTGAAATGGTTTTGGGATTGGATTTGCTGGATCTGGTTATTGGGTTTAAAGACCCGGATATATGTGACGGGGGACCGGCCGGATTGGGTTTAAAGACCCGGATTGAGTTTAAAGACTCGGGAGTTTAAAGACTCGGATATATTGATTTTCCCCCGTAGGCCTTGAGTTTAAAGACTCGGGAGTTTAAAGACTCGGATATGATTAAGGCCTGGATTGAGTTTAAAGACTCGGGAGTTTAAAGACTCGGATAGGTCCAGCAGGTTCGATCGGGAAATGAGGATTTGATACGGTTTCTGATACTCATGCTATGGTTTCTTAAGATATTTTATAGTGTTTCTGTTTCTTATGATGTTTTATCACGATTATTTTATAACTGTGTTCATAACTGTTGGTTATGCATGTGGTTTCAAAACGGAGGGTTAAACTCGGTTTTCTTATAAAATGGTTTTTGAACTTTTTGTACTTTCTGGTCCACTCACACTTTTGTTTAAATTGCCCTCCAGGTTGTGGAGCGAGCGCGGGGTCTTGACGTCGAGGCAGTGTCCGAGGCATAGAAGTGACGTGAGGGATCCTAAAAGAGTTTAAAGGCTTCTGTGTGCGTGTACTTTATCAGTTTTTATTTTCCTTGTAAACGATAAGGTTGAGATATTTTGTAATTACTCCTGCGTCTGACTGGGTTAGAGCGAGTTTTACTTGAGTTTTGTGTCGGGGAGTCAGACGGGAGCGGGATTTACCTCGGGTTTCGGGGTGAAACCGGGGTGGGTCCTGACAATTGGTATCAGAGCATAGGTTTGTCGAGTTTGTGGGGTTTGTTGGTTTGTGAGGTTGTGTTCTAGTTGCTTAACTACTTCTATGCCTCTTTCAGCGTGCGGTTGACGATGCCTCCGAGACGTAGACCCTCTCCACAACCTGAAGAAGTAGCAAAAGAGACGGAGAGTGTCACGATTGAGCGAGCCCAGCGGCTCGGGGCTACTACTTTTAGTGGTGGGGCTGATCCTGAGGAAGCCCAGAGGTGGATTACCAGACTGGAGCGGATTTTTGCGGTGATGCATTGTCCGCCGGAGGAGCGAGTATTGTTGGCTGCATTTTTACTAGATGGTGCGGCGTACGAGTGGTGGTATACCCTCGAGTTGTCCGGTTGGGATGTCCATAGTGTAACCTGGGAGACGTTCAGGGAACGGTTCCTGGAGCAATATTATCCTCGTTCTTTCCGGGATGCCAGGGAGGCGGAGTTTCTGCAGCTCCAGCAAGGGAATATGACCGTGGCAGAGTATGAACGGAAGTTCCAGATGTTGTCTCGGTTTGCTCCTGCTTTTGTGGCCACTGAAGCCGAGAAATGCCGTAGGTTTGAGTTGGGTTTGCGCGGTGAGATTCGAGCCGTAGTGACGGCTGGACCTTTTGCTACCCTCCGAGACTTGTCGGATGCTGCGGTGCGAGTTGAGGCTAGTTTGCCGGTGCGACGCCGGGAACCATCTATTCCTGGAGCTTCGAGCCAGCGGACACCGAAAAGGGGTAACTTCGGTGGATCGTCCTCGTCGGGCGATGATCGTTTTGGTAGGCCTGGCAGTTTCCAGAGTTCAGGATTTCAGGGGTACCGAGTACCGCCGACTCCGCAAGCGAGTGCGACGTCGGTAGCGTCTACAGGGAGACCGAGCAGTGGATCAGGCTGGAATGTGTGTTTCTACTGCGGGGAGCGAGGTCATTTTCGACGTGAGTGTCCACAGTTGCCACATGAAGGTGGTGTAGGCAGAGGAGCAGCGGAGCCTGGGCAGAGTACAGCGTCAGGGACAGCAGGTACGAGAGGAGGTGGTGGCACTGCCACGAGTAGTTCGAGGGGACGTGGTAGAGCGTCAGGATCTCAGGCCCGGGTGTTCTCGATGACTCAGCAGGAGAATCAGTCGATACCAGATGTGGGGACAGGTACTTGTTTTACTTTTGGTTGTTCTGTTGGTTTGGTTGTTGGATCTCAGGGTAGAGTCTAGGAGTTTGCCTAGAGGACTTGGCGTGGTACAGTGAGTTCCGTAGGAGGGTGACGGAAGGTATAGGAAAGGAGTGACTATAACTGATCGATCGGAGACTATGGAAGGAGAGAACCCACAAGCTAGAGTTTGCCTTTAGGACCTTGTGGAGTTATTCCGACAGTGGCCGGAATAGTAGCCGAGGGAGATGGGTGGACGATTGTTTGGGTTAGTAGTCGAGTTGGTTCGGGCAGGTAGAGTGGTTGTATACGAGGATGTACTCTATGACTTCTGTCGGGTACTGTGAAATGAGGTATTTTATAATACCTTTGTTTTCTGTTCATAGAGTTTCCCTTGCGTACACCATGCAGTTGTTACATAGCTAGGGTTGGCTGTGGTAACAGTAGTTGGGGATGGAGTGAAATACCCAAGGTGGAGATGATAGACAGGAAACCTAGGAGAGGTTGTTCTTTACCGGGTAGGAGACCCTAGGTGTTGGGAACTAGCTGTGGAATTTCGGGGACGAAATTCTTTTTAGGTGGGTAGATTGTAACGACCCGTCCCGAGAATCGGGATTACTAGAGTGATTAAGGTGTGATTAGTGAGGGTAATCAAGGGTTAGGTGGTCCCGAGGGGTCCGGGAACTTAGAATGACGATTTTGCCCCTGGGTCGGGCAGAAATGTTGACTTTTATTTTGGGTGGTCAATTGGGGATTGACCAGTGACCAGGACGTAGTTTAGGTCGTCACGAATCCTTAGGCAGGTGGCACGCCCGATTCCGACATCCGAGGAGGAAATTGTGATGTTCGGAAGGTTGAGGGCTTAACCGTAATTTGGGTAAAGTAGGGGGAATAGTTGACTTTTTCTACGGACGAGTTTTGGTATGTTGACCTAGGATGGTTAGATAGATCTCGTCGTCCTGAGTTCGATGACAGGCGGCACGTATGCATCGGACTTACGATGAGTGAGATACGGGTCTAGAACGTTAGTGGCGAAACCGTAAAATGAGTTAAAAAGAAGGGTAAATTGGTCTTTCTGCACATTGGGATTTGTGCAGAAAGAAAGAAATGGACGGTTGAGATTGGGCCATGTGGGAGTGCTTGGCTGGGGGATGGTGACACATGGCAGGTGTGTAGAGGCTTCTGGTGCGATCCTGTGTGTTCACGGTCCTAAATAATTGGGTGAACCCGTGTGTGTGTGGTTCTTCGACAAACACAGAGAACAGAGGGTGAGAGTTTGAGATCAATTGATCGATCTGGGTGCAAGGGTGAGTAAATAGGGAGTTGTGAGAGTGATAGTGAGGCAAGGCGGAGCTGGTGGCCGTGAATTTGTGGTGCAATCGTGCACGGCGGCACGGCGGAGGTGTGGAGAAATTTTGGGGGGAAACAGGGAGCTTGTGAGGTCGAGGTGGTGGCTACGCCGTGAGGCGAGGCAAACCAAGGCAAGGGGAGGCTGAGGAGACTGCAAGGAGTCCAACGACCACAGGGGTAGGCGGCGGTGCGCACGGCGGAGCTGCAATCGAAGGGTAAGGCTTCTTTGCTCTGTTTTGCCGTGAAATTTCAGTTTGAAAGTCGTGAGTCTAGGCTTAGTGTCGATGGGATTGAAGGTCAGGGTTATGTTTAGGGAGGTCCTAGGTGTCGACTGGGATGGTCGCCGTGACGGGGGGTGTTCACGGCGGAGCTCGGTTGAAGTGAAGTCTCTGTTCCTCTGTTTAGCCGTAAACTTCAAACGGTGAGTCGACGAGTTTGGAGGTGAGTCGAGGGTAACAGAGGTTTGGTCTAGGTTCAGTGAGGTCTCAGGGACCGTCTGGTGTCACCACCGTGACGGGAGGTGACCGGAGTTGAGGAGTCGTGAAACAGGGGGACATTAGCCGTCTGGTTTTGAGCTTGAATCGACGATGACGGGACTGTGTCGAGGTTAGAGGAGTTGAGGGATGGATTCGTGGGGTCTGGACGAAGCTGTAGGAGAAGAGAGGGAGTGAATTGGTGGCCGGACGGCAGAGAATGCCTCTCGCCGGTTCAGCCTGCGACGGCCGGTTCAGCACAGGTTGAAGATGGTACTGTAGCTGGCGCGTGGGGCCACGCTGACTACGCCCAAACTACGCATTAAATTAAACATGTAATTCGAGTGTTATACAATTTAAACCCTTTTTGTGTAGATGTAGTATTGATAAATAGGGATCGTTCTTAACCGGGGAAATTAGGGAACATTAATAATATGTTAGTGGAATATGAATAAAAGTATAATGAATTAGAGAATTAAATAATAAAAGAATTAAACAATCAAAGAATTAATAAATTAAAGAATAGATGAACAAGATAATAATGAATTAATGAATTACAAAGAATTAATAAATTAACGAATTAAAGAATGAAATAATAGAAGAATAAAGGACTTAGTTAATCAAAGAATAAAGGAATTAATTAATCAAAGAATCAATAAATTAAATAATAAAGGAATGAAAGCATAAAAGCATCAAAGAATAAAAGAATAAAGAATAAAAGAATAACGAATAAACAAGGGGGGTTTTGAAGAGGTTTGTAATTATGTAAATAAGTAAAAGCATAGATAAACTCATTCTATTTCTATTCTAACTTATGCACAAAGTAGACTTCCCGTAAACACAAACTTCAACAACATACTACAATTGCAAATATTTGAATTAATCACGAAATTATACCTTCACAAACTCATATTTCTTCATACATTTTTCATATTATAAATGCACCGAACAGCGGATTTTTACTTATAATATAATTACCTTAAGTTTGTGATTTAATGCGCCGAACAGCGGTTATACATTAAATCTCTCCAAATCTACTCTAAATGCCCCGAACAGCGGATCAACATTTAGTTTCGAAATGAAGTTTAAGCTCTAAAATGTAAGAAGTGAATGATTTTTAGAAAGTAAAACACATGGAGATTATACTCAATTTTCACAAAAGATAGGAAGGAGAAACCAATACATATATTGCATTATAATTAGAACCAATAACAAATAAAAGAGTTTAAGAGAATGGAGAGCAAATGTTACACTTTTCAGATTGGATGAGAACAATGGATTGTTTTTCACAAGAAACACCGAACAGCGGCTGGAACCTTATGAAGATGAAAGAAGATTAAACAAGGAAATTCGGACTTGAACTCTCAAAATTGTATTGGAACTATTTTGCCAAGATTTCTCCTAAAAGAGGCTCAATTTTGTGCTACTTGGAAGTGATTTCAACAAGTGAAATCAACTCCTATTTATAGGTGGAGAAAGCTACCAAAAATAATATAAAAATACAATAAAAAAAATGGAATAATGGAATGATGAGTAATAAAGATTTGTGATGATGTTTAGAGGTGGTTTGAGTTGTAAAGTTGTAAAATTGGGTTGGAAAGTTGTTGGAAGGTGGCTGGAAATTGAGTGGAGGTCTGCTGGAAAATAGGGCAGGAAATTTCGGTGGCTGCCTGCTGAATTGGTGAGCTGCAGCTCGGCTGGGATGCGCTGAAGAGAAACAGAAGACTTCGGCAGGCGCGCGCTGATCGTGATGAAGAGACTTCGGCAGGCGCCTTCCGACGGGTCAGCTGGGCTGGCGCGAATGGGCTGAAGCGAATGGGCTGCACGGGCCGGGCTGCACAGGCCGGATTGGGCTGACGCGCTGGGCCAGGCCACTTGGCGACGGGCTGGGCTGCAAAAATAATTGGGTTTGGGCTGTATTAATTAATTTAATTAAAATATAACTAAATTAATTATTCCACCGAATTTCGTCCATATTTTATTCGTTATAATTCCGATCGAAACGATTCTTTCGCCAAAAATACTCCAAATTACAACCTTTATTTTTCTAAACATAAAAATCACAAAATAATTTATTTTATCAATTTATTTAATATTTTAATATTAAAAGTCAAGTATAAAGGGTATAAAATAATATAAAATAATGCTTATTTAACGTCCTATCAAATACCCCCACACTTAAACTTTGCTAGTCCCTAGCAAATACTAAAATCAAACTACGAATTCAAAACAAGTAGACCCTTAACCATTTGTCTCAAATTTCATTGTTATAATCATGGCATAAAAGATTTTCACTTAAAACATTTAAGCAAATGGAATTCAAAAGTTAATATATGGTAACAAAATGTTCAACAAGTAAGATAATGAGTAAATATGGTGAAATGGAGTTCTGCACGAATAAGACAAGTATGAATCAACTCACAAGGATATGCACTCATAAATTCACTCAATTTGTGAGGGTTTGTGTTTGCACTCAAAGTATGTGAGAAATACTCACATAATCGAAATGAAGTACTTTTGCAAAATTTCAAACAAACACCTCAAGATAAAAACAAAACATACTTGCACAAATGAACCAAAACCATAAGCTTACTCAAGTGATTGACTCAACTAATCAAAATTTACCATCTTAAGGATCATAAGGTCTTTACGAAGGTTGTAATGAGGCTAAGTTTAGAGGCAAGGAATATATAGGACAAGTGGTGCTCAAATTCGTTCCAAGACTCAATAGACTCCCAAAACGTATCATAACTTCCCAACCTTAGTGCAATGATGTCAGTAATCCATCCCTTCGAACATAGGCCTAATTTCATCTTGTTGGGCCTCGAATTCATTCTTTGTGCCGGATTTACAAATGTAAAGGACTTAACTCAAACATTCATAATCAAACCTTATTACCTTGATAAAAACTTCAATATATCTTTCTTTCTTTTTTTCTTCTCTTTTTTTATATTTTTTTTTCATTTTTTTTTTCATATATCAAGGTAATAACATGTGTCAAAAATACAACAATGTTTGAGTAAGTAAATCCACAAAATACACATAAAAGTCTTTCAATATCATCATTTTCTCTTTACATAATCATTATGTCTTCAACCGAGTCCTTGGAACAAAGGTAAAAGATGTCTATACTAAGCTCAAGTGTTTAGATAATCATGGTGAGGAAAGAAAGGCTTAATGTGGGCTCAAAAGGGGTAAAACTAAGGGGGTCGCAACTTGTGCGCACAAAATAGGGAACATGGATGTTTGAATTTGTGGTGTTAACCCTAATGCCTTAATCATTTCCAAAATCAGAGAATTTATTGACTTAAAAGCTTTGAAAATCACATAGAATAAGTTCTAGTGCTCTAGAGTTCATTAAAAGCTATGGCAAGCAGTTATGAGGCATATGTATATCAATTTAAACAAAGAACTTATGAATCACTCATCAAAGATGTATATAAGTTCTAAAGCTCACATAAGGTTCAAATGATTCATACTTATCATATCATGCTTATTTATGTACCAATTTACATGCATTATCTTCAAGTAGTAACACTTAATCACAAAATATTAACAAACAAATTCAAGTTGTAGTGATTATCTTTATGGCCATAACATAATCATTTCCATTCACTTATATCATTGACAAGTTAAAGGGCAACTTGATGATTCGTAAAAACACTACGTTAAAACAAAAAGACTCAAGAAAGCAATAATAATTTTTTTTTTTTGAGAAAGAAATAAAACAATTGAAAATTAAGAAAGACTTAATAAAACAATTTCAAATGCACAAATAAATTTGTAAACCATTCCCCCACACTTAAATTCTACATTGTCCTCAATGTAGGAAAATACGACGTAATTTAAACATAGAATCAAAGTAAGGAAGATGATTTAAGAAAATGAAATAAGAAAGAAAAACATAAAAGAGAGTGAAGGGTTAAAAGAAAGCAAATCTGTGTTGATGACTCCTTCACACTCGCGAACACATTGGGTTGCCTCCCAACAAGCGCTTGAAGTTTAACGTCCATCCAGCCTAGACCAAATTTAGTTTATCTGATGGGACGTCGTAGCACTCTTTCTGACTCCACATCGTGTTCGCCAATTGCCTCGATATAAGGCTTCAATCTATGGCCATTGACCTTGAACTATTTTCCAGTTCCAACGTGTTTTATCTGTATGGCTCCATGGGCAAAAATATTAGTGATAACAAAAGGTCCTACCCATCTAGAACATAACTTACCAGGAAAGAGTCTAAGCCGAGAGTTGAAAAGCAAAACTTTCTGGCCAATGTCAAATGCTTTACTCCTGATCTGTTTGTCATGAAATGCCTTTGCCTTTTCCTTGTAGATCAGAGTGCTTTCAAATGCATCATTTCTGATTTCCTCAAGCTCACTCAGCTGGAGCTTTCGATGCAGACCGGCGTCATCTAGCTTGATGTTGAACGTTTTGACGGCCCACCATGCTTTATGCTCTAGTTCCACCGGAAGGTGACATGCTTTACCGTACACCAACCTATAAGGAGACATTCCTATAGGTGTTTTGTAGGCCGTCCTGTATGCCCAAAGTGCATCATCCAACCGTTGGCTCCAATCCTTTCGATTAGGACCCACAGTTCGCTCTAGTATCTTCTTGATCTCTCTATTACTGACTTCCGCCATTCCACTCGTTTGAGGATGGTAAGGTGTAGATACTCGATGAGTGACACCATACCGTTTCAGTAAAGCTTCAATGGTCTTGTTGCAGAAATGACTTCCTCCATCACTTATTAGGACCCGCGTGATCCCAAACCTGGAAAGAATGTTAGTTCTGAGGAAATCTGCAACAGTTTTAGAGTCATTAGTCCTGGTGGCCTTAGCTTCCACCCATTTTGATACATAATCAACGGCAAGTAAGATATAGAGATAGCCATTAGATTGAGGAAACGGACCCATAAAATCGATACCCCAAACATCAAATATTTCAACAGTAAGAACATAATGTTGTGGCATTTCATCCCTGCGTCCTAAGTTTCCTGATCTCTGACATTTATCACAGGCTAAGCAAAATGAATGTGCATCTTTAAAAAGTGTGGGCCAATATAGTCCAGATTCTAAGATTTTGAGTGCAGTTTTTCTAGATCCAAAGTGGCCTCCACAAGCATGGCTATGGCAGAACTCTAGGACTGACCTATGTTCAATATCAGGGACACATCTCCTAATCAATAAATCTGCACAGTGTTTCCACAAATAAGGTTCATCCCAAATATAGTGCCTAGCATGCTTCTTAAGTTTATCTTTTTGTGCACGGGAGAGGGTGGTGGGCAACTGCTTGGTGACTAAATAATTGACAATATCAGCATACCAAGGAGTACCTCCCTCGATTCTGAAGAGTTGTTCGTCTGGAAACATCTCTTGAATCGCCACAGGATCTCGCTCATGTGCAATGCGACTCAAATGATCCGCCACCACGTTCTCTACGCCTTTCTTATCTTTAATCTCGATGTCAAACTCTTGAAGAAGAAGAATCCATCGGATCCGTCTTGGTTTCGCTTCCTTCTTGGCTAGGAGATACTTCAGTGCTGCATGATCAGTGTAAATAATGACTTTAGTTCGAAGTAGATAAGAACGAAATTTATCTAAAGCAAATACAACAGCAAGCAACTCCTTTTCTGTAGTGGTGTAGTTCATCTGGGCATCATTTAAGGTTCTGGATGCATAGTAGATGGCGTAGGGCTTCTTATCCCGCCTTTGTCCGAGTACGGCTCCAACTGCATAATCAGAGGCATCGCACATTAGTTCAAAGGGTAAGGACCAATCAGGGGCACAAAGAATGGGGGCAGTGGTTAAGAGATTTTTAAGCTTTTCAAAAGCT
Source organism: Prinsepia uniflora (assembly GCA_032719365.1). Lineage (NCBI taxonomy): Eukaryota > Viridiplantae > Streptophyta > Magnoliopsida > Rosales > Rosaceae > Prinsepia > Prinsepia uniflora. Next base: position 73,723,104 of record CM064871.1, read on the forward strand.
TCCTGACAGTCTGCATCAAAGACGAAGGGTGTCTCCTTCTGAAGCAGTCGGCACAAGGGCCTTGCAATGTGGGAGAAGTCTTGGATAAATCTTCTGTAAAATCCTGCGTGACCAAGAAATGAACGGATTCCTCTCACCGAAGTGGGAGAGGGTAAGTGGCGCACAGTATCAACTTTAGATTTATCGACTTCAATTCCTCTTTCAGAGACAATATGGCCCAAGACTATCCCTTGTCTAACCATGAAATGGCATTTCTCCCAGTTAAGTACCAGATTAGTTTCGACACACCTTTGTAAGATAAGTGCTAAGTGTTCTAAGCATGCATCAAAACTATCCCCAAAGACACTAAAATCGTCCATAAATACTTCAATTATTTTTTCGACGTATTCAGAGAAAATAGAAAGCATGCATCTTTGGAAAGTACCTGGGGCGTTACATAAACCGAAAGGCATTCTTCGGTAGGCAAAAGTGCCAAAAGGACAAGTGAAAGTCGTTTTATCTTGGTCATTTTGAGCGATACAGATTTGATTGTACCCGGAATAACCATCAAGAAAGCAATAATAGGAGTGACCTGCTAACCTTTCAAGCATTTGATCAATGAAGGGCAAAGGAAAGTGATCCTTCCTAGTTGCTTTGTTCAGGCGTCGATAGTCGATGCAGACTCTGTATCCGGTCACTGTTCGTTGGGGCACTAGCTCTCCTTCACTGTTCGCAACAACTGTGACTCCACTTTTCTTTGGGACTACTTGGACTGGTGAGACCCATTTGCTGTCTGAAATTGGGTAGATGACACCACAGTCCAAGAGTTTGATGACCTCTTGTTTTACGACTTCCATCATTGGAGGATGGAGGCGACGTTGGGCTTCGCGAGAGGGTTTTGCATCATCTTCCAGTAAGATTCGATGCACACAAGTTGTAGGGCTTATTCCCTTGATATCTGACAGAGTCCATCCAATGGCTGTCTTGTACTTTGTCAAGACCTGTACCAGTCTATCTTCCTGTGACTCGGTTAGTGCAGAAGACACTATGACGGGCAGAGTGTCGTCCGAGCCAAGATACGCATACTTCAGGTGGTCAGGCAAAACTTTGAGCTCGAGAACGGGGGTCTGAATCACTGAAGGAGGAGTGGCATTAGTACTAATTGGAAATGACGAGGGTACCTGATGATTCACCATTCTGGGGGTCTCATTTAGGGTCATGACTTCATCCCAAATTCGAGGTTCTAGTTCGTAATCTGTATCCTCAACCAAGGCGTCCCCTGATTGTGTTAGGCCAACTCCTTTCTGGATTATCATGTTGAGTGTGTCTTCTCGAATTGAATCAAAATGTTTCTCTGCGAGAGAAGTGCACACGTCAACAGAAAAAGTAGTATGAGTTGCGGAACTAGGGTACCTCATGGCATCAAAAATGTTGAAGCCAATCTCCTCTCCGTCTACTTCCATAGTTAATGTTCCATTGAACACATCAATCTTTGTCTTGGCAGTTCTCATGAATGGTCTTCCCAACAGCATTAGTGGAGCTTGATTCGTAGGGGAATCCTCCATGTCTAGGACATAAAAGTCAGCTGGGAAGATGAGCTGGTTAACCTGCACAAGAACATCTTCTACGTATCCCTTAGGATACACATTAGAGCGATCGGCTAACTGAATGATAATATCGTCATGCTGTAATTTACCTAGACCTAGGGCAACATATAGTGAATATGGCATAACATTAATGGATGCTCCTAAGTCTAGCATGACTTTATCAAATGACTTGTTACCAATCACGCAGGGAACAGAAAAACTCCCTGGATCCTTCAACTTTGGGGGTAGCCGACGCTGGATTACAGCAGAAACTGTTTCACTCACCATCACAACCTCCTTCTCCCTCGTCTGGCGCCTTGGAGTGCATAACTCTTTCAAAAATTTTGCGTATTTAGGCACTTGTTTGATGCACTCGATCAAGGGCATGTTGATTTGCACCCTTTTGAAGATCTCCAAGATTTCCTCATCGGATTCATTCTTCTTAGATTTGGCAAGCCTACTTGGAAATGGTGCATGCACAAACGGGGAATTAGTAACAACCGAACTTGAAGGGATTGGGTTATTACCTTGTGTGTGGGTAGGTTGAACTGGCGGTTGTGTCATGGTGGTCTTAGTTGCCACCTTGTGCTTTTCAGCCTCAGAAACGGCTGGATCTGGTTCTATTTCTCCGAGCACTTTACCACTTCGAGTGGTGATTGCATTGGCTTCAGGTCTTACATTTGGGTTGGGCGTAGGTTGAGGTGGAAGCACCCCGCTAGCTTGGATCTTACCCATGAAGTCCACGACCTTACCCATTTGGTCCTTGAGATCAGCGATGTCTTTTTGTTGATTTTCCTGACCTGTGACAAGAGCCTGAGTTGAAGCCATTAGTGTTTGCTGCCCTTGGGAAAGAGCAGCCAGCATTTTATCATAATCAGGATTAGAAGATGAAGAAGTATGATTATTTGCATGATTATGAGAAAAGTTAGAAAATGGGACCGGGGGCCTTGGTTGCCATGTGGGCCTTGGTTGCCATGTGGGCCTTGGGAACTGGTCTGGGACACGGTTTGGCCCGGTCGACATGTGCTGAGGGTTTAGGACATTGTTCGGATCTCTCCAACTGTAACCTTGGGTCCTTGGCCCTCCTTGATAGCCTCCAATGGCGTGTGCCATTTCAGTTCCGGAGTCTTCTTCCCTTGCAGTGTAGGGACATTGTTCCTCAAGATGGCCTTGAGAGCATATGGAACAAACTGGAGCTACCTGTTTCTTTAGCTCAAGCATATTCGAAAGCATAGAGGTGATTTTATCTAACTTTGAATCATTTATAGCATGGGAACTTACCTCATGTACCTTTCTAGAAATGGGATCGGCACCTTCGTATTGTGCATCATTGAGTGCACGGCTTTCAAGTAGTGCACGACCATCTACTAGGCTCCGAGCTAAGAAACTTCCATTAGCTGCAGCATCGAGCAGTCCTCTATCCCAACCTTTGAGTCCTTCATAAAAGTAGGTTAAAAGATAGCCTTCTGTGATCCCGTGAGTAGGGCATGAAGCACAAAGTTCCTTAAACCTCTCATAGTACTGGCTGAAATTCTCATCATGTTCTTTTTGCTTGATTCCAGTGATCTCTTTTCTTAAGACCGTAATCTTTGAGGCAGGGAAGTACTTGGTAAGAAACTCCTGAACCAACTTCTCCCAAGAGTCAATATGATTGGGTGGGAGACTTAAAAGCCATACCCGTGCTCTTTCTTCCAAAGACAATGGGAAAGCTTTCAGCTTCATGATTTCCAAGTCCGCATCATCCGGACACATACTACTAATGATGAATTGGAACTCCGTTAAGTGTTTGTGTGGATCTTCATTTCTGATTCCACGGAACTTGGGTAGTTGATGAAGGACTCCACTCTTAAGCTCAATATCTTTCTTGTTGGTTCGAGGCTCGGGATACTGGATGCAGAAGTCTGTAGTGCCATTTGTGTTTGCACATGTCTGCTCCCGGATACTCAGGTTTCGTGCCATGGTTATCGGTGTTCCGAAAATCTGTTCTTCTTCTGAATTACTCTTCTCGCTTTTGGACTCACCGAATATTGGGGATGGAGGTTCGAACGAACTGGTTTGCTTAAGTGCGTCTCTGAATGTGGCGTTGCTTGGTGAGATGTCAAGTTGTCTTCTCAGCCGATCAAGCTTAGATTGATGAGCATGCATTCATAAGTTCGTACCTCTATGAAAACAAAACTCTAAGTTAGAAGGCAAGTATACACAAGAAGAGATAATAAGAGTAAGATAGTAGAGATTTGCATAAAGTATCACATAAATGGAAACCAGGATTAACAAAAAGTTACGTTAATGGAAAGAAAATGCACAAGTTCCAAATTCAAACTAATAATGCAATAAGTAGAGTTTTAGAGTGTCATGAATAACTTTCTCCTTCCGCTTCTCATAGTACTTTCCTGGGCGTACGGCCTGCGCGTACTGATAACCACCATTCCACCATTCAACATTAATCATGGCCAGTTGAGATAGATGTAACGCGAGAAGCAAGGATAATTTTAAGAGCACCCCGAGGCTAGCTTGGCATATACTCCATTGGTGTTCCCTTTCTTAATCCAAAACTTGTCACCAGTCATAACTCTCCTAGACACCATAATTAATCCAAATGATGACGTAGAGAATTACCAAACCCTAGTGTTTACAAACTCCGCCCCAACCTCATGTCCATAGATTCGAGTCTATGGTGTGTGGTGATGAAATCCACACATCATGAAGGGTTAAGGAGAAAGTAAATAAGAGGGGCACTACCTGTTCCCGAAAGTAAGATTTTGAAGAAAAATGGACTAAGAGATTCATGCAACTCTAAAACAATTAATAGGAAACAATACTTACACTTTAGGAAATTCAAAGATGAATAAAGTTTCAAAAAAAATAAAAACTTCAATATATCTTTCTTTCTTTTTTTCTTCTCTTTTTAATTTTATTTTTTTTTAATTTTATTTTTTTTATTTATTCCGAATTTTCTTTTTTTCATTTAAAATTTAAAGTTTAACAAGACATAAACAAATAATTGATTACATAAAAATAAAGGTTATGGAATAAAATTAAAAGAAAGTTAATGGAATAAAGTTAATGTAATATAATTAAAGTTAAGGGAATAAAGAAAAAGTGTGAATATTAAGTTAATGGAATAAAGTATAATGGAATAAATAAAAGTAAAAGTAAAGAAAAGTGAACATATAAAATATGCATTTATGAACAAGTATCAAATTTAATATGAACAAATATATATAAAAAAAAATTATGAACATTTATGAACAAGTATAAATTAGAAATTAAGAAAAAGTAAAGTATGAGCATTATAAACAAACATAATAAGAACAATAATAAGATGGATAAATAAAATTTAAACAAGTAAGTAAATGTTATAAACAAATATAATATTAACAAAAATAAAATTTATAAACAAGTATAATATGCACAATTTATATACATACACTAACAAATTAAAATGATTTTCAATTTCCCCGGCAACGGCGCCAAAAATTGACTACGCCCAAACTACGCATTAAATTAAACATGTAATTCGAGTGTTATACAATTTAAACCCTTTTTGTGTAGATGTAGTATTGATAAATAGGGATCGTTCTTAACCGGGGAAATTAGGGAACATTAATAATATGTTAGTGGAATATGAATAAAAGAATAATGAATTAGAGAATTAAATAATAAAAGAATTAAACAATCAAAGAATTAATAAATTAAAGAATAGATGAACAAGATAATAATGAATTAATGAATTACAAAGAATTAATAAATTAACGAATTAAAGAATGAAATAATAGAAGAATAAAGGACTTAGTTAATCAAAGAATAAAGGAATTAATTAATCAAAGAATCAATAAATTAAATAATAAAGGAATGAAAGCATAAAAGCATCAAAGAATAAAAGAATAACGAATAAACAAGGGGGGTTTTGAAGAAGTTTGTAATTATGTAAATAAGTAAAAGCATAGATAAACTCATTCTATTTCTATTCTAACTTATGCACAAAGTAGACTTCCCGTAAACACAAACTTCAACAACATACTACAATTGCAAATATTTGAATTAATCACGAAATTATACCTTCACAAACTCATATTTCTTCATACATTTTTCATATTATAAATGCACCGAACAGCGGATTTTTACTTATAATATAATTACCTTAAGTTTGTGATTTAATGCGCCGAACAGCGGTCATACATTAAATCTCTCCAAATCTACTCTAAATGCCCCGAACAGCGGATCAACATTTAGTTTCGAAATGAAATTTAAGCTCTAAAATGTAAGAAGTGAATGATTTTTAGAAAGTAAAACACATGGAGATTATACTCAATTTTCACAAAAGATAGGAAGGAGAAACCAATACATATATTGCATTATAATTAGAACCAATAACAAATAAAAGAGTTTAAGAGAATGGAGAGCAAATGTTACACTTTTCAGATTGGATGAGAACAATGGATTGTTTTTCACAAGAAACACCGAACAGCGACTGGAACCTTATGAAGATGGAAGAAGATTAAACAAGGAAATTCGGACTTGAACTCTCAAAATTGTATTGGAACTATTTTGCCAAGATTTCTCCTAAAAGAGGCTCAATTTTGTGCTACTTGGAAGTGATTTCAACAAGTGAAATCAACTCCTATTTATAGGTGGAGAAAGCTACCAAAAATAATATAAAAATACAATAAAAAAAATGGAATAATGGAATGATGAGTAATAAAGATTTGTGATGATGTTTAGAGGTGGTTTGAGTTGTAAAGTTGTAAAATTGGGTTGGAAAGTTGTTGGAAGGTGGCTGGAAATTGAGTGGAGGTCTGCTGGAAAATAGGGCAGGAAATTTCGGTGGCTGCCTGCTGAATTGGTGAGCTGCAGCTCGGCTGGGATGCGCTGAAGAGAAACAGAAGACTTCGGCAGGCGCGCGCTGATCGTGATGAAGAGACTTCGGCAGGCGCCTTCCGACGGGTCAGCTGGGCTGGCGCGAATGGGCTGAAGCGAATGGGCTGCACGGGCCGGGCTGCACAGGCTGGATTGGGCTGACGCGCTGGGCCAGGCCACTTGGCGACGGGCTGGGCTGCAAAAATAATTGGGTTTGGGCTGTATTAATTAATTTAATTAAAATATAACTAAATTAATTATTCCACCGAATTTCGTCCATATTTTATTCGTTATAATTCCGATCGAAACGATTCTTTCGCCAAAAATACTCCAAAAAAATCACAAAATAATTTATTTTATCAATTTATTTAATATTTTAATATTAAAAGTCAAGTATAAAGGGTATAAAATAATATAAAATAATGCTTATTTAACGTCCTATCACACGCGCAGCCACTTTGGGCGGCGCGTGGGGGCGCGTGCGGCGGCGTATGGAGAAGCGATTAACAGGACTTTTGGTCTAGGAGTTGTGGTGAGTTCCTTGGGGTTGGTTTCGAGTCAATCGGAAGTCGTTTGAATGTAGTTCCGCGAGGGTGAATGTTTAGGGTCCCGGGTTTTAAGTCTTTGGTTCGGGGAATTTTAAGGAAATTAGGTAGTTGTGTCGTAGACGTATTAGTGATATAATTTGACGGTGTTTGACAGGATCGGGATTTCCCGAGGAAGCCGAGGAACGGGCTGGACATTCGGGACGCGAGTAGGGCTCAGTACTGTGAGTGGACCCTTTCCTTAAACTCGATCATGCATAACTGTTTTTATATACGTTTTTGATGGTTTTACTTAAGACACTATGTTATCGCATATGTTATGATGATTTTACGTGGTTATACGTGATTGAGATATTTGCACGTTTTTCGAGACGTTTTCGGGATTTTGCACGTTTTTCGAGAAAATGCTGGTTTTCGGATTTTGATGCCACATTTGGGGATTTCCACCTATAAAGGTTTTCTGATAATAATAAATGGGTTATGAAATATGATTTGTGAGTACATGTGGTCTTGGTATGAAAATGGATATTTTTCCGGATTTGGGTTCGGAATGACGGTTCTGAACGCCGGAAGGGCTTCAGACCAGTGATTTCGGATTCGGGTTTGGAGGAGGATTTGGTAAATGGTTTTGAAATGGTTTTGGGATTGGATTTGCTGGATCTGGTTATTGGGTTTAAAGACCCGGATATATGTGACGGGGGACCGGCCGGATTGGGTTTAAAGACCCGGATTGAGTTTAAAGACTCGGGAGTTTAAAGACTCGGATATATTGATTTTCCCCCGTAGGCCTTGAGTTTAAAGACTCGGGAGTTTAAAGACTCGGATATGATTAAGGCCTGGATTGAGTTTAAAGACTCGGGAGTTTAAAGACTCGGATAGGTCCAGCAGGTTCGATCGGGAAATGAGGATTTGATACGGTTTCTGATACTCATGCTATGGTTTCTTAAGATATTTTATAGTGTTTCTGTTTCTTATGATGTTTTATCACGATTATTTTATAACTGTGTTCATAACTGTTGGTTATGCATGTGGTTTCAAAACGGAGGGTTAAACTCGGTTTTCTTATAAAATGGTTTTTGAACTTTTTGTACTTTCTGGTCCACTCACACTTTTGTTTAAATTGCCCTCCAGGTTGTGGAGCGAGCGCGGGGTCTTGACGTCGAGGCAGTGTCCGAGGCATAGAAGTGACGTGAGGGATCCTAAAAGAGTTTAAAGGCTTCTGTGTGCGTGTACTTTATCAGTTTTTATTTTCCTTGTAAACGATAAGGTTGAGATATTTTGTAATTACTCCTGCGTCTGACTGGGTTAGAGCGAGTTTTACTTGAGTTTTGTGTCGGGGAGTCAGACGGGAGCGGGATTTACCTCGGGTTTCGGGGTGAAACCGGGGTGGGTCCTGACAATTGGTATCAGAGCATAGGTTTGTCGAGTTTGTGGGGTTTGTTGGTTTGTGAGGTTGTGTTCTAGTTGCTTAACTACTTCTATGCCTCTTTCAGCGTGCGGTTGACGATGCCTCCGAGACGTAGACCCTCTCCACAACCTGAAGAAGTAGCAAAAGAGACGGAGAGTGTCACGATTGAGCGAGCCCAGCGGCTCGGGGCTACTACTTTTAGTGGTGGGGCTGATCCTGAGGAAGCCCAGAGGTGGATTACCAGACTGGAGCGGATTTTTGCGGTGATGCATTGTCCGCCGGAGGAGCGAGTATTGTTGGCTGCATTTTTACTAGATGGTGCGGCGTACGAGTGGTGGTATACCCTCGAGTTGTCCGGTTGGGATGTCCATAGTGTAACCTGGGAGACGTTCAGGGAACGGTTCCTGGAGCAATATTATCCTCGTTCTTTCCGGGATGCCAGGGAGGCGGAGTTTCTGCAGCTCCAGCAAGGGAATATGACCGTGGCAGAGTATGAACGGAAGTTCCAGATGTTGTCTCGGTTTGCTCCTGCTTTTGTGGCCACTGAAGCCGAGAAATGCCGTAGGTTTGAGTTGGGTTTGCGCGGTGAGATTCGAGCCGTAGTGACGGCTGGACCTTTTGCTACCCTCCGAGACTTGTCGGATGCTGCGGTGCGAGTTGAGGCTAGTTTGCCGGTGCGACGCCGGGAACCATCTATTCCTGGAGCTTCGAGCCAGCGGACACCGAAAAGGGGTAACTTCGGTGGATCGTCCTCGTCGGGCGATGATCGTTTTGGTAGGCCTGGCAGTTTCCAGAGTTCAGGATTTCAGGGGTACCGAGTACCGCCGACTCCGCAAGCGAGTGCGACGTCGGTAGCGTCTACAGGGAGACCGAGCAGTGGATCAGGCTGGAATGTGTGTTTCTACTGCGGGGAGCGAGGTCATTTTCGACGTGAGTGTCCACAGTTGCCACATGAAGGTGGTGTAGGCAGAGGAGCAGCGGAGCCTGGGCAGAGTACAGCGTCAGGGACAGCAGGTACGAGAGGAGGTGGTGGCACTGCCACGAGTAGTTCGAGGGGACGTGGTAGAGCGTCAGGATCTCAGGCCCGGGTGTTCTCGATGACTCAGCAGGAGAATCAGTCGATACCAGATGTGGGGACAGGTACTTGTTTTACTTTTGGTTGTTCTGTTGGTTTGGTTGTTGGATCTCAGGGTAGAGTCTAGGAGTTTGCCTAGAGGACTTGGCGTGGTACAGTGAGTTCCGTAGGAGGGTGACGGAAGGTATAGGAAAGGAGTGACTATAACTGATCGATCGGAGACTATGGAAGGAGAGAACCCACAAGCTAGAGTTTGCCTTTAGGACCTTGTGGAGTTATTCCGACAGTGGCCGGAATAGTAGCCGAGGGAGATGGGTGGACGATTGTTTGGGTTAGTAGTCGAGTTGGTTCGGGCAGGTAGAGTGGTTGTATACGAGGATGTACTCTATGACTTCTGTCGGGTACTGTGAAATGAGGTATTTTATAATACCTTTGTTTTCTGTTCATAGAGTTTCCCTTGCGTACACCATGCAGTTGTTACATAGCTAGGGTTGGCTGTGGTAACAGTAGTTGGGGATGGAGTGAAATACCCAAGGTGGAGATGATAGACAGGAAACCTAGGAGAGGTTGTTCTTTACCGGGTAGGAGACCCTAGGTGTTGGGAACTAGCTGTGGAATTTCGGGGACGAAATTCTTTTTAGGTGGGTAGATTGTAACGACCCGTCCCGAGAATCGGGATTACTAGAGTGATTAAGGTGTGATTAGTGAGGGTAATCAAGGGTTAGGTGGTCCCGAGGGGTCCGGGAACTTAGAATGACGATTTTGCCCCTGGGTCGGGCAGAAATGTTGACTTTTATTTTGGGTGGTCAATTGGGGATTGACCAGTGACCAGGACGTAGTTTAGGTCGTCACGAATCCTTAGGCAGGTGGCACGCCCGATTCCGACATCCGAGGAGGAAATTGTGATGTTCGGAAGGTTGAGGGCTTAACCGTAATTTGGGTAAAGTAGGGGGAATAGTTGACTTTTTCTACGGACGAGTTTTGGTATGTTGACCTAGGATGGTTAGATAGATCTCGTCGTCCTGAGTTCGATGACAGGCGGCACGTATGCATCGGACTTACGATGAGTGAGATACGGGTCTAGAACGTTAGTGGCGAAACCGTAAAATGAGTTAAAAAGAAGGGTAAATTGGTCTTTCTGCACATTGGGATTTGTGCAGAAAGAAAGAAATGGACGGTTGAGATTGGGCCATGTGGGAGTGCTTGGCTGGGGGATGGTGACACATGGCAGGTGTGTAGAGGCTTCTGGTGCGATCCTGTGTGTTCACGGTCCTAAATAATTGGGTGAACCCGTGTGTGTGTGGTTCTTCGACAAACACAGAGAACAGAGGGTGAGAGTTTGAGATCAATTGATCGATCTGGGTGCAAGGGTGAGTAAATAGGGAGTTGTGAGAGTGATAGTGAGGCAAGGCGGAGCTGGTGGCCGTGAATTTGTGGTGCAATCGTGCACGGCGGCACGGCGGAGGTGTGGAGAAATTTTGGGGGGAAACAGGGAGCTTGTGAGGTCGAGGTGGTGGCTACGCCGTGAGGCGAGGCAAACCAAGGCAAGGGGAGGCTGAGGAGACTGCAAGGAGTCCAACGACCACAGGGGTAGGCGGCGGTGCGCACGGCGGAGCTGCAATCGAAGGGTAAGGCTTCTTTGCTCTGTTTTGCCGTGAAATTTCAGTTTGAAAGTCGTGAGTCTAGGCTTAGTGTCGATGGGATTGAAGGTCAGGGTTATGTTTAGGGAGGTCCTAGGTGTCGACTGGGATGGTCGCCGTGACGGGGGGTGTTCACGGCGGAGCTCGGTTGAAGTGAAGTCTCTGTTCCTCTGTTTAGCCGTAAACTTCAAACGGTGAGTCGACGAGTTTGGAGGTGAGTCGAGGGTAACAGAGGTTTGGTCTAGGTTCAGTGAGGTCTCAGGGACCGTCTGGTGTCACCACCGTGACGGGAGGTGACCGGAGTTGAGGAGTCGTGAAACAGGGGGACATTAGCCGTCTGGTTTTGAGCTTGAATCGACGATGACGGGACTGTGTCGAGGTTAGAGGAGTTGAGGGATGGATTCGTGGGGTCTGGACGAAGCTGTAGGAGAAGAGAGGGAGTGAATTGGTGGCCGGACGGCAGAGAATGCCTCTCGCCGGTTCAGCCTGCGACGGCCGGTTCAGCACAGGTTGAAGATGGTACTGTAGCTGGCGCGTGGGGCCACGCTGACTACGCCCAAACTACGCATTAAATTAAACATGTAATTCGAGTGTTATACAATTTAAACCCTTTTTGTGTAGATGTAGTATTGATAAATAGGGATCGTTCTTAACCGGGGAAATTAGGGAACATTAATAATATGTTAGTGGAATATGAATAAAAGTATAATGAATTAGAGAATTAAATAATAAAAGAATTAAACAATCAAAGAATTAATAAATTAAAGAATAGATGAACAAGATAATAATGAATTAATGAATTACAAAGAATTAATAAATTAACGAATTAAAGAATGAAATAATAGAAGAATAAAGGACTTAGTTAATCAAAGAATAAAGGAATTAATTAATCAAAGAATCAATAAATTAAATAATAAAGGAATGAAAGCATAAAAGCATCAAAGAATAAAAGAATAAAGAATAAAAGAATAACGAATAAACAAGGGGGGTTTTGAAGAGGTTTGTAATTATGTAAATAAGTAAAAGCATAGATAAACTCATTCTATTTCTATTCTAACTTATGCACAAAGTAGACTTCCCGTAAACACAAACTTCAACAACATACTACAATTGCAAATATTTGAATTAATCACGAAATTATACCTTCACAAACTCATATTTCTTCATACATTTTTCATATTATAAATGCACCGAACAGCGGATTTTTACTTATAATATAATTACCTTAAGTTTGTGATTTAATGCGCCGAACAGCGGTTATACATTAAATCTCTCCAAATCTACTCTAAATGCCCCGAACAGCGGATCAACATTTAGTTTCGAAATGAAGTTTAAGCTCTAAAATGTAAGAAGTGAATGATTTTTAGAAAGTAAAACACATGGAGATTATACTCAATTTTCACAAAAGATAGGAAGGAGAAACCAATACATATATTGCATTATAATTAGAACCAATAACAAATAAAAGAGTTTAAGAGAATGGAGAGCAAATGTTACACTTTTCAGATTGGATGAGAACAATGGATTGTTTTTCACAAGAAACACCGAACAGCGGCTGGAACCTTATGAAGATGAAAGAAGATTAAACAAGGAAATTCGGACTTGAACTCTCAAAATTGTATTGGAACTATTTTGCCAAGATTTCTCCTAAAAGAGGCTCAATTTTGTGCTACTTGGAAGTGATTTCAACAAGTGAAATCAACTCCTATTTATAGGTGGAGAAAGCTACCAAAAATAATATAAAAATACAATAAAAAAAATGGAATAATGGAATGATGAGTAATAAAGATTTGTGATGATGTTTAGAGGTGGTTTGAGTTGTAAAGTTGTAAAATTGGGTTGGAAAGTTGTTGGAAGGTGGCTGGAAATTGAGTGGAGGTCTGCTGGAAAATAGGGCAGGAAATTTCGGTGGCTGCCTGCTGAATTGGTGAGCTGCAGCTCGGCTGGGATGCGCTGAAGAGAAACAGAAGACTTCGGCAGGCGCGCGCTGATCGTGATGAAGAGACTTCGGCAGGCGCCTTCCGACGGGTCAGCTGGGCTGGCGCGAATGGGCTGAAGCGAATGGGCTGCACGGGCCGGGCTGCACAGGCCGGATTGGGCTGACGCGCTGGGCCAGGCCACTTGGCGACGGGCTGGGCTGCAAAAATAATTGGGTTTGGGCTGTATTAATTAATTTAATTAAAATATAACTAAATTAATTATTCCACCGAATTTCGTCCATATTTTATTCGTTATAATTCCGATCGAAACGATTCTTTCGCCAAAAATACTCCAAAAAAATCACAAAATAATTTATTTTATCAATTTATTTAATATTTTAATATTAAAAGTCAAGTATAAAGGGTATAAAATAATATAAAATAATGCTTATTTAACGTCCTATCACACGCGCAGCCACTTTGGGCGGCGCGTGGGGGCGCGTGCGGCGGCGTATGGAGAAGCGATTAACAGGACTTTTGGTCTAGGAGTTGTGGTGAGTTCCTTGGGGTTGGTTTCGAGTCAATCGGAAGTCGTTTGAATGTAGTTCCGCGAGGGTGAATGTTTAGGGTCCCGGGTTTTAAGTCTTTGGTTCGGGGAATTTTAAGGAAATTAGGTAGTTGTGTCGTAGACGTATTAGTGATATAATTTGACGGTGTTTGACAGGATCGGGATTTCCCGAGGAAGCCGAGGAACGGGCTGGACATTCGGGACGCGAGTAGGGCTCAGTACTGTGAGTGGACCCTTTCCTTAAACTCGATCATGCATAACTGTTTTTATATACGTTTTTGATGGTTTTACTTAAGACACTATGTTATCGCATATGTTATGATGGTTTTACGTGGTTATACGTGATTGAGATATTTGCACGTTTTTCGAGACGTTTTCGGGATTTTGCACGTTTTTCGAGAAAATGCTGGTTTTCGGATTTTGATGCCACATTTGGGGATTTCCACCTATAAAGGTTTTCTGATAATGATAAATGGGTTATGAAATATGATTTGTGAGTACATGTGGTCTTGGTATGAAAATGGATATTTTTCCGAATTTGGGTTCGGAATGACGGTTCTGAACGCCGGAAGGGCTTCAGACCAGTGATTTCGGATTCGGGTTTGGAGGAGGATTTGGTAAATGGTTTTGAAATGGTTTTGGGATTGGATTTGCTGGATCTGGTTATTGGGTTTAAAGACCCGGATATATGTGACGGGGGACCGGCCGGATTGGGTTTAAAGACCCGGATTGAGTTTAAAGACTCGGGAGTTTAAAGACTCGGATATATTGATTTTCCCCCGTAGGCCTTGAGTTTAAAGACTCGGGAGTTTAAAGACTCGGATATGATTAAGGCCTGGATTGAGTTTAAAGACTCGGGAGTTTAAAGACTCGGATAGGTCCAGCAGGTTCGATTGGGAAATGAGGATTTGATACGGTTTCTGATACTCATGCTATGGTTTCTTAAGATATTTTATAGTGTTTCTGTTTCTTATGATGTTTTATCACGATTATTTTATAACTGTGTTCATAACTGTTGGTTATGCATGTGGTTTCAAAACGGAGGGTTAAACTCGGTTTTCTTATAAAATGGTTTTTGAACTTTTTGTACTTTCTGGTCCACTCACACTTTTGTTTAAATTGCCCTCCAGGTTGTGGAGCGAGCGCGGGGTCTTGACGTCGAGGCAGTGTCCGAGGCATAGAAGTGACGTGAGGGATCCTAGAAGAGTTTAAAGGCTTCTGTGTGCGTGTACTTTATCAGTTTTTATTTTCCTTGTAAACGATAAGGTTGAGATATTTTGTAATTACTCCTGCGTCTGACTGGGTTAGAGCGAGTTTTACTTGAGTTTTGTGTCGGGGAGTCAGACGGGAGCGGGATTTACCTCGAGTTTCGGGGTGAAACCAGGGTGGGTCCTGACACTACTGATAGCGTTTGCCGATCGAAGCATGTTTCCCGGAGGAAGTCGAATGGAGCATCCGATCAGTAGCTACTGATAGCGTTTGCTGATCGGAGCATGCTTCCTAGAGGAAGTCCTCTAAGTTGATTTAGGTAGATTGCCTCAAGGGAGGACTTGTAACAAGATTGCACTGATTGAACAACTTTGTTTATCAATCTGTAGGTGCACTATATCCAGTCCCCTAAGTCCTCGGTTGAGGTAGGATGTGGAGGAAAACTCGTGTGATGCACTGTACTTGGACGATCGGCTAGGAATGTCCATGGTCGACCGAGAGCCATTTTCAAGGTGAGGGTATGTTACCCATTGGGATGCCTTAGATGACCAAGGGGGTAGGCTGACCAAAATGAGGGTTGGTCGAGCAAGGGTCCGTTGGGTGGACGAGAGGAAGAGCACGCCAAGGTGGTAGGCCGACCAAAATGAGGGTTGGCCGACCAAGGGTCCGTTGGAGTGGAAGAGAGGAAGATCAAGCCAAGGTGGTAGGCCAACCACATGGAGGGTTGGCCGACCAAAGTGAGGGTTGGCCGACCAAGGTCCCTTCGGCCAAACTTGGCGGATCCTCGCACGATGAGGTGGCCGATCGGCCCTGGTGAAGACGAAGGCGAACCAAGAACAACTTTTTTTTTTTTTTGACTCAATAGGGGCCCACTTGATATCAATTGGTGGGGTTGTAATACTCCATGGCCGATCAATATTACTTTTCTTGGTTGCTCAAAATTCAAAGAAAGGGGGACAAATTCTGATGTGTGGTGAAGATATTGAGTCCAAGTTTCCATATGTATATAGAATAATATCATGTTGATATTGATTCACGTGGGGGGTGCCCACCAAGGCTTCTCACATTGTTGACCTTAACAAACATACAACATGCACTCCATGCATATGTATATTTGTATATAATATCAAGTGGGGTATGCCCACTTTTACCAAACCGAAAATAAATGATGCCCCCCATGAGGAAGTTGATGACAACCAATCCATGCAAATATGATGACCGATCGGTTAGGTGACCATGCTAACCTCCCCGTGTTAATGCCGAGTAGATTGACTGTTTTGGCATGGAGACTGATCGGCATGGACATCGTGCGAGGTCTCTCCAAGTGTGTCCGATCAAGATTGATAAGGACGAGAGGAGCTTTAGTTTTTCTCAAATTTTTCTCTTTTTAAAGTCGAGGCCGATCGGTTAGGACACCGTGCTAGGTCTCTCCATGAAAGATCGATCATAAGCGATAGATTGATGTTTCAGGCCTTGTCGCACACATGGGCAATGGATTGATGGTCAGGTGATATTGGATTGATGTTTTTCGAAGTATCTCACTCGGCCATACGATGGCCGATCGGTTACTTCGTTGTACGGGCTTCCGCGTGTCAAGGCCGAGAAAGAATGATGAAGTAGTACTGCAATTTTTGGGCTGAAAATGGCAAACCTTGGCAGAGCCATATTGGTGCATGAGATGGATCCTCCCTCGGGAGGGGAGTGGAAAGCTCCATGTTTACCCATGTTGATGCCGCTCAGGTAGTAAGCCCAAAAAACTGGGTGATACTGATCGATAAGTCGTTGATAAGGAGCTGGGCATAGTTAATTTCTTGGTTGAAGGTGCATAGTGACACTGATGAGATGTAATTGCTTGGCCACTTAATCCACATATATGATCCTGGTCTGTACTCCCCTCAAGCCGAAAAGAGAAGAAGAAGAAGTGAAGAAATACCACCTCAAAGTCAAGCTCCTTACATGCCTTTATATAAAAAGAAAGGATAAAGTGGTTTGTCTGCTATGTTTACATAAATATAGAAGAGACTGGAAGAAAGATGTGATGTACTGGGACCCATTAGTCCCCCATTGTCAGCCTTCCTATTTATATATAAGATATGTATTGAGTGGACTCCATAGTCCAAATTTCTTCTATTCTTGCCAGCTAACATAATTAAATATACATATATGTGTAAGGAGAAGAAAGATATTTCTAGGGTATAGGGATTGACTTTAGTGCGCTGGGGCAAGTGAACATAAATTACGCATGACAGGAAAATGCCGAACCGATTGGGGAGGGGTGCAACAGATGCTCAGTGCTCTTGAGCGATGTGGGTTTCTGCGGGAAAGTAAAAAAAAGAAAAAAAAAGAAAAGGGAGATCGACATGGATTTTAATCGTCTTCCCACAGACGGCGCCAAACTGTTGATGCAAGAAATGGATCAACTTAGTCCGTGAAGACCGCACACATCCAAGAGACATGAGATGTACGTGGTTCACCCGAATCGGGCTACGTCCACGGTGTTGCACTATTCTCATTAATAATATAAGTGTTTGTACATGATACAAGAGGCCTTGAGCCTTAGAGAAAGAAGAAGAATATAGAGAGAAGGAAGAGTTTATCTCTAGAGAGAGAGTGTCCATCCCCCAAATGAGGGAGGGAGCCCCCTATTTATAGGAAATGTCTAGGTTTAGGTGATGAGTCTAGTAATGGGCTTTAAGCGTGGGCTTTGTTGATGGGCCTAGTCCAGGTGGCCTTCTATGTTGTGATGGGCCATGATGGTGGGCCGAGCTTGGTTCGAGTGATCTTTCGAGTCTTAGTCGGGTCGGTCGATATGGTATCAACACTTCTCAATTTTATAAATAGAGCAACTGACCAAGTACAAAATACAAGGCAACTGGAACAGAACCATTTCCCATGTCATTCCATTATTGGAGAAGAAAAAGGTCAAAATTCCCATCTCGCATGTAAATTTGTGTTGCAATGCCCCCTAGCTTGAAACATATCCAATATGTATTCGAATTTAAGTTTTTCTTTTTTAATATAATGATTTTAGGGGAGGGAGATTATATTATATAATATTGAATATCGACCATACTTGATAAGAGTCGAACTCGAAATCTCTTACTTAACAAGCGGAGAGTAAGTAATACTAGCTACTAGATCACAGAGCGTATTCCAATTTACTTGAGTTATTGGGTAATTTTCAATTTGGTTTTTGGAGTAGTTGACATGATTTTTTACTTGCTATATTTTTCAAGCACAACTCTAATGAATATTTATGGGAGTAATCTGTTTTCACTAGTTAATATCTTTTTTATTTGGTTTCAAAATTTTATTTGTGCAATAATGTTCTAGTGAAATATGAAGAAACGAAAGAATGAAGAAACGAAAGAATGTATAATTATACATATAATTCATGGAAACATATAATGTCACGTAAATAATCACAAAATTACCAACTATTTTGCCGAGTCCTTGTTACAACAAAAGGACTATCCAACCTAAAAACACGTCGGTTTAGGTTTTCATTTCAAGCTTTCATTGTTATGTAACATATATATATATATATATATATATATATATCAGGATGAACTTATAGTCGTTAATATACAACTATTATTGTTTCCAGCTCTAGATACTGGAAAACGAACTCGATGTTTCCTCCTCTTGTTTCTCGCTAAGGGAAGCCGGTGGGTACTACTTGACTAGGCAGCACCTTAAATTTCTTCGAAAAAAAAAGGTGATAATTGTTGAGTTAATGCCTTCTTAGTGGATTATTAATGCATTGAATTTGATTATGTATTGGGAATAAATACATGGTGTTGTTCATTTAACCTTGTGGGAAAAGATTGATGTGGAAGCTTCATGAAGAAGAGCATTAATTGAAGAAGGTGCATGAATGGACTTCAATGAAGGATGTTGAAATGTGAGGAAATTGTCCCACATTGGAAAAGCACAAATACAACTTGTGCCTTAAGCACTATATAAGGTGGAGAGGTTGGTCACATTTCAACATCAAGGAGAACACCTCACAAGTGAGTGGGTGCTTCAAGAGTGTGTATAGCTCTTGGGCTAGAGTGATCTTCTTGAGCACTTCAAGAGTGTGTATAGCTCTTGGAGTAGAGTGATCTTCTCGGTTAAGAGAAGGTGAAAGAGTGTGTATAGCTCTTTGGGGTAGAGTGATTTTCTTGGGTTGAGAGAGGGTGTACAAGGGGTATCCTATTGGATACAAGGGCTCGAGTTGGGAATAAACTTGAGTAGTGTAATCTTGTATTTTGTATTCTCTCATAGTGAAGGAGAAAACTCTCCGAGGACGTAGGCAAGTTAATTGGCCGAACCTCGTTAAATCTTTTGTGTTCTTGGTTTCTTTATTTTCTTTTTTCATCTTTATTGTTAGCACTTGCGTGGTGGAGGATTAATTTCCTAACAAGTGGTATCAGAGCTTCGGTTTATCGATCGTGAGCGGTTTGCCATGGCAAGTTCTAGCGGTTCACATTTCAAGGTGGAGCAGTTTGATGGAAAAGGAAATTTCACTCTATGGCAAAGGAGGGTGAAGGACATCCTAGTTCAACAAGGCCTTGCAAGACCGTTGAAGGGGAAGGATGCGAAGCCAGAGAAGATGTCAGATGAAGATTGGGACGAGTTGGAGTCCAGGTGTGTCAGCACTATTAGGCTTTATATTGCTGACAATATTATAAATAATGTTAATGATGTAGATTCTGCACCTGAGCTTTGGGAGAAAATGGAGAAGCTTTATCTTGGGAAAGGCTTGCAAACGAAGCTGAATTTAAAGCGGGATCTCTACAAGCTCAAGATGGGAGAAGGTGCGAATCTCATGGAGCACATGAATGTGTTCAAGGGATTGATAAATCAACTATCAAGAGTTGAGGTTAAAATTGAGGAAGAAGATCAAGCCCTTTTACTTCTTACCTCGCTTCCCGATTCATATGAGAATATTGTTACTACAATTGTGTATGGTAAGGATACACTGAAGATGGAGGATGTAGAATCGACTCTCTTATCACATGAGAAGAGAAGGAAAGCCGATGATTCTCAAGGTTCCGTCTTCATTGCTCATGAACAGAATCGTAAGGGAAGGTCAACTGCGAGGGGATTTAGTGAGCATAGCAGGTCTAAATCCAGAGGCAGAGGAAAGGGCAAACAATGCTACAAGTGCAAGGAGTGGGGACACATAAAGTCGGATTGTCCATTGATGAAAGAGAAGGACGATAAGGGCTCAGATTGCTCCTTGGCTGGTGTAGCGGAGATGTCTAGAGATTTTGGAGAACTTCTCACAGTCTCCAAAGGTAATTACATTTTTTCTCAAGATTATTGGATATTAGATAGTGGTTGTTCTCATCACCTTTGCTCTAGGAGAGAATATTTTGATACGTTCCAGGAAGTCCAAGGATTTGTGACTTGGGGTGATGGCACAAGACGTCGTGTCATGGGTACGGGAACGGTGAAGATCAAAATGTTCGATGGAGCAGTTCGAACATTGGGTGATGTGGTGTATGTCCCAAAGTTCCGGAGAAATCTAATATCCTTGAGCCAACTAGACTCCAAGGGCTGCAAGGTTTCGTCAGCAGGGGGAGTTATGAAAGTGTCACGTGGCTGCATGGTCCTAATGAAGGGAGAAAAATGTAAAAGTATGTTCCGTCTGATAGGAAAAACTCAGACCTCAAAGGTTGTTGGGAAACAGGGTGCACAGGAGAACAGGTACCTGAAGCGGGTCTCATTTGCGGGCACAGCAGAGACGCTATCTACATGTTTCCAAGTTTCAGACGATGGTGAGAAGGATAATCCCTCTAAGGAAGAGGCAAAGTCGAGGTCCCTCTTCGGAGCCAACTGGTAATTGTTGACTCGGAGCAGCTGCACATAGCATTGGCCATTTTGAATCAGGGGGAGCTAGGATCGTATGCAACTGATTCGGGGTATGTGTAGTTGGTACAAGAATAAGGCCAATGGAATGCTTGTGGGTATATCAAGCGGTATCTCAATTTGAGATGAACTTCAGGGATTGAAGTGGTGATGCAACATTATCCACCTAAGTCGGCAGGGGGAGATTGTTGAGTTAATGCCTTCTTAGTGGATTATTAATGCATTGAATTTGATTATGTATTGGGAATAAATACATGGTGTTGTTCATTTAACCTTGTGGGAAAAGATTGATGTGGAAGCTTCATGAAGAAGAGCATTAATTGAAGAAGGTGCATGAATGGACTTCAATGAAGGATGTTGAAATGTGAGGAAATTGTCCCACATTGGAAAAGCACAAATACAACTTGTGCCTTAAGCACTATATAAGGTGGAGAGGTTGGTCACATTTCAACATCAAGGAGAACACCTCACAAGTGAGTGGGTGCTTCAAGAGTGTGTATAGCTCTTGGGCTAGAGTGATCTTCTTGAGCACTTCAAGAGTGTGTATAGCTCTTGGAGTAGAGTGATCTTCTCGGTTAAGAGAAGGTGAAAGAGTGTGTATAGCTCTTTGGGGTAGAGTGATTTTCTTGGGTTGAGAGAGGGTGTACAAGGGGTATCCTATTGGATACAAGGGCTCGAGTTGGGAATAAACTTGAGTAGTGTAATCTTGTATTTTGTATTCTCTCATAGTGAAGGAGAAAACTCTCCGAGGACGTAGGCAAGTTAATTGGCCGAACCTCGTTAAATCTTTTGTGTTCTTGGTTTCTTTATTTTCTTTTTTCATCTTTATTGTTAGCACTTGCGTGGTGGAGGATTAATTTCCTAACAATAATAATCAAAATCAACCATTTTGAAACAAGAAAACAACATGGAAATTAAATTATGTGAAATGTTTGAAATTTTGAAATGAACCTGGCCTACCGTTGACACTTTCTGTCTGTGAGGGGCTGTTTGTGTATTGTTTTGTGGAGAAATTTGGGTTTGGGTTCCTTGATTCTCAGTGTTTGAGAAATCTGCAGGCATTTCTTGTGAAGGAAGGAATTGCGCCGGGACTTGAACAGCTGCAGGTCCAGGCAGTAGAGGCAACATTCCTCCTGAACTTGTTGACGCCAATGCTGGGTAACACATATTAATCATTCCCATTCCCATTCCATAAGGACTGGCTCCTCCCAGGGGCATAAATTTGAGCATTTGTGGGGTTTGAGCCCCAGCCAAGGGCAGATTGGGATTCAGCTGGTACAGAGCTACTCCATCCATGGACATGCACAGCATCTGATTATGATTACGGACACAATTCAACATTCATAATCAGATATGCGAATTTGCTCAGAGAGAGAGAGAGAGAGAGAGATGCAGAGAAAGAGAGAAACAGAGAAAGAGAAGATTCATACTTGTTCTTGATATTGTTTGAGAGCTTTGATATGGTTAATGGTATCCTCCAGCATAGAAACTCGATCTGTCTGAGATTTCAGAAGCACCGCTGCTTCAGTAATAATCAAAATATAATGAACCAAAAGCAGAGTAAATTTAACATCTTCTTCTCGATTAATTAACGTGAGTGATTGTTGAGTAAATTTATCCTATACCGCTTCAGTAATAATCAAAACATATAGATTTTTCTAATTTAATTAATTTATTATTAATAATAAGAGGAGGGAGGATCCAATCCAACGAGTGACGTTTTCTTATTAAATTTATGAAACTGCACAAAATTATGTTTGCAAAAACTCCAAAACTACATGCATATAAACTACTAATTGTTTTGTCTTTGAGTGACTACTTTCTGTGGCTCTCAAACCGATTATGTTTGCTTCAATCTTCCCTAAAGGATAAACTTGCAAGGAATCAGATTCGTCTCTCCCTAAACATTATTGCTCTGCTCTCTCCTTTCTCTAGAAGTTAGCAGAGACTAGATCTTGAGTGGGGATTTTCCTTTGGTCTGAACTGAAGGTCTTAGAGGCTGTGTCTCCGAACGGGACGTGAGGCAGTCGGGTTTGGGTTGATCGGCCGCTTCAGTAGATGTTATATAGTTTTCTGTTTGTTGTTCAGTTTTTGAAGTGGGTTTAATTTCCCTAAAAGTTAGTAGCTCTATGAGTTTGCGAGTTTGCTGTGTAAATCCCTCGTGGGCGTAGCTTAATAGGGAGTTTTAGTAAACTGATGTAGAAAAAAACGGTTATAGGAAAATTTGGGTGGAAATGATTATCTTTAATCAACATTTCGATCTCGCAACAAGCCAAACTTCTTTACTCCTGTGGAGTGTTTAGTTGTTAAGGAATCTGGATTTTTAGAGGCTAAGTGTCAAATTGATCTTGTTTGGACAAAGAAAACTCTACCTTGGATGAAGTCTATTCTCATCAAAGATGTAACCGTTTCTGTTTCTAGTTAATAAAATATTTGTTTTTTGATTTAAAAAAATAAAAATCTGTACTAAAAGATGCCTACTTTTAAATATCCAAAAATGAAAATTGTCACACTTTCAAAAAAAAAAAAAATCTAAAAATGAGGATTAACTTCGGTTTCAGAGAACAATTTCAAGTGAAATTTTTTAAGTTTTTAATAAATTTATGGTACAAAAAAATACATAGATGGAAACAAAAAAAGACGATGATTTTTGTACTTTTTATTTTTGTCAAAAGAAGAGATTTATTTGTATATTAGAACAGAAGGCTTACTTTGTGACAATTAGGGACCAGTTCCTGCAAGACTTTCAACTTGGCTCTTATTCTGTTCCTACGATTCTGCTCGCGACAAACAAGTGCAATCAAGAAGAGGAGATTAATATGCAATTAATAGTAAGATAATAACTATGATTAGAAGAAAATAATTAATGAAGCAATTGTATATATAAAAAGTATATATTATTAATGCTCACCCTCTCACACAAATTATGTATTTCAGCAGCTCGTGCTGCTCTCACTCGTTGGTCTTTCTGCTTCTCCTCAAATTCTTCACATACTTTGTCAATCTTGTCAATCTCCTGATGAAAACAAACGTTAATATGTAATTAAAAAACTAGAAGAAAAAAATGAGCAACAAGTGCTAATTAATCTCGTGGAGAATAAAAATAAAGTAAGTACGTACGTACCATGACTTCGTTATCAATAGCTATCGCATGTCTTCCGGTGGATTGATCATCTTTGTTGAAGTTCACCTCGTCGCCGAGAAATAGTCTCTGATCCGGTGGGTTCAGAAGTATTGCATGTTGATCCGTTTGGAACGCTAAATTTTGTTCATCAAGAAGCGTTAAAGTTTGTTCATCAATATTTGACAACCCTCCATATATTTCTTCAAAACTATCGTTTTCTCGACCACCATGATGGTTAGAGATGTTGGAATCAAAATACTGGCGTAACAGATTCGAATCCACACATTGAAATATTTGAGCATGATCGTCGTCGTCCTGGATGATATGAACAAGAGTAGTGGGCACAACTTTCCAGTCAGGCACATGGCTCTTATTCATTATATATCCGTGATGTTGAATATTTTCGCTAATACTAGTACTATTGTGACCAATGCTGTATATAGAGGGATACTAGGGCAGGAAGAGGGCCACATAAAAACGACTAGTCGTGTTGTTTGGAGGATTGAGCGCCGAATGTTTGTATTTATGTTGCAGACTTGCAGGCATAAATTTGGCGGGTAGTGAATGTGCATTTGTCAACTGTCTGTTGATATCCGTTTTCCGTTTTTCCTATAATAAATCCATGGTATCAGAGTTTTCCTTACCGGATAGCCATCAAGAGGACTACATGTCGGATGTTTGAGGACACACGTGTACATGTATTCACTCGTGTCAAGTCGGGGAGCTTCATGGCCAACAAAATCCTAAGCAGATGAAATCAATATCCTGACGTGCTAGTTTTGTTCGTTCTTTTTAGTTTCATTTTTATGTGAAGCTAGCAGGCAAACAACAACTTGGAGGTGCTTCAGAAATTTAGCCATCAGTCCCTAGATTGTTTCGAATGTGTTCGTTTGGTCAACATCAATGTTCCAATTGATAAAAACGGACCGAAGCGATCTTCTAATTAAATATGATGGAATGATAATCTTCAAAATACTCCTTGAGAGCATCAATCCTCTTCACCATTAGTACAATCCTCCAAAGTCACTTTTAACAAAAAAATTCTGAAAAAATTCTGATATTTTCAGAGTCACCCTTATCAGAAACTTCTGATATATTTAGAGAACATATGATTTTTGTTATGAATTCAAAAAATTATGATTGTCTATTTGGATTTGCTCTCAAAAATTTATGATTGTCTAATGGTGATGTGCCTTATATGTGTGGACACGCATCTATCTAGCACGAGGTCCAAAGCGGACAATATGGTGTTAGATGAGATAAGTCCTGACAGAATGGTATCATAGCCAGACCCCGATCGCGAAGTGTGTCAGCGAGGACGCTGGGCCCTAAGGGGGGTGGATTGTAAGACCCGTGTCCTGGAGAGAACGGTGAACAATCCCACATTCCTGCGAGGGGAATGGTGATGTGCCTTATATGTGTAGACACGTATCTATCTAGTGCGAGGCCCAAAGCGGACAATATGGTGCTAGATGGGATAGGTCCTCACATTTGAGTCTCCATCCACACAAACTTTCTTCCAACCTCTGCCCAACCTTTGTCCAGAGTATAAGACAGAGCGTCCATTAAAGCTAAACACAACCGAAATTAGAGCTTCGAACTTCTTAGCTCGGTGCTCTTGTTTTGCTCTAGACCCTTTTATAATGTCTTATGGATGTGCTCAAAATATTTGTATTCTAAATTTTTTGTTGGATAGATCCTGAATATATATCACTTTAATAATTTAGAGATATATTTTTTTTAATGATAAAATTAGTCATCGGCATTAGGCCTGGTCGGGCAAGCTCGACCCAAATTTTATGGGCTTGGGCCAAACCGGGCCGGGCTTATTAAATCATTTTTAAAATTACAGGCCGGGACGGGTGGGCTTACTTACATATATAAAAGCACAAGCTCTTTTATCGGGCTGGACTTTTATCGTGCTTTTCGGATTGGGCCTACTAAACCCACTTGGGTCGGGTTCAAATGGGTTTTTAGAAATAAGTTATTTTTCGAATTTTAAAGTTGCAAACAAATATATGAATATGAAATAAAAATATTAATAATGAAAAAAAGGATACTCGAGGGATTTGCCAAAAAATAAATTTGCCTTGTTGAAAGGGGCAAGGTTCAAAGTTTTAAATTCATTTTACAAGATTCAGACATTTTCTTAAATGGAGTAAATCTTTTTTTATCATAAAAGGAGTCAATCTAGACATGTATAATTCAATGGCAGTCTCTTTTCTTTCATTATTAGTCTTATAACAATATGAATAATGTTATTTGTTTGTGCAACCTTGTTAGTATATCGGGTTCGCAGAGAAACAAAGGTCAGATAAGCCATGTTATATAGGTAGCCATACATGTTATTAAGTTTATCTTTGATATTAGTTATCAGAGTAATGAGTGATGGAATCGGTTTTTTAGGCGAATTTTGTTTCTTTAGTCACTAGCTATATGTAAAAAGTTATCATAATATTATCAATATAATGATCAATGATATCCAAATAATAACACAATTATCTTTTCGTGTATCTTTGACCTTAAGGTAGGTCATTGTTGAATGTTGATTACTCATTAATTAGGCAATAAATTAATCTATTTATAGGCAATGCTATTGATGTCGTTTTGTTAAATGTGATATTTAATGTTTCATATTCTTTCCGGAAGTGTGATTGCCTTCGTTGATGAGAGTTGAGTTGAGATTTGAGAGATTGAAGAGAGATTTGAGAGTGAGACAGGGCCGAGAGGCGAGAAGGATGTGTGTGAGCGGCGAGGAGGGTTATTTTGTGTTTGTGAAAGCCATAGGGTTGTAATTGTATTGTATAATTTGTATAGGTAGGTTAGGGTTTTTACTTTGGGTCGTAAGGATTATATTGGGTTGGGGTTGAGGTTGGGCTTTGAGTTGTATTGGTCTTTGGTGGCTTTAGCTCCTTTAGGTTATTTGGGCTATTATAAAAAAATGGACTTAAGTGGGTTTAGTGATTTTAGGTTATTTGAGCTATATATTCGGGTTTATGTGCTGGGCTTATATGGGCAGGTCAAGTTGGCCTTACCGGGTTCGAGTCTATCGGGTTTGAAGATCATAAGCCCAAGTCCAGCCCGCTAACTCTCAGGCCGGGCTAACTCGCGGGCCATAGTGGGCCGGGCCAGGCTTTTGTCCACCGGGTCTATCGATCCCCCCATAAACCCATGAGTTTTTGGGCTAAATGGTGAGGGCTACATAAAATAACTTTTGTTTGACTCTTTTGAATAACTCTAAATAGATAATTTGATATGTTATTATGGGTCTTGGGATAGCTGATTATGGGCTTCAGGAACTGCTACATTTGGGCTCTATGAATCTTTTTAGATGCTCTCTAGGAGCCAAAAAAAGAGTAGAAGCCCAATGACTTCCCTTCTTCTGCCCTTTTATCGTACGAGTTCAGATTAGGCTTCGGCCGGCCCGGCCCAAATTTTTTGGGCTTGGGCCGGCCGGGCCGGGCTTATTAAATAATTTTTAAATTTGGGGGTCGGGCCGGGCGGGCTTAATGACATAAAAAAGAGCCCACGAGCTTTTATCAGGCCGGGTTTATATCGGGCTTTTCGGGTCGGGCCTATTAAGCCCACTTGGATCGGGCTTACGTGGGCTTTTGCAATAAATTATGTCTCAAATTTTAAAATTACAATAAAATATTAATAATGAAAAAAAAATACACAAAGGTGCAAAAATGTGGTCTCGTTAAAATAAAATACTCAAGGGTCCAAAAACGTTGGGCTTATTGAGTAGGTGGATGATTGGTTAGGGTTTGTATTGGGTATTGGGTATTGAGTATTGGGTTTTGAGTTTTTTAAAATAAATTAGGTGGACTTGGGGCTGAGATTTGGGTTTGAGTTGAAATATTAGTATTAAGAATGAGTTGAGTATTAATTTTTAAATAATAAATATTTTGTATTTTCGGGTTTATGGACCGGGTTTATTACGGGTGGGTCGGGCTGGGTTTATCGGGCTTTATCGGGCTCGGGCCTATCGGGTTTGAACACTATAAGTCCAAGCCCAGCCCGCTAACTCTCGGGCCGGGCTGGTCCACGGCCCATAGCGAGTCGAACTGGGCTTTTGTCCATCGGGCTTATCGGGCCCCCATAAACCCATGAGTTTTTGGGCCAAATGGTGAAGCCTAATTCAGATTGTAATTTGTTTGGATGTCTGGGAGTAAAAAACACTGCGAATATTTTGTAGCATATTGGCGACGTGGGCTATAGTTCCTCTAAGAAATTCAATTATCCAGATATTTGAAAATAAGAAGAAAAATAAATAAAAAGTATATATATATATATATATATATATAAAATAAAGTGCACGCATGACATGAGATGAGATGGAAATTAGGCCAAGACGTGCATTTTCAACACCTCGAGGATTCCTTGACTCCAAAAAAAAAATAAAAATCTCCCATGTTTCATAGGTAAACAAAGCCGGCATCATTTTCGCATCGTCAAACCATTTCTGATTTCATACCAGCAGAGATTAAGAGAGGGACAACTGCTAGCTGATTTCATTTCATATATAGTGATGAGGGTAACAGTTGATGGAGAAGGCGGCAGTGGTGGCGCCGCCACTAGTTTAGGCGGCAGCAGCAGCGGTGCTGTTTTTGTGATGTTGTGGGCAGCTTTGGTCACCTTTGCTCTCGTTTCCGCCATCATTTTCTCGTGTGCAGATGACGCGACCAAAGATAAAGCCGCCGCTACCACTACTAAAACCACCGATACTTATGATGCTACCTGCATCACAGGCTCCGCCTGCGGTGGTTGAAAACCGTTGCAAGCACCACAAATCGCAGGCGCGGCCAGTTTCAGGGCATCCATCGCTTGATTGGCACTGCTTTCGATTCTTCGTATTAATATAGACTCTTTTTTTTTCCTTTTTAATTTTTGGTTGTGATTGAATTGGCTGAATTTGTATAAGTAATTAAGTATACAAGAAGGATATGATGGATACGATGATTGATGAATATACTTTGTTATCAATTATGGTGAAGATAATAATGAATATATTTGTTTGCGGAATTAATATAAATAAAAATGTTAAAGAAATCATATTTATAAACTGCATTTGTAATTTTAGACTGTATCTGTGTCCATACGTCGTAGTCTTTTCTTATCTGGGTTTGTGGTTTCAGTGGCTGACATGTTGCCATGAGCAATTATATTAGGTCGAGCAACTCACATGCATACGTACGTTGGCATTCAAACATCAAACGACGTCTCATTAGCTGCCACCACAAATACGCCGCTTTTGTTCGAGCGGGAAGATTCCTAGTAATATATTTAATATATTACATTTATATTGCGTTACGATAATATTCATAATATATTCACATTTGCAGAAAATTAAAAGTATATCAACACATCTTATATCAACATGATATTAATAATATTAGCAGCATATTAATTTATTTTTATTTTAATATAATAATTATCCACGTTACATTAAAATAAGAAAATAAAACAAAATAAAACAGAAAGTATATAATAATAATAGCCGAAGTGTCAAACACCTTGATGTATAATTAAGTGAAGCCGGCTTGAATTTACAGCGCTAGCTCAGCAAAAGGTGCGCGCAGAACTCATTCTTCAGTCTTCATTATTTATATTTATTTATCCGTCCGTCAATTCTATCTTCATTATTCTTTCCTTGCCTAATACGAAAGAAATACGTCTTATCGACAAAATTAGAGTCTCTAGTCAGCGTATTAAAAACTTCTATCATATATATTAGCATCTGCAATTCTAATTTTCTACTCATACACAAAGACCATCGGAAATCAACGATATCGATAACTTATGGTGAGGGACTGGAAAGAGTTTGCAAGAGCTGATGGAGGTGGCAGCGGCGGGAGTGGCGGCGGTAGTTTAAGCAGCAGTGGAGTTTTTGTAATATTTTGGGCAGCTTTGGTCACCTCGCAGCACGAAGTAAAATAGGGTAAACAAGCGTAAAACCCTGAAGAACAAACACTGGAATCCACCAGAAGATAACCGAGAAAACTCTCGAATTTGGTTGAATAAAAATATATGATAAAAACAAATACAACATTTAAAGGTTGTTTAAATACCTAGAAAACCCTAAAGTGAAACCTAAATAAAAAAGGAAAAGAAAACTCTAATTAATTAAAATTCCGAAAATACTAGAAAAACTTTAAAACTACTTTTTGAGGCCCTAAACGACGATATTCGGCTAAAAAGACATATATGTCATGGCATAAGCAGTGAGTTTGATTTGTCTCGTCGTTCCCTTTCCGGAAAGGTATCATAAGCCCCATTCTGAGCTCGGACGCCAAATCTGTAAATTCCGCTTACGTCCTTTTTGCAGTTTTCGCTCCATCTCTTCCTCAATCCATTCCGCCATTTGTTCTACATCAGTCCCCTCCACTTCAGAAGAACTCGACCCCGAGTTATCATCAGGATAGAGAGCTACATCTTCACGGAACTCATACATGTTAGCCACATTGAAAGTATTAGAAATTCTCATGGATTCCGGCAAGTCTAACACATAAGCATTGTCGTTGACTCTTTTCAGCACTTTGAATGGCCCATACTTTTTCTGTTTCAACTTACTGTAGGTACCCGCAGGAACTCTTTCTTTCCTCAAAAACACCATAACAGAATCACCCTCTTGGAACACCTTAACTCGCATATGTTTGTCGGCTGCTGCTTTATACTTGGCATTGGTCTGCTCCAACTTCTGTCTAACTTTATCCCTAACAGCCACTACGCCTTCAGCCATATTTTCTGCAGCAACACTTACTCCATGACCATTAGGCAACTTCACGAGGTCCACCACATGACTAGGTACAACAGTATAAACAATGGCAAACGGCGACTTCCCCGTGGCACTATGAACTGCACTATTGTAAGCGAACTCCACCTGTGGAAGGGCATAGTCCCACTGCTTCGGCTTATCACCACAAATGCTACGCACCATGTTTCCCAAAGTTCTGTTTGTCACCTCAGTCTGAACATCAGTTTGAGAATGGGCAGTGCTACTATGATTCAAAACAGTCCCGAACATCCGCCACAAAGTAATCCAGAAATGGCTAAGGAACTTGGTGTCACGATCAGAAGTTATAGACTTAGGCACCCCATGCAGTCGAACAACCACCCTGAAATATAGTTTGGCTATGTTGGACGCATCCGCTGTCTTCTTACAAGCTATGAAGTGCGCCATCTTGGAGAATCTATCAACCACAACAAAGACAGAATCCACTCCTCTTTGTGTTCTAGGTAATCCGAGCACAAAATCCATAGCTACATCCTGCCAAATATCTTTAGGAACAGGTAAAGGCATATACAACCCAATATTTTGAACTTAACCCTTTGAAGTTTGGCACGTATAACAC
The DNA here is from genome assembly GCA_032719365.1 of Prinsepia uniflora. Taxonomy (NCBI): domain Eukaryota; kingdom Viridiplantae; phylum Streptophyta; class Magnoliopsida; order Rosales; family Rosaceae; genus Prinsepia; species Prinsepia uniflora. The sequence goes on from CM064871.1 coordinate 73,754,228, forward strand.
TTTGACACGATAGCTCCAACATCCCGTTTCAACTGTGGCCAATAGTATCTCTCCTCCAAGCTTGCAATGGTTTTATCTCGACCCAAATGGCCACTCAATCCTCCTCCATGTAAATCCCGAATCAGCTTCTCCCGCAAGGATGAGATAGGGATACACAATTGGTTACCCTTGAACAAATACCCCTCATTAAGAAAGTAATCCGCTGTTGGTTCAAGATTAACACACTTTCGCCATAATTCTTTGAAGTCCTCGTCATTTTCATACAACTCCTTCATAAATTCGAACCCCACAATTTCTTGAGAGAGTGTAACCAGCAAGATAGCTCGTCTACTTAGAGCATCAGCCACACGATTTAGGGTCCCTGATTTATGTTTGATAACAAATGGAAACTTTTGCAGAAAATTCACCCACCTGACATGCATCTTATCAACGTGTTTTTGGCTATTAATGAACTTCAAGGCTTGGTGGTCGGTAAACAGTACGAACTCCTTTTGAACGAGGTAGTGCTCCCATTGTTTCAAAGCCCTCACGACCGCATAAAATTCCTGGTCATAAGTACTCCACTTCTGCCGTGCTTCACTCAACTTTTCCGAAAAGAACGCTATTGGTTTCTTTTCTTGTGACAATACTGCCCCCACTCCTACTCCACTAGCATCACATTCGACCTCGAATACTCTCTCAAAGTTCGGAAGAGCGAGAACTGGAGCGGTGCAAAGCTTTTCTTTGATGAGGGCAAAGCTCTTCTCTTGCTCATCCCCCCACTGGAATTTTCCCTTTTTCAAACATTCGGTGATAGGTGCCGTAATGGTGCTAAAGTTCCTTACAAACCTCCTGTAGAACGTGGCCAACCCGTGGAAACTTCTCACTTCAGTCACCGACCTTGGAGCCGGCCAATCACGGATTGCCCGAATTTTCTCATCATCCACCTGAATGCCATCCTCACCAACCACAAATCCCAAAAACAACAACTTATTTGTACAGAAAGTACATTTTTTCAGGTTCACATACAACTTATTTTCTTGCAGGACCCCTAAAACTTGCCTCAAATGCACCATATGTTCTTCTTTTGTTTGACTATAAATTAAAATATCATCAAAGTAAACCACAACGAAAGAGCCAAGGAATGGACGAAGAACCTGATTCATAAGTCTCATGAAAGTGCTAGGTGCGTTTGACAACCCGAAAGGCATGACCAACCATTCGTATAATCCATCCTTGCTTTTAAACGCCGTCTTCCACTCATCACCCGGTCTGATTTGAATCTGGTGGTAGCCACTCCGCAAGTCTAACTTCGTGAACACCTTAGAACCCTCAAGTTCATCCAACATGTCTTCCAATCGTGGTATGGGAAATCTGTATTTTACTGTTATTTTGTTGATTGCTCGGCTGTCAACACACATACGCCAAGCATTCTCCTTCTTAGGAACTAGAAGGACAGGAACCGCACAAGGACTCAAACTCTCTCTGATAAATCCCTCCTTCATCAACTCCTCAATCTGCTCCCTCAAAATCTCATTCTCCTTAGGACTCATACGGTAATGAGGCAGATTTGGTAGGCTAGCTCCAAGTACTAAATCAATTTGATGCTGGATATCCCGCATAGGTGGCAGTTCATTAGGCAATTCCTCAGCCACGAGCTCCTTGAATTCCCTCAACATCTGCTTCACATCAGTGGGAATTTCGACCTTTTCTTTGCTTGTGGTCATTAATCCCTTCAGCACCACGGGATAAAAAGAATCTGCTTCTTTGATTGCCTCATTTATCTCCCGCTCATTGCTAGTCAAAGTCAGGAAACTCGAACTCTCCTTTCTTGGGACACTCATCTTTCCCGAGTGTGTAATAGGAGTCATAGCAATTTTGTGATTATTCCAAGTAAACAAGATAACATTGTCTCGACCCTTAAAGGTAGTATCCACATCAAACTGCCAAGGTCGTCCCAATAAAATATGACAAGCATCCATATCAATTATGTCACATAATATTTCATTACTGTAGTGCTTACCAATGGAGAGTGGTACACGACATATTTCAGAGACTCGAACTGAAGGTCCTTTCTTCACCCAACCCAGCGAATAAGGAGTGCTATGTGGCTCCGTTGGTAGCTGCAAATGCTCCACCAGTTTCTTCGACACAAAATTCTCACAGCTGCCATTATCTACAATCACATCACATATTTTGTTTTTAATGGAATAGTGAGAACGAAATATACTATTATGCTGGCCTTCCTCTTTTGGAGCTAAAAGAACTCGTTGCATCACCAAAGTAACTCGTTCTAAGCCCTCTTCAATTGCAAACTCGGCTCCTTCATAGTCATCCTCAAAACTTTCTCCCCCTTCTTCTTGACCATCATCATCCACGTCTACTAAATTGGTCTGTCTCCGGTCAGGGCAAACATTAGAACGATGCCCTTGTTTGCCACAACGATAACAAATATCCCCCGTGGGTATAGCATACGGATTCGGATTCTGCTTCTGGGGCTGATTTCGAATCTGCCCCTTATCAAAATTTCTGCTACTCCCCTCATTACCTCCTCTCGGCTGGAAATTTGAAGGTTTTGAAGTGTCTTGCTGCACGGACTTTCCCTTATCAGTAGGGAAAACTGAATTATTTTCAGATAAATCCGGCATATTCCTCCGGTAAGGCAATGTGCGTTTTTCTTTTTCCATCAACTCGGCCTTCATCGCTATGTTAATTGCCTCTTGCAAGGACCACAAATTCTGCAAGCCAATCTTCTCTTGAATGGCAGGTTTCAGCCCGTTCATATACCTCGCCACCTTCTGATTCTCGGTCTCTCTTAGGTTATTTCGTTCAGCCAATCGCATGAACTCATCAGTATATTCAGTCACTGTTTTGATGCCTTGAACACATCCCATGAACATCCGATACAAAATTTGCTCGTGGTCAGCTGGTAAAAATCTCTCCATCATAAGTTGTTTCATCTTTCGCCATGTCCGAACCCTATTTTTCCCTTGCCTTTGTCGGGTATTCTGGAGTTGATCCCACCAAACAGCCGCTGTACTTTTCAAACGGAAAGCAATCATCTTTACCATCTTGGCCTCGGGAATCTCCATGAGCTCGAAAATATCTCTACGTCCACCAACCAATCTAAGAAATCTTCAATTTTTAAATTTCCCGAAAAAGTTGGGAATATCAGCTTTAATCTGATAATCATCATAATGGTTGCGGTTATGGTTATTGTGACGTGGCTCTTCGAGTTCCTCTTCAGAATCGGAACCACCTTCTTCCTCACAAAATCTCCTAGGGTTTCCCCTATCATTACCCGCCCGATTGTTGCCTTGGTTGCCTCTTCGATTATTCTCCAGCAACAACGCTCGCAGCTCCCCAAATTGAGCAGTTAATTCCCCAAAATTGAGTAGTTAATTCAGTGAGACTACGGTTTTGGGCATCAATACGACGGGTTTGGGCATCCAAATCCGCTCGAGTAGCAGAGACATCGTCTACATGATCAACCATGGATAGAAATCAACGATAACTAGAGGGGAGAAACCCGCTCTGATACCACTTGACGCAGCACGAAGTAAAATAGGGTAAACAAGCGTAAAACCCTGAAGAACAAACACTGGAATCCACCAGAAGATAACCGAGAAAACTCTCGAATTTGGTTGAATAAAAATATATGATAAAAACAAATACAACATTTAAAGGTTGTTTAAATACCTAGGAAACCCTAAAGTGAAACCTAAATCAAAAAGGAAAAGAAAACTCTAATTAATTAAAATTCCGAAAATACTAGGAAAACTTTAAAACTACTTTTTGAGGCCCTAAACGACGATATTCGGCTAAAAAGACACATATGTCATGGCGTAAGCAGTGAGTTTGATTTGTCTCGTCGTTCCCTTTCCGGAAAGGTATCATAAGACCCATTCTGAGCTCGGACGCCAAATCTGTAAATTCCGCTTACGTCCTTTTTGCAGTTTTCGCTTCATCTCTTCCTCAATCCATTCCGTCATTTGTTCTACATCACCTTTGCTCTTGTTTCAGCCATGATCTTCTCCTGCGCAGATGGTATCTCCAAAGATAAAGCTTCCACCACCCACACCGATACTTACGGCGCTAATTGTGCCGCTGCAGGGTGCGGCGCAGCTTGCGGTGCTTAAACCAGTGGCTGCGGCCCTTGCGAGCACATTAAAGAGTATGAGTTTTTTTTTTTTTTTTTTTTTTGTGCGTGTGTGTGTGGAGGGGTGTGATTGAATAGCCTTCTTTTACAAATGAATGTAGTTATCACGATAATGATCAATGTATTTTCTCCAATGAGGGGTCTTCTTATCTGGGTTTTTTCCCTTTTTTTTTATTTTTTTCCATTTCAATGGCTGTCATGTTGACAAACCTCAACCTCAACCTCAAAACCCACATCGCTTGTGTTTGCACCATATAACATTATCGACAATAAGAATTCAGAAAATATCGTAAAAATATTAACATGAAACACCAGAATTAAATAACACAATCCAACGTTTGATTTCCTTTCCTTTTGTCTTTCAAAACAGAGGCACACACTTCACACATTATATTTATGTTTTAAGAACATGATAAAACATATGGATACTCTAGTTCGTGTATGGCCTTTATTCAGTCGGGCATGTTGTAGCAGAAGACAATTTTGGGCGACATTCTTACTTACCAAGTCGTTTCCTAATTTCAGTGGAGGATAAATCTATGCGGAACTTCTCTTCTGGTATGGAGATGAACATATCTCTCAATTCCTCTGGGATATCAAAATCTTCAAGAACCTGAGAAGATATGATAAAAACGATTTGAAAATTTTCACAACGGGTAAAATGGATGGTCAGAAATGAGCAGGCACTTTTTCTTTCAGGCTCCTAAATATGCAAACATACCTTGAAAACACCATCTACATTACGACCACCCACAAGAAATGTGGACCCTGTTTTCTTGCATCCAAGAAGTATCTCAAGCATCTTCTTGTAGTCCCCGTCATAGTATTTGGGCTTCAAAGGAAGAAGATTAACTTTCAGAACATCATATATGAAGATTACCATATATAAATATCAAAAACCATAAAGCAGAAGATGTAATATTTCATTAGCCTTGTTTTATTAAGCCAGCTACATGGCATGTTTTGCATAGAGGGTCGTATTTGATTAAGGTAACGCTAAACTCCATATATATGTCAATCACTCAAGCATGCATATCCAGATAACTATATGCACTGAAATGACATACATTAATCAGCCTCGCTGCTGTGTCAGCACCAATCACAAAAGCACTGCCTGGGAAAAGTTCAGCTTTCTTGTAGAAATATGGTTGATTGGATATAATTACTGTTTTTCCTGCGCCATTCAGGAGAGAAAAAAACTTATAAATCAAATATATAAGGAGCTGTTAATACTCTGTAGGGAAACTCTTTAGCAAGGAAAAAGCAAAACTCGTTTGGTAAATGCTACTAGGATCATCACACCCAAGAGAACGCATGGAATAAAAGAAAATTTCGCGCAAATACTCCCATGGGTTCACATACATAACATGAGAATAGTCATTCTCCGCAGAGAATTTCACCCACTCATCCTCTATCATAATTCATGGTTAATTATCAGTCCACTTCCAGGAAAAGAAATATCATGAAGTCATGACTGATTACCCCTCCACCTCCAGGAAAAAGGAATAGGGAAAACAACATCGACATAGATTGGCCTCACCAACTTTTTCAAACTGCTTGACACGATCTTTGATTTGTGCTATTGAAAGTGGAGGTTTGTCAGCATTGACTGCTGATATTTCAAAGCATGGGTAGCAATTTCCACATAAGCTGCAGAGAAATGAGCGAATGATGAGACGTATTATACATGCGTTCTCAATGACACAAGTCAAACGTATCCACAGCGAACATTGGGTATGTGCCAATGTTTATTCTGAAAGGTTTATATTTGAGCTGGAGTTAAAGCAAGCTGTTATACCTAGTAGCAACCTCTAAGAGCTTAATGTGAGCTTCATGTAATGGGTTAAAAGAACCAGACAATATTATCTTCCTTTCTGCAGTTGTAATGTTTGGCTCTGCAAAAAAGTTGAGGACAAATAAACGATTATGCACACTAACACCCATATCGCCATATATGCATTATTGTGCTAAAGGTCGTTAAGCGAAGGTTAAAGCATACCACTTGAGAAGGGATAAACTTTAAAGCATATTTGACCATTTATAAGTTGCTCCAACTCTTCAGCTTCACTGTATTTCTTTTCAGATTCATCAGAAACTTCAGATTCAGTGAGATCTGAAACAAATGTCCCAGGAACTCCACATGCATTTGCAATTGCCTGTAACCAAATTGATAGAAAGTCTGCATAAGAAACAAATTTAAAACATGAGTTTAAGCAAGTAAATTATCAAAAATATGCTTCTAAATATTAGCTTCCAATATATAAGGCCTCCGGAGTAATTAGTAGAAATTTTCTCGGACCTTGAGTACAAGCTGACTTGCAACCATATCTTCTTCCTCTCGATTTCGTAATCCCTAGTATGATAAAAAGTATGAAATAAGAAAATGAAAAACTTGAAGAGGAAAGCCAAGACAAAAATAAATGACAACCACCTTGGAAAGGGTCACCGTTGATACCCAATGTCTGTCAGATGTCCTTGTTGATAAGTGAAACCTATAAGAAGAAGAACAAAGCTAAGCAGAACCAGGTTGACCAATCATGAAGAAAAAGTGACATCAATATAACAAGCCCTTCTTGGTGGTTTATAAGATATAATAGTACAATGGTACTAACCAATTAGATCTTAAGAAAATAGCACATTGCCAGTGTTTCATCTTGACCCTTTTTATCATGGGTTTCTGATCAAAGGACCCTGGAAAGGGTTCTAGTCACTTATGCAATAAAAACCATCCTGAGTTACTTTTCATGAAAGAATAACTAATGACTTCTCCACCAAGTACACTAAAAAACAAATAGAACTATCAAAGAATAGCTGCCATGGAAAGACTACGTATCAATGTTAGTATTGTCCCTGAACTTTCCAGTTACAAAAAATAAAATATGTAAGCATTCGGATTATAACAGGCCCTTCTGGGAGGTTTATCAGATATAATAGTACAATGGTACTAACTAATTAGATCTTAAGAAAATAGCACATTGCCAGTGTTTCATCTTGACCCTTTTATCATGGGTTTGTGATCAAAGGACCCTGGAAAGGGTTCTAGTCACTTATGCAATAAAAACCATCCTGAGTTACTTTTCATGAAAGGATAACTAATAACTTCTCCACCAAGTACACTAATAAACAAATAGAACTATCAAAGAATAGCTGCCATGGAAAGACTACGTATCAATGTTAGTATTGTCCCTGAACTTTCCAGTTACAAAAAATAAAATATGTAAGCATTCGGATTATACCTGTGGTCCCCGAGCTTTGGACGTGAGGTAGCCAAAGTACCAGTAAAACCCACACCCAGAACTGGGGAACCTATCAAATAGACAAAAGGATGGATGGCATATCAGATCACAGGTTGGATTCATGTACTTTTTACAACTATTAGCCTCGGTTTGGCACGACAGTTCATAGAAAGCTGAAGTTTTTCACATAATGCAAACCTAGTAATACAATCAAATCATAAAAAAGGGTAGGTCCTGATTGACTGTCCTTCCAAATTATTAACACTATAGCGATTATAAATGAATAAAAACAAAATTAAGAGCAAATCCAACTCTATCACAGTTTTAAAACTCCAATCTGAACCAGAAAATAGTAACAGACTAACCTGGCGCGGAGAGCTTGAGAGCACGATTGTAGGCCAACAAAGCCATTTCTTCAGCAGTGTGCGAGCCACAAAACTGGTCCGGAATCTGCAGCAACAAAGCAACCAAAGTTGTGTGAAAAGAAAATAAAAATAAGAAGACTTACAAAGTAAATTTATTAAAAAGGACAAATTAAAAATTGGAGCAAGAGATAGAAGAAGTTAAAGAAAGAAGAGACCTTCCCGAGTAATTGGATCGTAGACATTCTGGAGTAAGGCACCACAGCTTCCAGAACTGTGCTTGATGCTCCGGGAATGGACAGAAGCCACGCCACAGCCTGATTACATTACTTGAATTAATTAATTAATGTTCATGAACTTTAAATCAAACTTAATTCTGGTACGATATGAAAATGAGACAGAGAGAGACTGAGACCTGAAAGGCTCCGCCGGAGAGGTAGAGGACGCACTGCGTGGGAGTCAAGTGAATGGCTTCGACTAGCGTTTTGATTCTGGCGCTCATCATACTCTGATTACTACTCATGCGCACACACCCTTCATTCATTTTCTTCTCCATCTTCCATCGGGATTCTCTCTATCGTTTTCTTCAGTCCGCAACCGCAAGCCCCTGGGTTCGATGAAAGACTAAACGGTGTCGCTTCATTCTATTTCACCAGTAGGCCCAAATGGTGATGGCGGGCTTTGTCCGTATCAAGTATCAGCCCAACTAAGGCCCATTACGACGTCCATGTTTTTTTTTAGGAGTAAAAAAGTTTGGAAGATTGATTGGTGATTGGTGATTGGTGATTGGAGATTGGAACGAGTCCGCGTGATAGGCGGAGGGAGTTATGTCCAGATTAACGAGGGTGTTTGGCGCCAATAATGATTGCACAAATTATAGTCAGAAAAATCAAACAAAAGTTGGTCGCTGCCTGGTGCAAAGTCAATACACAGTAATTCGCTAAAACTACCACTTTCATGATTTCATCCCATACCAAGTTAATTTACTGTTTTACTGCAGCGACACTTGAATTAGCAAAGCATGGGTGAATGCTGCTGCTAAAAAAACTAGGGTCCATTCTGTGCTCCCAACAAAAACCTCTCAACAGATGTCAGTCATCCATTGGCTCGTTACAGTTACAAACAGTCGCGCAAAAAAGGTTGCTTTAATTAAAGCCCCTTTCCCATGAGAATAAAGCTTCTTCGTTACATAATTCGGCTATGGTGGTGGCCCGGCGGCCCGGGCGTAAAAGGAGCCTAGTTGTAGTGGACCTTTGCGCTCCCCCTCAATAACTCACTATACACACCTCTAACTGTGACGGCTCGTTTGTTGGTTTCTTATGAACCACTATTAAATTTGATATCTATGTTCTAAACAATTCGTTCATTTTTTAAATTTATCGGGAAGGGAGAAATTTTGAAAATTTTTCAAATAATATATCATCAGAATTCGAATTTGAAATTAATTATACACAAGTCAACATTAAAATCAACGACAGACAAACGGTGAATATTAGAGTCCTATAGCATATATAGGACTAGACCGCGGTAAATATTAGAGTGGGACTTACCAATGACAAACGGGTATTCGCTAAACAAGTGTTGTAGAATAGTCTGTGAAATTTTGCATGTCAATTTCTCGTCATCTTACTTTTGTTTCATATCACGATATTTATAAGTGTGTGTTTTGTTGAATGGGCCGTGTCAGCAAAGGCTTCGTGTTTGGTACGTACGTTAAAGATTGTGAGTTTATTATAGTAATTATAGAAATTTGTAGTAGTAATTTCTGTTCCCAATGAATTAAAATAGGTTCACAGTCGTAGCAGGTAATGACCATAATCATATATTATGTTCCCCAAACTGTTTATAACCTGCGTGGAACAATCATCACGGTCTCTTATGCATTTGCTGGCTGCCTCGATCTCTTCATTTCATACTAGTTTTGCATTAATAAAAAAATTCAAGGATTCAATTTTAAAAGAACTCGTCTTTTTTTAAAATAATTAAATTAAATTTGAAGAATTTACTGTAGACGTTGAGAATTTTGGAGGATATAGAACGTATTAATTTTAATAATATTAAAAAGTAGCTATATATTAATATTTTTTTGATAATTTAGGGCATGAAAGTACCGCGATAAATTGTAGGCGAGGGATTTGGCAACACCATATGGATTCTCACAGCATCTCTCTATTTGTAATTTTCTCTATTTTCCTAAGGACTTGCTTGCTGAGCCTTGAGCATTCCACTACTGCTAACCTGTCTCTTTTCCATCACTGTCAAAGGCTCACACTTTCTTTCTCTCTTCACTTCCATTTTGCGCTCTCTCTCACCATTGTCCAGCCTTCACTGGATCTCTGGTGCGCAAGGAAATAAAGGTACCTCCTTTGAACTCCCAACTTTGTTATTCAGATTTGATAAGCCAACGGTCATAAATTTTCTGCTGGAGATGCTCTATTTGGTTTTGGTCTTTCTGCTGCTCTGCAATTCTCATGGCCTGGTTAGTGGTTCTTTGAATGGTGAAGGCTATGCGCTTTTGTCGTTCAAGCAGTCCATTACAGAAGACCCAGAAGGGTCTCTGAGTAATTGGAACTCTTCTGATGAAAACCCTTGTTCATGGAATGGGATTACATGCAAGGAGCAAAGAGTTGTGTCTCTAAGCATTCCAAAGAAGAAACTTTATGGGCTTCTTCCTTCTGCCATGGGTTCTCTCTCTGAGCTCCGCCATGTAAATTTAAGGAACAATAAGTTATATGGAAGCTTGCCCTTTGAGCTCTTTCAAGCCCTGGGGCTACAAAGTTTGGTCCTTTATGGAAATTACTTATCTGGATCTGTCCCAGATGTTATTGGTAAGCTCAAGTATCTTCAATCCCTAGATTTATCAGAAAATTTGTTCAATGGGTCTATTCCCTCCTCAATTACACAATGCAAGAAACTGAAAACCATCAATCTTAGTCACAACAATTTCACTGGTTTTTTACCAAATGGGTTTGGAACTGGTTTTGTTTCTCTGGAAAAACTTGATCTTTCTTTCAATAAATTCAATGGCTCAATTCCAAGTGATATGGGAAACTTGTCTAGCTTGCAAGACACTGTTGATTTGTCTCATAATCAATTTTCTGGTGCAATCCCAGCTAGCCTTGGAAAGCTTCCTGAGAAGGTTTACATTGATCTCAGTTATAACAATTTGAGTGGCCCAATACCACAAAATGGTGCTCTGATGAACAGAGGACCAACTGCTTTTATTGGGAATCGTGGTCTTTGCGGCCCTCCATTGAAGAATCCATGTTCTTCAGAAGCTCCAGGTGCAAGTGCCCCCCCATCCTCAATTCCATTTCTACCTAATAACACCACGCCTCGGGATTCTGATGATAATGGTGGAAATAGTAGGAAAGCAAGTGGGTTAAGTAAAAAAGCTGTGATTGCAATAGTAGTGTGTGATGTAATTGGCATTTGCCTTGCTGGGCTTCTTTTCTCATATTGTTATTCCAGAATTTGCGCTTGTAGTAAGGTGAAGGATGAAAACGGGTATGGTTTTGACAAGGGAGGTAAGGGAAGGAAGGAGTGCTTGTGTTTCAGGAAAGCTGAATCTGAGACTTTATCAGAAAATATGGAGCAGTATGATCTGGTGGCATTGGATACACATGTGGCATTTGATCTAGATGAACTTCTTAAGGCATCTGCTTTTGTTCTTGGAAAAAGTGGGATTGGAATTGTATACAAAGTCGTGCTTGAGGAAGGGCTTACCCTAGCAGTGCGAAGATTGGGTGAAGGAGGCTCCCAGAGATTCAAGGAATTTCAGACAGAAGTAGAAGCAATTGGAAAGCTAAGGCATCCGAATATCGTTACTCTAAGGGCTTATTACTGGTCTGTTGATGAAAAGCTGCTAATTTATGACTACATTCCTAATGGAAGCCTTGCCACCGCCATTCATGGTAACCTCACCATCTCTTCTTCCTATATTTGTACTCGTAATCTGTTATATGTATCTCAAATTTGAGAACAAGAATATTCCTCGGTGTGGTATTATTGTTGATTTGATTGTTTTGGCTTTGTGTGTCATTAGGGAAGCCTGGACTCGTATCATTTACACCACTACCGTGGTCTATTCGTTTGAGTATCATGAAAGGAATTGCAAAAGGCTTGGTCTATCTGCATGAGTTTAGCCCCAAAAAATATGTCCATGGAGATTTGAAGCCGAACAACATACTGCTTGGACAGAACATGGAACCCCACATTTCTGATTTTGGACTTGGACGCCTTGCAAATATAGCTGGAGGATCCCCATCACTCCAATCAAATCGAATGCCTTCAGAAAAATCACAAGAAAGACATCCAAAGGCCACAACACCAGCTGAAGCTACTGCAGTCAGTTCGTCGAGTAACTTAGGATCTTGTTATCAGGCACCGGAAGCCCTGAAAGTGGTGAAACCATCGCAGAAGTGGGATGTTTACTCGTATGGGGTGATCTTACTTGAAATGGTTACCGGAAGACTGCCAATAGTCCAAGTCGGTTCCTCAGAAATGGACCTAGTTCATTGGATTCAGCTCTGCATTGACGAAAAGAAACCGCTTCTAGATGTTTTGGATCCCACTTTGATGCAAGATACGGATAAGGAAGAAGAGATTATTGCAGTTTTGAAGGTTGCAATGGCTTGCGTTCATAGCAGCCCTGAAAGGAGGCCAATAATGCGGCACATTTCTGACGCTTTGGACAGGTTGGCCTCATCGTCTGGCTAAGATGATATCCAGATAATGGTGAGATCAACTTCAATCCACTTCTGAAGCTTGATGTTTGTATTAGTTCAATCGTTTAGGTCAAATTTGTCTACTTTTTTTTTTCTTTCTATTAAATTTGTTAGTGTTAAGTTGTTGAAGTATGTCTGCTTGTAGAGCATTGTTAACTTGATTGCATGAATTAGCCCTTGATTAGTACATATGTGAAGAATGATGTCTTCATGCTCTTATTGCAGACCTTTTGTATCTTTTTCTTCTTGGAGTAGGGTTAATGAAGTTGATGGATTGTTTGTTGTTTTTTAAGTAGGCCGGGTTCGCCTGTATTAGTATGTGTTGTGATATAACAAAACTAGTAGAGATATCTCTAGCATTTTCCTTTACCAAAAATCACTTAGGCCTCTTTCGATTCCTAAGGATGACGGATGAGATCTCATTCGATAAGGCACTAGGTTTAAGCGTCCATTTTTTTACGTTCAACAATTCTTGAATTTAACGAGTTATTGAATCAAGTTCTAAACAACGTATCTGGTGTTTGAGGATGAAATCGGATTGGATAAGTCCACCAGCTTTAAGGTACATTCAGTAAGCAAGAAGATGATTAGTTTGAAGCGATGTTGAGTAAGAAATGATGGTCAATTTCCATTTTTTACGTTCAATAATTCTTGAATTTAACAAGTTATTCAATCTAACTCCGAACAACATATTTGATGTTTAAGGATGAAATCGGATTGGATAAATCCACTAGAGTTTTTTTTTTTTTTATACCAATGATCTATTTAAATCAAAACTATTCAGACTCATCCTTAAACTGTAAATTGAGATCCCTCATACATATCTTATAATTACCGGAAAACTCTTAAATCAGAACTTGATGATTATGAATAAAATTCAAAATACTAATAAACATATTAGATATAGTTTCAATAGATGGCCAGTCAGTAAGATTTAAGGTACATTGGGTAAAAAGATGATTAGTTTTCATCTTCTACCTTTAGTCAAATCTTGAATCTAACAAATTATTCAATCCAATCACCAACAGCAATCACTCCTAAAAGGAGTGTCCTTTCACGTTGTACAACAGTGGGATTTAGATGGGTAATTTTGTAGCTACCAACCACGTTGCTCGAATATAGGGAGAGTGGGCTCCACCAAAGTGACCGTACTATTTAGTATTGTGTCAATCTGAAAGGAAATGTAGATGTCCTTTCCTTGGAGTTTAATTGCTAATCAATTTACCTCGTATTATTTACTCAATTTTTCAACGGCAACTGCAGAACTTCTTTGTCGGAATGTATTTTGGTATATTATGCATTGAATGGTTTTCTTTTTTCTTATCAAACTCACAGTGCATTAACAAAATAAGCAAACAAATTTACGTTTTAGAATAATTTCATGGGGCCCTATAAACATCGGTGGGCAAGAATGTTTTGTCCCTTGACACGAGAGTGATAGTTATCACATGAACAGTGATTGATTATTCCACGATTGCTGCATGACATTTGTATCGAAAAAGCAAAGTAATATCGACATATTATCAAACGTTAAAACTGTCTCCTTCAAGTCAAAGATGCTTTAACAAGTAATGACATATGAAAAAAAAGAAAGCAGAAAAGGGAAAACGAAAGGTAATTAGTTAAATTTCGAAGAAACTGGAAGAAAAGATTACTTCTTTCTTATAATCCTGAGCCGCTTCACGCATTCTGCAAATTTCCTGTTACAATTCAAACCAAAAGCTTCTGATCATAACATTGTTGACATGAAAATGGCAGATATGAAGCAATGCCAAAAATAGAACATGCTTACTTCCATGGAACATCGCCAACAGGTCTCCAATTGTCGTCCATGTTCTTGTACAAAAGTGAAAACTCAGACCCGGCCTCGAACAACTTCAACCCGGAAACCGATTGTCTACCTGAAATGAACCAATCATACACTCGGCCGTGTTAAGTGTAAAAACCCTCATTCTTTTGAGATTATTATCTAGGACAAATTTACACTATTACTCATGTGCTTTACACCATTATGTATGAATTTTTCAAATTTTGAATACCATAAACTTTTTATAACGTTTAATCTTTATCTCACTGTTACATTTTCCTCCAATTTTCGTTACCAAATGACTTGATGTATGAATTTTTCAAATTTTGAGTACCATAAACTTTTTATTAAGTTTCATCCGGGTCTCACCATTACATTTTCCTCCAAAATTTTCGTTACCAAGTGGCATGATGCTTTTGATGCTCACCCAAAAACGAACCTTGAGTTGATTATGAAAAAGTACTTATTAGCCCTGGGTTACCTCCCATTTAACATCTACACCTATAGGCAAAAAAAAAAAAAAACATCTACACCTGAAATGTAGGTTAGACCATGAAAAATAACTAAAGAATAATTAAATAATTTTGTCTAAAGTCACTTTGAGATTTGTTTTTCGGTGAGCCCCCAACACGATATGTCTTCTCTATCTAAATTTTTTGCTCTCATGTCTCTAGTTCACAACTCACAATCGACTGTAGCAATGGGTGCTTGGTCGATCTGGTTTCTACTTTGTCACCGAAGTTGGTGGTGTTTGGTCTACTTTCTCTATGTAGGTTATTAGCGGATGCTGTTTTCTTATTGCTGCAATGGGTGCTTGAACCAAAGGGCACAGTGGCGCTGCCTTTGTGCGGGTCGTGAGGAGGTCGTCTCCTTTGAGCGGGTTGTTCTTTGCGGTTGGGTGTGGAGGTCTAGGTTTGGGCAGTTTTTTACTTTCTAAAGTTTGTTTAGGTCTTTTTGTTGTTTTAGTTGGTTAATTTGGGTTTTTTTTCTTTCTAAATAGTCTAGTAACGCTATGAGTTTGCTGTGTAATCCTCTTTGTGGGTGTAATTTAATTGGGAGTTTTGGTTTTCTATTTTAGGAAAGAGACTAGGAGTTTTGATGGAAATTACCTTTTATTTTATCAGCTTCTTGATCCCGCAGCATGCCAAAACTGTTCAATTTCTCTCAGTTAGATATGTTTGAATCCCTTCTTAGACACGTTGATTGTTAAGTTGATGTAATTTGAATTGTAGAAACTCTTTCTTGGATGGAGCCTAATTCAACGAAAATTGTAATAGTTTGTAGTTATTCTTGATATAAAAAAACAAAAGTTTTGTAGGAAAATGTAATTTCAAACACGTTTTAAAAAAACCAGGATACTTAAATGCAAAATTTAATAAATTAATTAACTTTAAAATTTAGTGTAAAATAAATTTGCACTTATGCATATGAAAGTATTCGTACCGAACATTTCTTGGAGTTGAAATGCGAGACTTGAGTATCCGGTGTGATCAAGAATACAAACTTTTCTTCCAATAACAATGCCATCCATGTTCACTTTCACATGAGCCCACCTCTCCTTGCTCTGGACTCCCTCCGCCTCCTCGTCGCAATCTTCTGCAAGATTTCTATGTACAACGCCAGAATTCTTCAAATTCAGATTAGCCTGGGGCAAATCTATCAGACCATCATATCCCTCCAACCCCACCACTACACAAAAAAAAGAAAAAGAAGAAGCAATTATCACTACAAAATAGTAACAATCATGCAAATTAAGAAATAAAGAAAAAAGAATAAAGAGGGAATTTACGGTGGGCAGATGGATGGTAAGCTTCAGGCTGGAGAGCTCTGAGGCTGAGGCCAAGATCAATTATGCCATCATTCTCTTTGGCTTCATAATAAACTGAGTGATTAAAAAGAAAGCTTGATGCATTGGGATCCATCAAATCTGGCTGCTACTGTTGATGATGATGATGCTGATGATGAAGAATCTGAGCCAAACCAGTTGCAGACTTAGATATTTATACCTGAAGCTGTGGGGTCCAGAATTTTAGCATGGAAGACAGAGAAAGAGTCCTCCATTGTCAATCATTTAGTGTTGCTTGCTTATCTTCTTCTTCTGCTACAAAACATGCAAGTAACAAGAAGTTAGGAACAAAACGCCAGAGACAAGGGATGGTAGATGTGATCCTCACATAAGTTGGTTGGATTCTGCAACCCAAGCTTGCTACAAATTAAGGGTTACACATTTCGGTTCGGAGAATCCAAGCACTGGTGTAATCTGTCATCGAAATCTAGCTCCTCATTTTGGTTCCGGTTATGGCCAACTTCTTTTGAGTTGCAGAAATGCTATTGTCCAAGGGAACATCGATTCAAGAAGGGACCCTACATCCCATTTCAGCATGCCCTCTAAAGTCTAATCCATATACAAAACATGAGACTTTCTAAACTTTGACACAGTGACACATTTATCAACAGTTAGAGAACATAAAATTTACTAAGATGAAAGTTGAAACTACTCATATAAAAGAGAATTACCACAATCCATCAGTGGAGGCCGAATAATGAAAAGGTAAAAAAAAAAGGAAGGGAGAGATCAAGCAAACAATAAATAAGAGACCATTTTATGAATAAGTTATTGCTTTTTTTACAAGTTCTTCCATACACAAACAGTGAAGAACTGTGTATTACTCGTCTAAGATAAACTCTCCTGTCTCTATGTCCTCGAACAAAACACAACACAAACATAACCAAAACAAAAAGTGTCTCCTGGGTGTGTGAATTTATAATGCTTGGTAGTTTAGAGTTCTTTCGGCAAGGAATGCTTCTCCTCCCCGTAATCCTAACGAACACACTCAGGCTGTACACCAATAGCGATGATAAAGGCTTTTCAACCGGGTTGCAAATCAGCTTCCTCCAGTTATGGATTGATGCGCAATTAAATCTATGGTTTTGGTAATCATGGTGAGTCGTGACGACTAAGGAATTCGACTATACAGGGATACACCTGCTCTGCTGCCTGCAATTCAAAAATATATGGCTATATAAACAAGTGGCTGTGCAAACAAATAAACAGTAACGAACATCATTCTATTGCCCCATAAGGGAGAGAAGAATATGTCATACCAATCGGCCTCCTACTAAATCATAATGAGCATAGTGTGGACCTCCAGCTTCTCCAAAAACTTTGTACGAAACCAGGTGCTCTGGAATCAGCTTAACAGTTTCTGGTCCATTGAAGAATTATAAGAATGAATCACAGAAATAAATTAGTAGAAAACATAAGACATGGCAGGTATGATTTTACCCTCTACAGCTGCCGGTGGGCATATTAGATCCTCGTCTCCAGCAAGCGCCAGAATAGGAACACTGCTCTTGTGTATATGATCCTTATACAAATAAGTACCTGTCCTGTCACACAATCCACCCTCTCGAAAAGCTGTTGTTAGCTGCAATAGAAGTTTTGCCGGTATTGTGCCTGCCAGTGGAAATAAGTACCTTGTGTTTATTATTAATAATAATATAAGTGCTATTCAGCCAACTTAAAGGAAATAAATATAAATTTTAAATCATAGATTCAAGTTATCCAAGCAATATCACCGGCCTTAGTATCCTAGGGGCATTTCTCCCATAATTAAGTTAAAGATACAGGGTTCACCTGAACATGCACGAGAGCAGGTAATTTTAGGTATTCCTCTGTTGTTTATCACACAGAACCATCTAGAAGTCTTTTGTAGGTTAGAAATTATAGAGTTAATGATTGACTTGATAAAACAGTAGGAGGGCATCCGTGAAGTGAGTCTAGCAATGATTTTTACCCATAAATTTTAAAAACCCGCCAATTACTCTTATGGCATTGCATATCCCAGATGAAATTAACAAAGTATATCATGGCAGTAAGAATACTTACAAAAGTTATTCAAAACCAGCTTTTTCAACAACTCTGGATGCATCATGTCCCCAGATGAAATCAGATTATTGAGCCAAGACAAAACATAAGGAGGACCGGTTGAGAGGGGATAAGCTGCTGCTAACAATTTTCCTAAAGGAATAACTGGGACATTGAAAACCTGGGCCGGATCTGCCTGTATGACAAAATTCTTACGCCTCAGTTTCTTAACATTGTTTATGCTACACTTACAATCCGAGTCATTGTAATTAATTTCATAAACCGCTCCGTGGGGTCCAATGACTCTGAGAGGTGATCTACCACAACCACCTCCGCATCCACTTACCAGGGGTATGAGCAATTTGAGAGTTGATTTTGAAGTTGTGTAATCAAGTGATGACGCCAATGTTACAACAGCTGCCAACTTGGACTCTCTTCCTTCAGAACCTTATAAGATGAGAGAAACGAAAGTATCAGACTCATGCACTAAAGAATTTCTTAGCTTACAATATGAAAGAGATACCAAATCATATAACAAAAATTGAAAGCATTCACACAATGCTACAATGACTAGAATTTATTCAAGTTTTTTAAAACCAATCACTATATATGAGCATGCCATTGCAACAAAGGACATCCTCACAAAAAAAACCCAAGGGCCAACACAAATCTAATTGTTAGATAACTAAAACCATTGCTTTAAAACTCTGCTCTTGATAAAAATTAAAATAATACAATGGACACAATGCAAAGGAAAATTCTAAATTAATGAATTCTTCATAACTGGAAAGTATGACTACAAACTAAATACCAGTTTACTCTATACCACCTGAAATGAACATATATCATAAGACCTCTTGATATTACATTATTATTTCTTGAGAAGAAAAAGATAATGGGAAATACCTAAAAACTAACATATCGACCCTATCTTTTCTTAGTACGTGTAACTTTATTCAATGGCCAAACTGTCAGACACAAACAAATCAGGTTACCTCATAAGCTTAGAGTGAAGGCTTATAAAAGTTTTGCCTCAACTATTTGCAAAGGGAACACAAAAGTGCTTTCAAATCTTTCTGGGATTCCACTAACTGCATGCCTCATATCTCCTTTCAAAAATATAATTGGCCAAGTAAACGAATTTTATTGTTCTTTTCTAACATCTCATATTCAGTGAAGCAATTCTCACCTAGCTTGAGAACAATCAACCAGACTATGCAGCAGCGTTACCAATAAAATTGGGGAAAGTAATAGTACTTTAGAGAAGCACTTGAACAATCAGTAGACAACCAGTCTGATATATTAAGAGAGAGCAGTGTGATCCACCCCAAAGGAAAATAAAAGAAAAATAACGCATTTGTGGGAAACAATGGAATCTCACCACATCGTGAAAGCATTCCGTAAAGCAAGATACCTCCCATTGAGTGTCCAATAGCTAACAACTTCCCATCCTTTGGCTTACTTTCTGCCATTATATACTCCATCTGTAATATTAACATTGAAGACTATAAATTCATCATGTAAATGGTAGGAACTATCCGTAATCCAACTGGATGTTTCTTCTAAAGACTAAAATCAAAATCGGCTATGATATGATAACCTATAGCAAGAGAAATTGTCACCTCACCACAGCAGGCACATCCTCTTCCAAGTAATGATCAAAGTCCCAGTCATACTTCACTATCAAGTCAATTTGTTTCTGAAAATCTTCCAGGGTAGAAGCAATACGCTCTTGCAAGTCAAACAGTGGAGGTGAAACAGATCGCTGACCTTCTTCAATGATATTTACAAGCCTTTGACTGAGGTCCCTGATCTGGCTAGCAATTGCTGACTTTTGTCTTGTCTCCAACAGGCCTGAAAGCTTATCGCTTATCTCATTAAGACGCTCAGATAAAGCTGAATCAGCGAAAAGTTTTGAAATTTGGTCAAGCAACTTAGCAGACATGATTTTGGATTGACCTTCACTGAGAAAGCCAGAGAATCTTTCTGATAACTGGATAAAAGCTTCTGTCAACTGTGTGACTGATTTCGACTCATTGCCTACAGTTATTAAATTTGTAATATCTCCATTGGTAGCTGAAATCTCACATTTTTCTTCTTGGGCAGAAGTTGCAGGTGCTGAGGCACCAGAAAAACCATTTGACTGTTTTTCTGAAGAAAAAGCTACATTACTAGCATTCTTAGAAGCAGCTTCCATCTGTTTAGATGGTCCAGGGGAACTATTTGACTGCTTTTCTGCAGAGAAAGCTTCGTCAGTTGCACCCTTGGAAGCAGCTTCCATCTGCTTAGAGACTCCAGGGGAACCATTTGCCTGCTTTTCTGCAGAGAAAACCTCATCAGCTGCACCCTTGGAAGCAGCTTCCATCTGTTTAGAGGCGCTTAGCGAACCATTTGACTGCTTTTCTGCAGAAAAAGCGGCATCAGTTGCACTCTCGGAAACAGCTTCCATCTGTTCAGATCTTTCATGGGCAGACTGCTGAATTTCTTTGCGATTGGGTTCATGCAAGCTCAATCCAGCACCACGAACTTCAAGAATCCATGTCTCAAATCCTTGCCTAGACATGTAACGTGCAAATGAAGACTACAAAAAATGCAACATTAGTTAGCAATCATGCACACACTGTAACTGATAGCAATCCCTGCAGAATTTCTTTAGGCTGTTCTTTTGCAACGAAATAAAAAATAAAAAACCTTGGTGGGCTGAAAGTAAATATAACTACAAGTTACAGACTTTTCATAATAATATGCTATAATTATTAACATTCTAACAAGAAGTGGAATCAAGAACTAAGATTCTGCAACCAGAACGATGATATTGACTAAGCATCTTAAAAATGAAACAATGCAGTAAAATTAATTAAACAGTAAGTGACGCATGTGACAGTGATTAATATCATGAAAATGTTACCTCCGGAGAGAGATCATATCCAATGGCATTGGTCCCCACTCCCGACAATAGCAACAATGGGTGATTCCTCTGAGGTGCCTGTTTCAGTTATATTCATTACGCAATATACAGCATCTCATCAATTTCATACCAAGTAGGCTTAGATGATTTAAATTTAAAAAGAAATCATTCTTTATAAGCAAATCAAGCACCTTGGGGCACGGATGGTAGCGCCAGAGAGCGAGCTTCCAATCGGAGTTTGGTACGGAAACGTAGTGGAGCTCGTCGGCTGTGCACATCGACGGCTTCTCGGGAAGCTTCACCGCGGTTCTTCCCGCGTCGGTGGAGTAGGCTCTGACCCTGAACGACGTCGTCCAGAACGACGTCGACAGCGACAGCACTCGACGCGCCGCCGAGGCGCGCGAGCTGAGGAGGTGTGGACCGAGCGTCCTAATTGTGGATATCGGTGGATATGACGAAGGTGGTGACGACGGTGACGGTAACGGTGCTGATGATGCTGCCGTGTGAAGAAGAAGCGCGCAACGAATATCGTACGGAACTGTCGCCATGTTTGCTTTGGTTTTGCTGATTTATTATTAACCAGACTTTGCTTTAGCGGTTAAGACGGTGGTGTGGGGCGTTGAATCTGTGATATGGCGTGGCTTCAAATCCGGGCCTCCTTGCGACAGCAGAGGATTCGAATATAGGCGTACCCAGCCGATTCCACTCTCAGCCTCAACATAATAAATTGTTTTTTTCTTTCTCTGTTTCTCTTTAAAAAATAATGATACGAATAAAAGTAACTTTGACATGAGAGTCCAGTAACATTACATGTCGATTCAGATGGGAAAGAAACATTTACGTAACAATATTTTCCTTTAATCATTATTATCGTCTCAGATTCAAAATAGTGAACATATTATATCCTTTCAATCGTCTCGAAATGAGTCCAAATCAAGATAGTGGGTGAGAAATATTATATCCTTTGAGTAAGTATCTAATTCAGAATTTTAAGAAAAAGTACAGCATTAAAATTGTAATATTTATTTTGAGACAAAATAAAGCGCTAGAAAAGAGAAAACCCTTCCTACAAGGCTATCACTGAAACCAAAGAAACCAAACTTCGAAGCACCAGGTGCTTCATGAGAAAAGAACTCTACTAGGAGAGAAAAATCAAGAACTCTACTACAAAAAACATCAAACTTCCAAGCACTAGACACTTCATAAAGAGGAAACGAGTCTATCTTTGATCCAAGTTTCCAGCATGCCTAAATAAACTTACACAAAAACACAAAAACAAAAACAGCAATTGAAGCCCCAAAAGTAAGTCTTGGGCCATGGCTCATTTGTAAAACGACGGCCCAAATACTCTTCATTCATCCCTCTCTCTTTCTCTAAACTTTCTGAATCCTGCAAAACAAAACGAGCTTCCAACAGCTGAACGGAAGCCGCCCTCTGCTGAAACGGCGCCAGTTTCATCATGTCAAGTGGAGGAAATGGTGGAGAGAGCGGCCGGAGTGGGGTTGGAGTAAAGAGAGTGTTCATAGGAGCAGGATGTAACAGAATAGTCAACAACGTTTCATGGGGTGCTTGTGATTTAGTCGCTTTTGGTGCCCAAAACGCCGTCGCTATTTTCAATCCAAAGGTAGCGTCTTTCTACTACCCCTTCTCTTATCTTCCATGTGCTTTATGAACCCAGTCTTTCATTCAAACTAATCCCTTTGTCTTTTTAAAATATGGCTGCAGTCTGCTCAAATTTCGACTACGCTGCCGGGTCACAAGGCCGCTGTTAATTGTACGCAGTGGCTTCCAAGTAACAAGTTTGCATTTAAAGGTGCCTTTGCAAAAATCATCTTATCATTTTAGTGTGGATTCAATTCAGTGTTTAACTTGCTCTAAAGTTACTGCCTTTGTTGGGTATGCACAGCTAAACACTTGGACCGGCATTATTTGCTCTCTGGAGATGCTGGTGGTGCCATTATTTTGTGGGAGTATTCTATTCTTGAAGGAAAGGTAAAACTTCTTGCTGATGGTGTTATTGCCATTCTTGTTAATTATATGTGCTTTCTGAAATTTTCATACCCAACTTATCAGTAGATTGAGGGTGCCTTAGAATCTTGTAGTTGTAGGGTTCGTTATTTCTGGATTTTGAATAAAATTTTAGAGTGGTGTACCTCTCAGATAGTTGTCTGTTAAATACTAATCTAGTTGAAATACGGGTTTTCTGTTGAAATGTGCTACCTTCATGTACTCTCTTTTATTTTGTTTACAGTGGAGGTATGTACAACAATTACCTCAGTTGCACAACAAGGGTGTCACATGCATTACGGGAATTATGATTTCTCAAACTGAGGCAGTATTTGCCTCTACTTCTTCTGACAGTACTGTTTATTTATGGGAGATTGCTTTTCCGTCAACTAGTGGAGGTATGCCCAAAATTCACTGGACTGAATCAAATCACAATGATATAACTTACAAGATCAATAGGAAAATATTACTTTTCTGAGTTGTTTTTCAGATGATTGTAAATTGTTGCATCTGGATTCTATTTCTGTTGGTGCAAAACCTATGGTAGCACTTTCATTATCAGAGTTGCCTGGAAATACTGGGCATTTAGTCCTGGCAATGGGAGGACTAGATAACAAAATTCACCTTTACAGCGGGGAAAGGAAAGGAAAGGTACTCAGCACTGGATTTATTAGTCTTACCTTCTGATTTAATTTTGGCTCTTTGGTGCCTTAACTATTTGTGATTTATTTTTATTTAATTTTTTGGTATGTGCGTCAAGTTTGTTCGAGGTTGCGAGTTGAAAGGTCATACAGATTGGATCAGGAGTCTGGATTTCTCATTACCTATATGCACCAATGGAGAGGCAAATAATGTTCTACTTGTTAGTTCATCTCAAGATAGAGGCATGCGCATATGGAAGATGGCTTTAAAGGATTCTTTAGAGAGCAACCAGGGTGCTTATAGGAAAGAGAAAATAAGCTTAGCATCTTATATAGAAGGCCCTGTACTTGTTGCCGGCACAGCCTCGTATCAGATATCATTGGAATCTCTTCTGATTGGACATGAGGATTGGGTGTATTCAGTGGAATGGCAACCCCCGTACACTGCATCTTCAGAAGGCATTGCCTACTGTCAACCCCAAAGCATCTTATCTGCATCGATGGACAAGACAATGATGATTTGGAAACCAGAGAAGACATCTGGTATCTGGATGAATGTCGTTACTGTTGGGGAATTAAGTCATTGTGCTCTAGGGTTTTATGGTGGCCACTGGAGCCCTAACGGTGATTCAATATTAGCACATGGATACGGTGGATCTTTCCATCTCTGGAGAAATGTTGGTATTGAATATGAAAATTGGCAACCACAAAAAGTACCATCTGGGCATTTTGCAGCAATAACTGATATTACATGGGGAAGATCTGGCCAATACTTGCTGTCAGTCAGTCATGACCAGGTAAAATGTTTCCAGTATTCCGGTGAACTCTAATGAAATGTTTGCTGTCTTAAAATGTTGCAGTTATCTTGGTTTACATTCTGCCTGTTCTATAGAATTTATATTGTGGCGGTATCCTTCGGGTCCCCATATTAAGTGCCTTGAACTCATAACGGTAGTTTGCACACATGGAAAATATCTAGAAAGTTCTCCTGCTGATGTTTTATCTAAATCATACGACATTAAGAATGATATAACTTTAGAGTAAATGACACATAATTCATGTGGATTTTTCATGTTCCTTCAAATCAACTATATGATTCACAATTTTCACATATGCAGACAACTCGAATTTTCGCTCCTTGGCAAAATGAATTATCTTTACAGGACGAGGAATCTTGGCATGAAATTGCTCGCCCTCAAGTTCATGGCCATGATATTAACTGTGTGGCCATCATCCAAGGGAAGGGGAACCATCGTTTTGTCAGTGGAGCTGATGAGAAAGTTGCCAGGGTGTTTGAAGCTCCTTTATCTTTCTTGAAAACTTTGGGTCATGCCATTTCACAAAATTCTGGCTATTCTGAGGATATCCAAGTAGGAGTTCAGATTTTGGGTGCCAATATGTCTGCTCTTGGGCTCTCACAGAAACCTATTTATGTTCACGGTGACTCTCTTTCCTTCTTTTTGGGGATTTACAAATGCCCGAGGAATAGGCCTGAGCATAGACAAATTGTGACTTGATTATTTTTGTTATGAATTATTCTTCTCCTTGAATCTTGCAATTCTCTTTCGTTCATAGTATTACTGTTTGTTTTTCATTAATAAGTATTGTTTGGAGTAAGGAATAGTTTTTAGGGATTATATTTAATTTTTTTCATTTTCGTTCTTTGTGTCAGCTGAGCAGCAGACTCCAGACAGGAACCTAAATGATGGCCTAGATACCTTTGAAGCTATTCCAGATGCAGTTCCAGCTGTGTTCACTGAGGCTCCCATTGAAGATCAACTGGCATGGCATACACTATGGCCAGAGTCGCATAAACTTTATGGACATGGGAATGAGCTGTTTGCTCTGTGCAGTGATCACAATGGGACACTCGTGGCTTCGTCATGTAAGGTATATAATGTCATGGTACTGCTGTTATATATATGAAAATATTCGAATTTTCTTATGAAGTTCTTAAACACAAATCTCTTTCGGAGAATTGGATCTACATGAAATCGTAAGTTATTGCTTCACTAAACATGATAAATCTTGCAGGCCCAATCAGCAGCAGTCGCAGAAATATGGCTATGGCAAGTTGGTTCATGGAAACCAGTTGGTCGGTTGCAGTCTCATAGTTTGACGGTGACGCAAATGGAGTTCTCTCATGATGACAAGTTCCTGTTGGCTGTGTCAAGAGATCGACAATTCTCTGTATTTTCAATCAATAAAACAGGTATCCTTTAATCAAGGGAAATCATTGCTTTCTACGGCTAAAGCCAATCTTTGATCTCTTTTGTGATACATAGTTCTTCTGATGTCTCTGTGTTAGGCACCGATGAAACTAGCTACCAGCTTGTATCGAAGCAGGAGGCGCACAAAAGAATCATATGGGCCTGTTCTTGGAATCCAAACGGCCACGAATTTGCAACTGGCTCCCGGGACAAGACTCTGAAGATATGGACCGTGGAACAAGACTCCTCAGTTAAACACCTCACGACCCTGCCCCAGTTCAGTAGCAGCGTCACTGCCTTATCTTGGGTTGGCCTTGGCTCCAATATCAACGACGGGCTCCTTGCTGTCGGAATGGAGAACGGCCTCATTGAACTGTGGAGTGCATCAGTCAAAAGAAGTGCCGACAATGGAGTAGCAAGTGCAACAGCCGCCCTCCTTGTGCGGCTAGATCCCTTGATGTGCCATGTTTCCGCCGTAAATCGTTTGGCATGGAGAAACCGCGCAAATGAAAATGCAGGGACCATACAGCTCGCCTCCTGTGGGGTCGATCAATGCGTGAAAGTGTTCGAGGTAAATGTTAACTGAGCTATTCTACGTTTTTCGTATTTGTAACATAAATTTTGTTAGCAAATATTAATGGCTAACTCCAATTTAATGGACCCCTTAATCCGCATTATCGTCTTGGATTATACAAGAAATTACATGCACCAAAGATCGTTTAACAAACAGATAAGTGCAGCACCAACACCGACTGGAGATATTATTATACAGTATGGTATTGATATTTAGATTTCCTCTTATAGTAAAATTGGATATTTTTTTAAATCATTTTTTAAAATAGAGGATATATTATAGTACGTCAATTGATTACTGGTTGTAATACGGTGTCATTTATTAAGTTCTCATGGTGAAGCTACTTGGCGAGACTCGCGCATGGCTCGTGACATGAAAAATATGATTCTTGTGCATGTGGTATCAAATCCAAATATTCTAACACAAAGACGGCACAAAAGGATGCTTCTTATATTTGAATGTGACAGGAAATGAGAATTGAATCCGATGGAGCCGATCTCTTCTGCCTCACAACCTTCTTTCACTTTCACAAATTTCGGCTCCGGGGCATAAATGCCCCATATGCCAAACCTGGGTTCAAAATGCGACCATCATACGTTGAATGTTCAAAGTGTCAAATTAGATGGTCCAAAGTCCAAACTCATGCGAAAGAGAAATGCCGATCCTCCTCTTACTCAAAACTTCTACGTAAATTTATTGTCTTATATAAACATGAGAGTGGAGCAAAGACAGCAGCTTTGGAGTGCGCTGATGGTTAAAAAATTGCAAAGTATGAGATCAGCAGCACAATTTCCTATATCCCAAAAACAAAACGCAAACCTCGTACTTCTTGTCGTAATTTAATTAAAAATTAGTGCATTAATTACTTGTTAATGAAGGAAAGAATCTAAGCACTCATCTGATGTGTCACTGCTTACTCACATGAGATTGAGCGAGAAGAATACTATGTGTTTTCTAAGGTAGAGCCTTTGAATTCATTCATGCGGGAAAAGGTAAATGTCAATTTTCATTTGATGAGATATTTTTGGTGGTGGATTGTTGTTGTATTTGTTTTGTTTGTTTTATAAGTTTTCACGATGTACGACATCAAATTGTCCTTTTCATTTGATCTCGCTCGACTTCACATAAGATTTATGTCATGTGTAACTATAAATCATCAAAAAATTATGGAGCTGTTATATGACCCATGAAATATATAATGTTCAAATTATCCATGATAATGACATTAACGGTTCAAAAAACACCCACACATTAGATAATATATTTTCAGTCACATATATTATCTAATTGAATCAAAACCTCAAAAATATTAACTAATCGGATCAAAGCCTCAAAAATATTAATATTCTCCCGAAGGTTAATTGTCATTATTCTTAATAATGAACAGTTAATATTAATATTAAATTTATCATCATAATGAGCAATTATTATAATTATTATATAATATATTATTTATTAATTACGAAATCAATCGACCAATCAAAATACTCTGAGGCTTTCATTTTCAAGGTAAATCGATTTTTCGCTTTGAAGTATTTTTTTTTTCTTTTCTCAAAGTTAACTTGGTTATCAGAGCATCTCAGACTTGTTGTTTGTTGTTTGCAAGAATTGTGAAGATTTGTCGCAGTGAATACGATTTCTACTTCAATATGTCCTGATTCCTTCAAATTTCATTACTAACTTTAAACGGAAAGAGTTGCACCATTAGGTAGGGATTTACTCAAAGCTTTGCGCCGGAATATTGATAACTTACAATTTCTTCTTCCTCTTTCTACCTCCGCAACTCGAATATACCTAACTTCCACTCGCTCCAGCCACTTAAAACTAAGACCTAAGACATAGTAATATGAATTAACAAAAAAAAAAAAAGACAGTAATATTCTTTTTTATTTGTTATGGAGGAGGTCTTGAATTTAACTCCTGTTGAATGAGGTCGAAGTCTAATACTTCCACTCGCTTTTGATAAGTAGACATGTCATCATACTAAGCATTCTACTCCCCCTTCCGCCTCTCATATCCATAAAATAAATTATCACAATTTGGGTGGCTGCTTCTGCTTGTCCTCCATCATCATCATCTTACAGAGCAGCTTCATCGACAACCATAAGACTCCAATCACAAACTCAATGCAGGGAGAGAATATGTGCATGATGCTCATCAGATGTGTACCTAGAAATTCATGAACTTGAAAGAAACAACATGAATTGAAACCTGCCCAGTACTAGTTATAAAATATTTATTCAAAAAAAAAAAAAACCACCGATCTGCACAATCACACAATATATTGTTGAGAATTTCCAGCTTTTACAGTATAATCTGAGACCACCTTTTCATTTCCTATTCGAATCTATGGCAATGTGCAACCGATATGACATACACGAAACAGAGTCTGAAGAGTCGACCAAAGAAGTTCCTTATTATCTATCACAAATACATACCACAACCAATTACCAATATAACAAGGCACAACGCTAGAAATAGATATATAGTTTTAAACATAAAAACACCAAATCCCCATTTCACCAAAATTGTTTCTTCCACTTTCTCCTCTCCTCGAACTGACTCACATTGGCTGCTCTTCAATCCTCCTTATCTCTGCTGCTTGATGTTGTCGGGAGGAAGCTGGGCAGAAGCTTCAGGTAGCACCTTGGTCGTGGCAGTTGTCATTGTTTGGTACTGGGACGCCATTGTGGGTGCCAGACCCTGAGTATAGTACATCTGAGCATGAGAAGAATCCCCATATTCATAAGCATAATTCGCATTAACCCCAGATGAAGGACCAGCAGATTGAGATGGGTGATGAATCTGCGCGTAACCAACATATTGCTGCTGCTGCGGATGCTGATGCTGGGTATTCGGAACTTGAACCAAAGATGGAGCAGCTGTGGCTGCGGTTCTGTACATACCTGCCGCAGCCATTTCAGGTTTGGCAATTTGGGCATTTCTCATCTGGTTGTAAGCTGCAGAAGGAGACACAGAAACCATACCGGGATTGGGAGGTGTTTGGGAGCGGGAATTGGGTATAGGAGTGGCAGCTTCATTGATATTGGATCGCTGTCCAGGCAAATTAGTGTATGATTGGGCTTGTCTTGCTGGCATGTAATAAACCTGGTACTGCTGCTGCTGCTGCTGCTGCTGCTGCTGCTGATCAAGCTGAGGGTGGTGGTGTTGCTGCTGAGGGGGATACACAGGGTAATAAGCTGGGACTGGCACAGCGCCAGGATGGTGCTGGATATAATGTGTACCGGCGTGTATAAAGTGTTGCTGGGGTTGTTGTTGTTGTTGGTGCTGCTGTTGTTGATGATCAAATTGGGTTTGCAATACATACCCAGAATCATGAACCTGTTGTTGCATCTGAATCCGAGTGTTTGGATCGGATAAATTGGGTTTTGGATCAACAAAGTTTGCAGGGTATCTTGTGGTTGCAGAAGCTACTTGAACAACTGGTTCTTGATAAATTACAGGTTTTGGGCGAGACATATTTGATAAACTATTATCACTGAAAAATTGAATCATACATGAAATTAGAAAAGAAAAAAAAAAACTAATTAAGAACCTGATTATCATCTCAATTCCAAACAACAACGAATAGTAATTTAAGCAAGGTGTAAGTCAATGAGCATAAATGGACGACAAGGCGTACCTTGCTACTGAATCTGGGGAAGGTAAATCAATGGCACCAGTAGATTTGGGCTGAGATTGAGATGGCAGACCCTGGGAAGGAAGTTGAACCTGAGGTTTTCGATACGCAACCGGCACGCCGTGATCGGATCGCTCGTCGTCAGAGACGACCCGATTCAAGTAATCGGTGGCGGGCGTAGCCAGGGGCGCAGAAGAGGCGACGATAGTGGTGGGCAAGGGAGGTGGCGAAGAAATCACTACGAAACTAGCGTCGTCTTGCTTCTGGCCAACACCACCACCAACAGTCATCTGAGCAAACTGCTCCTCGATCCCCATCTTCTGATCCTGCACTCTAATCCCGCCGCCACCGTCTTCTACGTGGACCCGAATCGGCGGCAAGTTTGCCAACGAAGGCGACGATGACGTGGACCCGAAAGAAGACGAGTTCTCGAGCATCGGCGAATCGGGGACAGAGTGAACGTCCTGCCCACCGCCACCAGCCTGTTTGGCATTTTTGCCATTTGCGGGCATCGAATTCTCGACGTCTCTCGAAGCTGAGTCCAAATTATTGGCAGTGCCACCGGAAACCCCATCATCGTCGAGACCGAGCAAGCAATTCACAGAGGCCGAGTCGGAAAATCCCCGATTGAGCATGCCGGACGCGCCATTGAGCGCGTTCAAGAACCAGTCTTCGGACTTGGCTGGAATATCGAGTATGGGCCCCATCGATTGCGACGATTCTGGCTTCAGGGGAAAGAGAAAGAGGCGGAGGCGCGAGGGTTTTGACGAAGAGTTATTATTGTTGGTGGCCGTGCGTTCGTATTCATCGATCATATTGTCGAGGTCTTCGTCTGTGGTGACGGAGATTAAGGAGTCGAGGTCTTCGCTGGGGAGCTGATACTTCAGGGTGAAGGGCCGGCCGTTGAGGAGAGTTTTGGAAAGGCGGTTGGAGAGGTCAGAGAGCGAGGTTTGGCGGTCGACGACGACGATTCGGGTGTCGCCGCCGACGTAGCACAAAGACTTGTCGTGTGGGCGCGGGATTATGTGGCCGCCATAGCTGCACATGAGACGGAGCCTGTTGGTCGGAGGTAGAGGGTCGTCCCAGGAATCGGTGTTGCGGGAGCGTGGGGACGAGTCGACGGAGTCGGGGTAGTTGATGTGGTGGGACTGCGGCGGTGGGGCCGCTGTGGGTGGATCCATGGTGGTGGTGAGAGAAGTGGACTGAGTGAAAGATGAAAGTGTATGGGGGGGGTTTGGTGGGTGGTGGTTTAGAATTCCCAACACTTCTCTTCTTCTCCTTTTTTAGGGGGTGGAGGAGGAAGAGAGAGAAAAAGAGGGGCTCATATAGGGGGACTGGATGCTCATATGGTTACTCCACACCTGGTCTCTTCTTCTTCAGCCTCCAGCTGCTTCCTTTTTTTCTCTTTTTATTTTCTTTTAAATTTTATTCTCTTAATTTAGCTTCGTATTTTGGGAGAATGATATTTATTTAGGTAAGTATTTTATAAATTAACACTGCAATTCACTCAATTTGTTACTTATAAATGAGATTTTAAATTCTACGCACACTCGATTGCTAATCCTTTACATTACCTGGGTTAACAGAAATCCTTTCTCATAATATTATTAAAATTATTGGTATTTCTCTTTCGATTAATAGGATATGCCTCTAGTAAATAAAAAAATTATATCTAATAGGTTATTCTAGATTTTCTCTCTTTTCAATATCGTTTTATATATATACATTATAGAAAATGGAAAATATTTATTTATAACCTAGTGATTTTTAAATATAAAATGAGACATAAATGTTATTGTTTTTTAAATATAATAAAGTAATATGAAAATGTTACCTGACGTTAATTTTTTTTTTTTTTTTTTTATACTTTGCGTGAAAGGGAGAAACGGAGGGGAGATTGTGGTTCCACTGTAGGAAAAGGCCAACAAATGAAACTGCGTATGAGTCCGG
This sequence comes from Prinsepia uniflora, assembly GCA_032719365.1. NCBI lineage: Eukaryota > Viridiplantae > Streptophyta > Magnoliopsida > Rosales > Rosaceae > Prinsepia > Prinsepia uniflora. Next base: position 73,786,296 of record CM064871.1, read on the forward strand.
ATGGGTTGACAGCTAGTTTACTGATTGGCTCCAGTTGGGGTGAGAGGGTATGGGTCAGATCTCCTACCCCCACGTCCACAGTAGTAGCATGAATTTTTTGGAGAACACAGTAAGACCATGATTGATAATTACCAATTTCCCGTAAATGATTATCCACTACTACAAATTTGAAAATTCAAAATTGAAATGAAGAAGACCACCGAGATCTTTCATTTGTGAATCTTTCAGGTTTCCTTTACTTCTTAAAAAACTAATAAAGTTGGATAGAGGTTTTTCTAGGTTGCCTTCAAGCCAAATATTCATTGAGTTGACAAAATTTGAAGTCACAACATTGGATTACTTGTGAATTACTAAGCTTACAAATGACTTACAATATGCCATTGGGTTGACCCTCATATTGTATGTACGATTGAGTTTGATATTTCGTTGTAAAATTATATACAAACGTAATGTGGGTAATAATTATACTTTGTAAATATATTTTATAATAAAGGGGGTCATCACATCAAAATGAAACTCGATAATTGTCTATGCATAGTTCAACACCTAAGAAAAATTGTAGTATTTGGCCGAGTCGACTCTTTGGAGTTTGCCCATACTCTTGTGAATAAAATTGGTGCTCATTGTTTTCATCGTAATTGAGAAGAGTCAACTAGGGAAAGTATCATTAGGAAGAGCAAGGGGCACAACAAATGACTTCTTAGTCTAATTCCGTGATGTTCTTGTTAGAAAGAAGAATCGCTAGAAGAGTGGTTAAACCCTGCTAAAACAAAATCATTTGAGTAATAATGACCATAGTACACATGAGATTTCATGATTTTTACCCTTTTTATTGAAAGTTTTTAACTCATATTCATTATTAATTTTTTTTATCGCTTAACTTGTTTTATGTTGTACAATTATTTTATAAGTGAAATAAATATTGTCTTCTTTCAAAAGCATACACAAATATTATCTTGTCATGGGACACATCATTTGATATCTTATGCTTTCATTATTGTTGTGTTAAAATTTGTATGTCTTAGAATGCGATATAAAAACATAAATTTAGAATATGATGCATATTTAAGACGAACATATATATCTTTTATATAGAACGGTGATTTTTGTATCCTTATGTTATTTTTTGTCACACTCTCTCATATTATCCCTTTGAATAAAATAAAAATCAACACAAAAATTTAATTTGTACTAAAAATTTAATTTGTACTAAAAATAAGGAAACAAACTGAAAATTATACCATTTTTACCGATTTAGATGAGGGACATTGAACTTAAATTTCTCACAATTTGTTGCCTACAAGTTTTAATAAAGCGCGTCTGGGAGCCTTGAATTATGCAGGCATTAATCTCGATTTGGAACTAATTAAAGAAGGGAAAAAATTGAGGTGCGACACTCCCACTACTCAAAGCCAAACGGAGTCTTAGCCGCAATTCTGGCACCCACGGGTGACGCAATCAGTCTGCGTGTTTTCTTAAATTAAAAAAGAAAAAGAAAAATCAGTGATAGAGAAAACTCAACCGAAATAAAAGACCCACGCTCATTTAATTCCACGCGCTAATAAACTTACTCCAATTGGCCATCGGCTTTCAAAATTGCGTATTATCAGCAAGTGTGGTTGAAAGGCGTGAGAATCCACTTTGCGAAAGGCGGCCACGAGACTCCCTTCTGTAAAGTGACGACGTTTTGCAACGGCTAGGGGCCGTGGTTTTATGTTTAGGTGGTAGAATCCGGTGCTTCTTGGTTTATAACAATTTTTTTTTAGATATAATAGATCTTTTATGCTCGCGGTTTGTGCCTCCCCACCGCGCCAAAGGCAGTAATTTTTAGCTTTTTAATATCATTACATGAACATACTTTATATTTATTTAGGAAGGTGATTTTTTTTGTCAAATAGGAAGGTGATTTTTACTTTTTACTTTTCTGCTTATGTTGACTGGTGAATTTGTTGTGTTGTTTATCTGGAATGAAAATGTACTAATTCACAGTAATTATTTATTTCACTTTTAGTGACAGGTAAATTTGTGTAGAATATTGGGTAGACAGTAGTAGCCCTGTTAATTTGTCTTAAAAAACCGACCGAAAAACCGTACCGAACCGGGACCGAACCGCAAAATACCGAACCGTTGAAAAACCGAAACCGTCTGGAAAAAACCGGACCGAACCGGACTGCATCGGTTCGGTTCCGGTTTCCGCTATTATAGGACCGAACCGGACCGAACCGGACCGAAAATAGCATAAAACCGAACCGAAACCGGACCAACCGAAACCGAACTAGAATAATTAACACTCTTAAAGAACGGCGTCGTTTTATTGGGGTTGTTTTACTTGTTTATGGAAATCGGACCAAACCCTAGACGAGTCGTGAGACTGAGACATTGAGAGATCGATCAGTCATCTCATTCATTCGCAGCTAACACTAACAGGGGCAGGGCTTCGCAAATTCGCAGTCGCACACTCGCGCGGCCGCACCGGGCCACCAACGCACCCACTTCCCAGTTCGGCATTTCCCAGAGATTGAGGAGGGCAAAGAGAGTTCCTGAATTCGCAGACCTGAGGCTGAGGCCATATCAATCAAAAGGTATAAACTTTTTCGGATAATTTCTTTCTGATTTGTGTTTATTTCTTATCGTTTATGCATAACAAGCTTCAAAATTTATTTGTTTATTTTATATGCTATGAATTCAGCAACAAAGACCATGTTTTGAACCCAACGGAGAAAGATCTCCGAACAAAAACCACCCAAAAATGTATCTAATAGGCACCCATCTTTGCGACCTCCGTCACTGGCTTGGGCTCCGCCGCCATCTCAATTGTTAATATTGGCCTTTTTTCTATGATACATTTCTACGTTTCTTTGTTTGATTATTGTATGGAAACTGGATTCTCAAATCATGCTTGAAACTTTACTTTCTTGCCTACACAATTCTGTTTCCTAACAGATTCTTTGTCATAATACCCCAGCCCTGAACTTAATCTTTTCTTTCACAAACGGAGCTGATTGGGATGGCCCTTACAGACTCCTAATAGTAGCAGAATTTGCCATGTTGCTTCTTGATTAGGTCCTTGTTTTTCTAGGGGTATGCTGCATATGGATAACAGTCTATGGGTTAGTTCGGATTTGAGTATGGGTTAGTTCGGATTTGAGTATGGGTCATTGATGTTTGTTTCTTTAATATATATATATCAAAACAAAAAAATTTACACCAAAAACATTCTCTCTTCTTCAACTACGTAGTTTTTGGCTTGAAGTACTGATTATCTGCGCTTGTAAATTATCTTTTGTTAATGCGAATGTTTTATCCATATTATGTCTCTTCAACAATGAGTGCCATGTTCAACATCTATCTGACTGACATCTAAAGGTAAAATTTCTACTTCAAACTGTAATCTACTTAATATTCTGTGATTTATGAAGTGTGATCCAAGATTTCACGACCTTAGGGTGTTATAAGGTTAGTTTTGATGTTCTAGGGTTTAAAAGGGTACTATTGAAGTGTCACCAAAGAAGCCACGGTCCTAAGATGTTACAAGGGAGTGCATTGGTGATTTAGTGCAAAAAACTATATTGTTTGGGCCACTATCTGTGTTTATTGAGAGAGACTAGTGGAGTACTTGCCTCTATGTTTTTAATTGATATCTGGATGCTATCTTGTGCCCTATGATACTTTTTGGATACCTGGATGCTATCTTGTGCCCTATGATACTTTTTGTTTTTAATATGGTCTTATCTATTCTTAGTTCTTACTTCATGCAATATGGTCACTGTGTTGCTTATGGCATCAATGTTTGTGAAAGAATGGATCATAGTTTATCACCTTAGTTCTATGTTGTCATCTCTGCAATAATTTTCTTTGACCAAATTCAATATAAGTATATATTGAAGGGGAGCTTCTTTGTTTTACTGCACTACCTCATGGATTTAATATTGTTTTGAGTTTCTATCTTGATCAAACTAGCTATTCTTTCTACCACTTGATTTTATGCTTTTTGTTCTTCTGCTTTCTTGGTCCTTGCACTTTCTGGTTATAGAGTGAATTATGGTCATTTAATCAATTACAAGGTTGAGGGGGAGTACCCTCCTATCTATTTGGTGAAAATATGGATAGAAGTTTCACAATTGTTGTATGTTATTCTGCGCTTAATTTTCTAGCACTCATTTCCATCTAACTTCTTGTGCATCTTTTCCTGCTTGATGTTCCTTTTAGTTGACTGTTGATTGTGTGAGTGACATCTGTACGTTATTTACTATCTATTTTATGGCTTTTACATGATTACTCATTATTTATTCGCGTTTGGATTATTCTCATCCCTATTTGAGCGATTGCTTCGGGATTTTTATTTCTGATTGCTTCACAATACTCCTGATTGGATATTGCAGGGATCTTTTCTTTGTCTTTCCGAGTCAAAAAGGAGGAGAAAGTTTACAATTGATCTACGTTTCTATCTCATTGTGATTAAGCTCTTAACATGGATTAATCACTTATTCTTAGCCGTAAGTCTTTCTTACGGGATTTTGCCTTCCCAAATCATAATTTTGATCATGATTAGTAAAGGGTGTGAGATAGGTCTTTCTTAGATTGAGTGATGGGTTTTGACAAGATTCTTTGATCATAATTTTGCCTACACAATTCTGTTTCCTAACAGATTCTTTGTCATAATACCCCAGCCCTGAACTTAATCTTTTCTTTCACAAACGGAGCTGATTGGGATGGCCCTTACAGACTCCTAATAGTAGCAGAATTTGCCATGTTGCTTCTTGATTAGGTCCTTGTTTTTCTAGGGGTATGCTGCATATGGATAACAGTCTATGGGTTAGTTCAGATTTGAGTATGGGTTAGTTCGGATTTGAGTATGGGTTAGTTCGGATTTGAGCCCAACTCAAGATGGCACCGTAGTTTCGTATGACTAAATAGTAAAGCACCTCAGCCACAATGACAGTTTACTTTCGCCCTCCCTCCCGGAGGAGTGAAAAAACCCAACTGATCTGAAGAGCAGAATATGTTAAGATACCAAATCCAAATCCAACCGTGGCATAGAAATTTCTTTTGTTTAAAGTTTGATTAAAAAATTTATGTGATAGATTTGAATTTCTTATGCCACAGAACTACAGAAGGCTGATTCTTAATTAGTCAATTGTATATTTGTTCTACCTATCATCCTTTACTGGTGGTTTTATAACTTTTATTACCTTTTTTAAGAAGAAACGCTAAGACACATTGTTACAGTTTGATGCTTGAAGCTTGTTGGGAATGCTGTTTTTTGATGCAGATTCTGGTTGTGAATGCTGTTTTTTGATGCAAACTCTGTTTGTGAATGCTGTTTTTTATTCCTATTTGTTTGGGCCTCACCATATCTATTTTTAACTTATGAGAATGGTGCTTATTGCTACAGATCGAAACCAAACCCTAAGAAATAAGAATGGTGCTTACCTCTGGGAATGCTGCTGGTGCTGCATCTGCTACCTCATCAGAGTTTCCTGAAGAGGTATTTATTCTCGTAATATATTATAGAATAATACGGAATTATTGATTATGATGAGTTTGGTTTATAAGCAATGTATTTCATTCACCTTAACATGGATCATCAACTTATTCATACTTCCTGTTTTCTATTTTGTAGGTGGACAATGTTCATGGTTCACAATCACAAGTAGATGAATTCGATGTAGAGGTGAATAGGGATAGTAAACCACTAACCAGCTCTGAAAGTAATGCGGAATTTTTGGAGCACGCGAAGAAAAGGCAGCGTGCAAGCATATGGGATCATTTTGAAAGGTACAAAGCTGATAATGGTTTCACTAGGGCTAGATGTAATTATTGCCCTAATACGTATGCTGCTGATTCTATTAGAAATGGAACTAGGGCCTTGATTAGTCACCTTCAGAAATGTCCTAAATATCCCCCTAATACGATTTCCAAAAAAAATCAGAAAGTTCTATCCGTAGAAAACCCCACAGAACGTGCTGTTGGGTTTAGTCAGAAGGAGCTTGTTAGGAAATTTGTTCAGATGGTCGTAGTTGATGAGTTGCCTTTTTCTTTTGGTGAGGGAGACGGGTTTCGTGATTTCTGTTCCCAAGCTTGTCCTAGGTTTAAAATTCCATGTCGTCAGACAGTTGCTAAGGATGTGCTTAATATGTATTATGCTGAGAAGGAGTCCCTTAAAGAATTGATCAAGTCTTATAGGGTATGTATAACTACTGATACATGGACATCCCTTCAAAACATCAATTATATGGTTATCACTGCTCATTTTATTGACAGTGACTGGGTATTGCATAAAAAGATTATCAACTTTTGTGTGATTCCAAACCATAAGGGAGAATCAATTGGGAGGCTTTTGGAGGATTGTTTACTTGGATGGGGTATTGAGAAACTTTTGACTGTTACAGTAGATAATGCTTCTTCGAATGATTCTGGGTTGTCTTTTTTAATGAAGAGAATGCCTAAATGGAAATGTCCGGTGGCGCTTTTGAATAATGGGGAAAATTTTCATGTTAGATGTATTGCTCATATCTTGAACTTGATTGTCAATGATGGATTGAATGTGTTGAATGAATCTATTCAAAGTATTAGAAATGCCATCAGATATGTAAGATCTTCCCCTAGTAGGTTTGAAATATTTAAGAAGGGTGCAGAGAAGGCTATGGTTGATAGCAAAGGGTTGGTGGTATTGGATGTTCCAACTAGGTGGAATTCCACCTATTTGATGTTGGAATCAGCTATTAAGTTTCGGGGAGCATTTGAGGTCCTAGTTGAGGATGATCCGAATTATGCTGCTTATTTTGTAAGTGATCGAAGGGTAGGACCACCGTCTGAGTATGATTGGGAAGTAGCAAGTTCATTTGCTGCTTTTTTGAAACCCTTTTATGAAGTAACTTTGCGAGTATGTTGCACCTATACACCCACAATCCAATGTGCTTTACTTGATGTGTATAGGATTTTAACTCTTTTGCGTCGTGAACAGAAGAGTGTTTTATTGTCTGGTATTGCAAGCACCATGCAAGCCAAATTTGACAAGTATTGGGGGGAAGTGGAGCGTATGAACCAATATTATTTCGTAGCCCTTGTTCTTGATCCCCGTCATAAGTTGGATGCTGTGGAGGATTGTTTTGGGGGGGTATTTGAGGATGATGATGATAAGGTTGCACATGCTATTTCTAGATTGAAGATTTTATTGACTAGTCTTCATAAACTCTATGAAGACGGTGAGAGTGGGGATTCTGCAAGAGAAGACAATGTTAGTGGCAGCTCCTCTGGAATAGCAAAAGACAAACTAGGTTTAACTGACGATACAGATCTTATAGTAAGGAGGATGAGGAGGATGGCAAAGAAGGAAGTTATTTCGAATGATTTGGATAGATATCTATTAGATCCTATCGAAACTATTGAGGATTCAACATTTGAAATTTTGAGTTGGTGGAAAAAGATCGGGGAATCCAAATATCCAATCTTGTCGCGAGTTGCACGGGATGTTCTAGCTATACCCACCTCAACAATAGCTTCGGAGTCATGCTTTAGCACAAGTGGAAGGGTAATTAATTCGTATAGGAGTTCGTTGAGCCCTGAAGTTGTGGAGGCATTGATTTGTACTCAAAATTGGCTTACGAGTATTAATGTTGCATTACATTTAGAGCCGAGTGTTGATGAAGTGGAGTGTTATCATGCCCTTGCACAAGGTAATTGTTGTATTATTTTATTATTTCTAATACATTTGTTTGTTATTAATTGTGAATTTATGTAGATAATTAACTCTTCTTGTGTTTTATATGTAGAAATGACAAATGGTCGTGCTAAGATGCCTCAATCGTCTAATTCTTGAGACTTCTTGCCTTGCTGGTTTCCTCATGATATTTTCTACCGTTTTAATAATTTTGGATGGTTTGGTTTTACAATCTTGCTGTTTTTATTGCTTGTAATGGACGTTTTTACTCAATTTCGATGCTTTGATGATTTTATTGTATGTAATAGACATTATATGTTGGATTTTGATGGTTGGATGATTTTGTTGTTTATAATAGACATTTTAGGTGGATATTGATTAGTTGTAATAGATATTGATTAGTTGTAATGGACATTAATTAGGTAATGAATATTGATTATTGTATAAAAGAATCAAAAAACCGGTTTTTTGTAGAAAACCGAACCGGTTCGACCGAACCGATTTGAACCGGAAAAAACCGGTTGTACCTAGGAACCGAACCGAACCGAACCGAGTATTCGGTTTCGGTTTCATTCGGTTATTGAAGGGATAACCGGACCGAACCGAACCGGTTCTTCTATTCGGTTTCGGTTTCGATTTCGGTAAAAAAACCGAACCGAAAAATCGATTAACAGCCCTAGACAGTAGTCTGTTGCAATAAAGCTACCAAGTATGTTTGAGTAAAAAGTAAAAAGCAAAAACCGGAAGAAGTAAAAGATGCAAGCGTGGCTGGTGAATCGTGCGCAGCCTTCTGGAATGAGTTTCATCTAATAAGACTAGAATCTTAATTTAATATTACCATAATTTTTTTTTTTAATTTATTATTATAACATGACACCGATTAAATAATTTATTTACAAGATTAGAATTCTTATTATCTAATTATACTAAATGCAACCGCTGCTAGTCATCCTTTAGGAGGCTCAGTCGGTTTGAATTCAGTTTTGAATTAATTAATTTTATATTTGCATTATCTACCTAATTTTTTTAAAATTTTAATAAATAATAAACCTAATTTTATTCCGTGACACTATGGTGTGGTTGGTTTTTTTTCGTTCTTTCTTTCGTGGTTCAACTCACCATCAACTACAGGGCTCAAGCTTAGAGTGGAAGGGATAATGCTCCCACCCAGTCGGATTCCTTCAGAAATTATTGTCAATTTAAATAATTTATTTGCACCGTTAAATTTTTTCTACATCTTACATGTAAATTTAATCAATTTAAAATTCGAATTTAGAAACAGTACATACGCACCATTGACAATAAAAAACAAGAACTCTAAAAAATAGTCAATAATTCATGAACTCGTTAACTTTCTATGTAATCGTAGTATGATCTAGAATTATTACCTACGTCACGTGTTACATATAATCTAGTATAGTTAGTAATGAAAAGTTAGATAGGGAATCAAACTAATAATTAGCGTCTGAAGCGGCATGTATTGATATATCACGAGATTGCAACATTTTTGAGTTAAACGACCGACTCATGGCTTTTTTTTTTTTTTTTCCCTTTTTAGAGTATGCTAATTGCTAAAGGATAAGGTAGCTAGACTAATAATTCTGGCACTGACGCAAAAGAAGAAGGAAAAAAAATGTCATTGAGATGTTGACAAGCTGACATGAAATGAAATGAAAGCAAAAGATAGCAAGTTCGTATTTTCCTTGGCGTCTAGGCAAACTTCCTCCAAATATTGCTCACCTAAGTATAGCATATGATTGAAACCAATACCAATACAAAAGAGCATGAGACATAATAAACTCGTGATCATTTTTATCAAAAAAATTCCAATGAATAATTATTCGTTTGTTTAATTTTTTATTTATTTATTTTGATGATATCTACTTCATTTTTTTAAAAAATTGAAATTAAAATTACTCGTATTATTAATGATATTATCGTGTTTTTAAATGTCGTGGTCAAAAATAAAAAAAATTAATTTTTTGGAGTAGGGTGGGATTGGGCATGCGTAAAATTGAAGTATGTTGCAAGGTTGCAACAAAGAGTCAAACCAATAATAGTACACCGCATTTACATACGGGATGACGCAGTAAAGTGACTCATCGCGTGAAGGATTTTTTGTTTTGGATATTTTCAATGTACAATATGATTGGGAATAAGAATGTGAACAAAGGGATAATATTTACATTTATATATTATAATAAAAACTGTTTAATTATTTAAGATTATTTATATACAAATTATAAAAAAAAATTAAAAAATTAATCATTCATATATTTATAAATTAAATATATGATTTATCATGAGGATCTTAGTTATTTTTAACAAAAATAATTTAATTTTTTGTACAAGCAAAGTTGATTCTTTTTATATATTTGGAAAATACTATACGATATCTAATGTTTGTGATTATATATATATTTAATTAATGGGTGGAGGAAATTTTTCATACAATATATCATCGGGATTCAAACTTAAGACTAAGATTAATTATCTACAGGTTAACGTTTGAACCAACTAAACGATATCTAATGTCTGTGATTATATATATATATTTTTGCGAATATGATATATATATAAGGATTATTAGAAAAAATAAAAAAGGAGTACAAAGAGATATTACCCAGATGAAATGAAATTATTCGCCAAAAATAAAATAAAAATCACTGAGCTCAAGTGTGTCCTGGAGGGAACGGTGAACAATCCTACATTCCTGCGAGGGGGAATGGTCTGGGAGAGGATGATGGTGTGACTTAAAGGTGTAGGCACACACCTATCTAGCACTAGGCCTTTTGGGAGCTCAAGTGGCTTTGGGGGGGATTGGAACCCCAAAGTTAAGCGAGTTGAGGCTGGTGCAATTCCATGATGGGTGACCCCCTGGTAAGTTGCACCATGAGCTCCCGAAAACAAAACCGTGAGGGCGAGGCCCAAAGCGGACAATATGGTGCTAGATGAGTCGGGTCTTAACCGAGGAGGGTCGGGTCCTGACCGAGGAGTGTCGGGTCCTGACATAAGTTGACAGGACCCGTCCCAACTGGACGTCAAAAATCGTGCCCGGTCCTGCTCCCGTCTGACAAGTCAACTAAGGGCCCGAAACTACCCTTCAGTGCTTGCCAGATAAGGGATGTTTGCGCTGATTTCTGCTGCTGCCACTGTCTCACGATCAGTCCCGAACGTCGTACCACGGCCTGGAGGGTCACAAAACAGAAAAGGTGTGAGTGGACAAAAATGACCTCTTATAAAAACATTTGCCAAAAATACAATCTTACCCTTCAGTTTTCACAAACTTGCATGCATATCGTAAAACATGAGTAATAGTATGAAATCATTCAGGTATGAACAGTGGACCGATAAAATCAAAACATATTTACCCATGGTCCGTAAAACTCATGTTCACCAAATCAGTTCATGTTATAAAACATCAAATCCCGGCTCTCAGGCCAAAACATGTGAAAACATAATCACCTGGCCACAAAGACCAAAAACCCGTACTCAATACCAGTACGTCATCACAAACAACATCAATCAGCACTAATCACAAGTGCACAATAAATATATCAGTCCAATCAATCTGCACTACTCACAAGTGCACAAACTATCACAATCACATCTACACTACTCACAAGTGCACAATCAAACCATCAACTGCACTATTCACAAGTGCGGCACTACGCGTAGGCCCATATCCAGTCACTCTCTCGGGAACAGACACCTCTGGGCTCAACCATCGGGCTCAGTCACATCTGGGCGAACACATCCCCAGGCTCAGACCCATTCGAGTGGTACATCCAGGCTCAGTCTCATCCGAGAAGCTGACTACCACAGGATCAACTCCCGATCCTACAATCATATCCCCCAAGCTCCGGTCGTCTGGGTAATCCCCCCCGAGCTTCGACCGTTTGGGCATTTCACAATCACAATGAAAACCATCTCGGGAATTACATCCCAAAACATTTCAATCAAATCTTGAATTCATACAAAGTCAAGATCATTCCCGACTGGGTCTCAAGCCCAAATTACCATTTACACATAAACCGTTAAAATCACATTTTAAAACAATAAAATAATCCAGAAATCATCATTGACTTACCAACTAAGTCAAAATATCATTTTAGAAATCATTTAGACTCCGGGCCTAGCCCAAAACATCATTTGCACGTTCCTCGTAAAACGTGCCCGAAAGACTGATTAAAATAATCATAAAATCACAATAAATCATACAAAATCATCAATTTCATCATATTCACAAGTGACTCCAAATCCGAGTCAAAATCACTATTTACTTGGGTTCTCACGCCCAAAATATCATTTTCACGCAAATCTATGCGTTGCAACCTCCGTTGCCATTTTCACGTAAATCCACGAAATTGACTATTGACTCATTCCCGAGTCACAACATCATTTTTCAATCCATGACTCATAATCCGAGTCCAAACATTATTTTCAATCAAATTCAATACCGGACTCATAACCCGAGTCCAAACATCATTTTTAACCAATTTCATAATTTCTCGAAAATCGTGCCAAAAATAATAATATAATAATCCATAAAATCGAGAAATCATCGGATTGAAACATCAATCATGCCAAAGCATATAAAGTCACATAATAAGGCATTTAAAATCATATATGCATGCATCACGGTTAGAAAACAAAGTCCACTCACACACACCATCCAAAACGGTCCGTTTCCGAGCTGCACGTTTTTCCGTAAATTCTGGAAATCACAACTCCTGTCCAAAATCATTATAGAGGGTTACTAACATCTCAAAATACTTCATATAATTTTCCCCAATTTTTCCGGAATTTAAATACGTATTTTTAACGTAAAACAAAACTTCGGATACGCGGAACATTAACGAATCGATATCCAATTTCCTCGAAACTAGTGTCAAAATGTCTGTTACAATGAGAGGATCAAAAGTCATGTTGACCTCACCTTGAAACTAGGCCGTACGCGCCCTCACGCGCCGCCGTGAGTGGCTGCGCGTGAAACCCACGCGCCGCCGTGAGTGGCTGCGCGTGAAACCCACGCGCCTGCTACAGTACTGTCTTCCTCACCCGTTTGTCTGTAAAGCGGGTCATTTAACCCGCGAGACGACCCGGTTCCAATCCTATCAATTCGATACCAATTTCAACAATTGAGCATTCAGTTAGTTTCTATTTAAGTCGAATTAGAGTTCTGTAATGATAATTTCACCAAAACCTACCTTAAACCTCAAGATCAAAGGTGATCGTTCGAAGAACATCCCGAACACTGTTCATTATCAGAAATCCTTCAATGTCACACGATTTCCTTCAATTGATGCAACCAGAAGCTTCAATTGACTCCGTTAAACACTTTCCCCAACTCAATTGCATCAATCCAGACCTCAAACTCCACGACTCAAGCTCGAATTTTCTGCAACTACAGTGCTTCTGTTCTACCTCAAATGGACCTCAATTACCTTCGTTCTTTTGATGACACTGATCGTGGCAATCCCAGAAGACTAAAACTGAACCTAATTTCGATCAACAAGGCTCAAAGCTTCCAATTCGAATTTCCCTCCCAAAAACCAAATTTTCGATTTCCCCCTACCTTCTCCCTTTCAATCCCCCGTGTAATCCCAGTTCAATCCGGTCTAATTGAACTCACAATTTCCCACTCTCAGGTTCAGAATTGGAAGAGAAATGGTGGACAATTTCAGACCCTCTTCTCTGTGTTTTGCTATTTGTTCACGGGTTAAGGACAGAAGAGATTAATGGAGGATTTAGTATAATTAATTATAATAAACAAATAATTAAACATCATGATTAGGTGTAACGACCCGTCCCAAATTCCTAGATTATATTAGTGACTAATCACGATTAGTGAGGCTAATCCGTGATTAGTAGAGCGAAATCGGACGAACGATGCGAAATGACCGTTTTGCCCCTAGTGGGGGCAAAATGTTGACTTTTCAATCGGGTGGTCAAATGGACTTTGACCGATGACCGTGACGTAGTTCGTGACGTCACGAGTTCATAGACAGGTGGCACGTTCAATTCCGACATTCGAGGAGGAAGTTATGACGTTCGGAAGTTTAGGGGCATTTTGGTAATTTGGGTGAATAGGAGGTCAAAAGTTAACTTTTTGACCGGGAGGTCCGATGGCCGAGGGCCAAAGACCGTTACGTAGATGAGGACGATACGAATCCATAGGCAGGCGGCACACTGAAATCGGACTTCGAACGGGAGAGTTATGGGTCACGGAAGTTCGATTTCACTATGCACGAACTTCGAGACGGGGACGATTTGGCGAAATCTGATTGGGAAGATATTTTAGTGGGCCCCATGGATGAGTGACAAGTGTCACTCATCCCATTGACTTGATCCCCCAATTTGTGGATCTATATAATTAATTAATATTATTTAATTAATTTTATAATCCAATCCACACCTAATTCAATCCTAGCCATCCATTTCAATTCCATCTTTAAATCCTCACCCTCCATCTCTCATTCCCTCATCTGATCACATCATTTCCTTCTCCCTTCTCTTCCACGTCATCACCTTCATCATTCTTCTTCATTTTTCATTTTCTTCCTTTTCCTTCCCAAACCCGAAACACAACCCACACCACACCACACCTTCCCTTATCTGAGCCAGGAGTGACCGTGTGAGGAGTGTGAGGGGCTGAGGACGACGGCTGAGGACGGTGGCCCACGGTGGAGGCCACGGCGGAGTGAACCCGTGAGGTACGGAAATATTCAAATTTTGAAAATTGGATTTTAATGGTTTTTACTCGATTCCATTAATTGGGTAAGGTTTCTAGGGATCCCAGGAGATGAATGGGATTGGTTTCGAGGCATTAGACGGCCTGGAACAGCCGTGAACGGCGGGAGAAGTCACGGCCACCATGGCCGAATTGAAGGTACGGGTTTTTGATGTTTTTCTTCCATTTTAATGTCATAGAACCCTAGGTTAGGATTAGAGGATGAAAATGGGACAAACGGGAGGCATTTTGGTGGTCGGACGGTGGAGAACCGGCCGGGTCAAGTCGCGGGTCACGGCGACCCGGTTGTAGGGTTCGGGTCGACCCGTCGAGTGGTTGAAGGTGGTGACGTGGCATGATGACGTGGCACCTGTCAGATTATCAGGTGACATGGACCACTCATCAGCCGACACGTGTCACATATCAGTGCACAGTCAGCACTGACATGTCAGTGACGTGGCCCAATCAGGGGCTGACACGTGGCACAGATGTGGACCAGTGCCGTGATGACACGTGGCACATGTCAGACTGCCACGTGGCACTGACAGCACAGTGATGTGGACCAATGGGAGCATGACACGTGGCACCTGTCAGATGACGTCATGCTGACGTCAGCGATGACGTCAGCAGGTACTGTAGCAGGCGCGTGAGGCCCACGCGCAGCCACTTCAGGCGGCGCGTGAGGGCGCGTGGCAGGGAATTTGGGAAAGTGTTCAACACGAGAAATCTTCTATTCGATGTAACGAACATTTTGGGACTGGTTTCGTGTCGATCGGACACCGTCTCGATATGTTTCGGGGCATCGGAAGTTTTAGGTTCGTTTTTAAAAATAGTTAAAATACGGGAAAATTACGGGGCTTTGCTGGGAGGTTAATTAAGTAGTTAGTAACCTTCTATTACCATTTGGATATGTTTGGGAGTCCCGGTGACAGTGATCGGCTCGGGGAGCCGTATGGCACGCAAATCGAGGCGGCAGCTCGGACGGTCTGTGAGTGGACCTTGTTTTCTAAATTGGTGCATGCATAAATGTTTATTGTATGTTTTATTACTTGTTTGATGATGCCATGGGTGCATTTGTGTGTGGTTACGTATAAGCACGTATTTCGAGGTTTAAGCCTTATACGGTGCTTATACGGGTTTGTATTTCTTTATTGGTTTTAATGAACTGGATTTGGATTTCAAAAGGATAAACTCGGGTATGAGACCCATTTGGTTTTGTCTCGGGCATATGACCTCAGATATCGGGCACGGTGCCCAACTGATGTCCTATGTTCGGGTACGAGACCCAAGCTACTTTACGGTTTTGATTTCAGGTCAGGGAACCTTAAATGGATTTCCCGGTTCATGACGGTTTATGGGAACCGGCATGAACTCTTAATATGGTATCATGGTTCATGACGGTTTATGGGAACCGGCATGAACCCTTGTTGGTTATGTTATTACGGTACATGACGGTTTATGGGAACCGGCATGTTACCTTGGCTATGGATATTATGGATCATGACGGTTCAGGGGAACCGGGCATGGATATTATGTTATGTATATATATATATGTTCATTTACCTTCCTTTACTTCTATTATCTTCTCCGGGGAGGGTCGTTGGCCTGGGTGGACCCCGGAGTAATC
The DNA here is from genome assembly GCA_032719365.1 of Prinsepia uniflora. Taxonomy (NCBI): domain Eukaryota; kingdom Viridiplantae; phylum Streptophyta; class Magnoliopsida; order Rosales; family Rosaceae; genus Prinsepia; species Prinsepia uniflora. The sequence goes on from CM064871.1 coordinate 73,802,319, forward strand.
ACGGAGCACCGACTGAGTGGAGTCCCCCCCCCCCCCCCAAGTTGGGTTCCTTACTCTCAGGAAGGCTATGGTTACTATTACCTCGGGTAGGGTCAGTGGTCTGCGGACATTGACCTTGACTTTGAGATGACTCGGATTGAGACCCGGGTAGCACGCGCGTAGCTTTGGATACCGTGACAAGATTGGTTGTATATGCATGTGATGTATATATGATATATGATATGTGGTGTGCACAGGTGTGCACAGGATTTGGGCAGTGGCCCGTATGGTCGTTTTCATTGTGGTCCTTTCGACCTTGGTTTATATCTGCTTTGGGCTTAGTCCCACATATGGTTTGTTTTGGATAAATGGTTTTCGAATGCATGCATGCTTTTTAGTGGAGGGTACAAATGTCTTCTTATTAAATGTTTTTATAAACTCTTGTTTTGTCCACTCACAGTTTTTAATGTTTTGACTGCCCTTCAGGTTGACATCGGATGTGGACTGTAGCAGAGACCGAGATATCACATGCCTCCTCCGGATCCTGGCGTACTCTGATAGCCCGGGAGGGCAAAGGTCGGAAATATCCCTTGTCTGACACTTCGTGTCAGACGGGAGCAGGGTCATCCCGCACTAATCCCGGGGGGATTAGGATGGGTCCTGTCATTAGGTCTCCCCCAAAAACATGGATCTGTGTTTAAGCCCTAATTTAAGGGATGAGTGACACTTGTCACTCATCCAAATGTGTTCAGTCACTGGGTACTGTTCATATTAAAATATTATTTAAATCCCAGTTCATTCGGTTAATCGAGTCTGTTCCCGTGACCATAACTTCGTCGTCGAATCTCCGATTTTGGCATGCCGCCTGTCGTTGGATTCGTATCGACGAGACCTACGTAACGGTCCTTGGCCCTCATCCATTGGACTTCCCGGGTCAAAAGTAAACATTTGGCCCCCTATTAGCCAAATTACCAAAATACCCCTCAACTTCCGAACGTCATAACTTTCACCTCGAATGTCGGAATCAAACGTGCCACCTGTCTATGAACTCGTGACGCCCCGAACTATGTCACGGTCATCGGTCAAAGTCCGTTTGACCGCCCAAACTAAAAGTCAACATTTTGCCCACGCTAGGGGCAAAACGGTCATTTTGCACAATTCGTCCGATTTCACTCAACTAATCCCCGATTAGTCATTCTAAACCATAATTAATTAATATTCGATCCCGATATTCGGGACGCGTCATTGCATAAGTGACCACTTGGAACGTGCTGAAGAAGGATCACGTGGGGGGTTCTCACATGCACAAAGATATTGAAGGCAAAATAGAGGTTTCCAACGAAGAAAACGGTAGTGTAAGACCCGCCTAAGGCTCTATTTGACAACTTGATCGACCACTTCAGTGAGCTCCCAAAACGCCTCGTCTAAGTAAGAGAATCCCCTATTCCTAACATGATATTGTGTCACGACCCGACCTTCTCCAACAGGATATTGTTCGCTTTGGGCTTAGCCCTCACGGTTTTGTTCTTAGAAGCTCACGTGCAACTTCCCAGTGGGTCACCCATCCTAGGATTGCACTAGCCTTAACTCACTTAACTTTGGAGTTCCAACCAAATTGAAAGTTAGTGAGCTCTCAAAATACCTCATTTGAGTCAGAGATGGGCAACAACAACTGGACACATTCTACCCACCTTACAAAAATTTCGTCCTCGAAATTCACTCAAATAATTGCAGATATTGTTCCCTCATCTGAGCCTCTGGCTCCCACGTGGCTTCCTCCACGTTATGGTTCCTCCACAGTACTTTTACCAAAGGAATCGTCTTGTTCCTCAAAATCTTGTCCTTCCGATCCAGAATCTCTACTAATTGCTTTTCGAAGCTCAAATCGGTCCTAAGTTCCAATGGTTTTTTTGGTAAGATATGTGATTCCTCACACACGTACTTCTGAAGCATCGATACGTTGACCACATCATGCACTCTGGCAAGTTCTTGAGGTAAAGCCAACTGGTACGCTACCAAACCAATCCTCTCGGTAATCTCATATGGTCCAATGTAACGCGTTCCTGGGATGGGACTGTTCATGGGTTTTAGGTATGAACTTATAAAGTTCGTTAGTGACCTTTGAATATGTTTTGAACAGGTCGGAGACTGTGACTTAGTTTCAGAACAGGTTTAGACGGTTTGTTTTTGTAGCGAGGACCGTGTGTGAGTAGGCTTTTTATTTCTAAATGGATTGAATGTATAAATGTTTTCACTATATTACTATATGATTGGATTTGGATTACTCTGGATATTATTCCAGAATGATTTATACGTATTACGTTTTTTTGGACATGAGACCCGTCTGGATAATATAGTATTTGGTTTTGGAGTAAACATGGATTTTCATTGGTTCATACTATTGCACTGTACATACCGACCTTATGGATTATTGTCTCCTCCAGATACTTGGTACCCTAGAGTAGTCACGACGCATTACTTGAGAGGGGTCGCTTTACGTGAGAAATCGTAGAAAGACTCAGGATTAGGATTGCTTTAGACATCTGGGATGTCATACCCCGGACTGGGTTCGAGGAGGACTCAAGATTGAGACCCTGAGTGACAGGACCCACTCCGATTATCGCCTCGATAATCGGGAAGCATCCTGCTCCCGTCTGACAATCAAACACAAAAGACCAGAAAAACCAAATAAAATTACACCACACCCATTGTCAGACCAGGGAGATTAAACAGTACAACCGACTGGACATCAAGTCCATAGTTTCACAGAGCATAAATTATAAAACAAGATAAAGATCAAATCCTACTATGTGAACTAAACTACACCGCAACGGAAAATTTTATGCCTCTGCCTCTATCTCTGCCTCGGCGTTAGCCCCCAAAACTTGTACCACGACCTGGAGGGTATTAAAAGCAGCAAAGTTTGAGTGGACTAAAACAAAAGTTTCCGGAAAACAGTTTAATGAAATCAGGGTTCACCCTCCAGTTTTATAACACGCATGCATAACTAGATATTCGAAAACAGCATACTAAACATTCGAAATCCCTTTTCTGAATCATATGGAAACCGTTACAGTAAACAGCCATGAAATCATGAAAAATAATATAATATTCCCAAAATCCAGAAATCGTCACATCGAAACATCAATCATACCAAATCATGTAAAACTGAATCAATAATCACAATCAAGCCGTTGGATCCATCCGAGTCTTTAAACTCATATATTAGGCCTTCCCGGGATATCAACGAGTCTTTAAACTCAATCCGGGTCTTTAAACCCAATTCGGGCCCGCCCCCGTCATCAATTAACCAGGTCTTTAAACCCAAAACCAGATCCAACAATCATATCGGGTCTTTAAACCCAAAATCACGCGGAAAATCATAACAAACCAAGATCCATCGGAATTCATTTCCCAAAACCATTCCAAAATCACATTTCGTCATAATAGGACTTATTTCCGAATTTCACATGCAATCCCAAAATCTTACTTCACAAAACATAATCAAATCATCATTAAAAACGTGACATGCATAATCATATCGAATCACTTTATCAAACCATCATCCATGCATAGGAGAAAAACGTAATCTCGAAATACGTAAAATACGATAATCACCTTGAAAAATATGCCATCACGTAAAACCGAAATATCATAATCATCACCATAAAATCATATATGAAAACATAAGACAAGTGAGTAAAAATAGTTATGCATGCTCGGTTAGAAATCAAAAGTCCATTCACGGATTTCAGACGCGTCAATCGCGCCCCATGCGCTCCTCGGTAGCCTCGGGAATGTTCGGGCCTGTCAAAAAGTACAATAAGGGTTACAAACATTCCCAAAAAGCTTGCATTAATTTCCCTAATTTTTCGGGATTTTTCGACATAATTAACATAAAACCCTAAACCTTCGAACCCTCATAACTAACCCGAAACGACGTCCGCTCGACTCTAGATTTAATTCAAAAATGTTCTATAAACTGAAAGGATGAAATCTCAAGTTGACCGTAACCGGAAATAAGGTCACACGCGCCGTCACGCGTCGTCCAAAGTGGATGCGCGTGAAAGCCACGCGCCAAGCACTGTAGCTACAGTGTCGTCTTCTTCACCCGTAAGCCTGCAAACGGGCTGTTCGACCCGCGACACGACCCGACCAAATCTCCATCAATTCTCACTCTAAACCTTCCCTTTTTCCGCCTAACTCATTCCTTAACGTTTGAATTTAAGTTCCCATTCCTTAGTTACCTTCGATTTGCCCTAAAACTCTCATTCGACCCGTGATCAAACAAACGGGTCGACCTCTGAAACTCACCCAACTCAGTCCCATTTTCAAATTAACTTAGACAGAAGCTTTAGGGGAATTAAACGAACACTAGAACACAACCAATTTCAAAGAAGCTTACCTGGAAGTAGTCGTCTTCATCCTTGGAAATTTCCAAAACCAGAGGCTTCTGATCTTGGCCAAACTGTGATCGATTTCCTTCACAATCGACACAGTTGAACTCCAAATGGTCCCAGAAGACTATTTCAGTCCTTGGTTTTGTCCAATTCGACTCACAAATTAAATTGCGATTTTCCCTCCAAATTTTCACAATTTAAGAACTCTGGTTTTCTCTCAAGCTCTCAGCCCTCTCTTGCTCATAATGAAACTCAACAAACCCCTATCTCTCTGTTAATCGACCCGTGCAGCCGGCAACCCGTGGGAATCTCTCTCAGTCCCACTGAAATTTGTTTCCCGCAAAGACTCAAAACCCAGTTTTAAAATGGTCCCCGTGCACTGGTTCTCTGTCCAAACCACACCAGCATGCTTCCATTAGCCTCAAAACGGTTAAACAAATCCTGGAATCAGAGAATGCTTAAACAATTCCTTGATTAGAGAACAGATTAAATAATTGCACGACATTCCCACGACTGTTTCAAATTGGGCTTTCCTAAATTACCATTTTGCCCTTCTCCACAAAATTACCAAAATGCCCCTCCTCTTCCGAGACCCGTAACTCAACCGTCTGATGTCTGTTTTCAGTGTGCCACCTGTCTACGGACTCAGGGCATCGAGACCTACCTAACAGTCCTCGAATTGTGTGGAAATCAGTTGGCAAACAAAAAGTCAATATTTTCCCCCTTTTCGTCCAAATTACGAAAATGTCATTGAACTTCCGAACGTCATAACTTCTTCCCTAATCGTCGGAATTGGACGTGCCACTTGTCTATGGACTCGTGACGGCCCGAACTACATCACGGTCCTCGGCCAACGTCCGTTTGACCTACCAATCAAAAAGTCAACAAATTGATCATACTATTCACAGAGGTAAAAACGTCATTTCATTCAATATTTACAATATTACATTCTCCGAATTTCCGGGGCGTTACACTGAGTGACACGCGTAGCCTTAGGATCATGACTTTATTGGACGTATGGGACGTCAGACATCTGGCATGTCGAGGTTAAGGTATACGGTGCACTATTATGATTTGTTTATATATTCCATTATATGTGATTCAATGGTTTTACGATTCAGTTATAATTATCTATATTTTAACTCAAATGCATGCATGTTTGAAAACAGAGGGGTAAAATATTGTTTATTGTCTTCTGAAAGGTTTTGAACTATTGTTTATTTTAGCCCACTCACATTTTCGTTGTTTTCTTCACCCCTACAGGCGGTGACACTGTGGTAAAGGAGGATCCAGAGGCCGAGGCATAGTTTGTTATCGTTGCGCACCTAAAAACCCGTTTTAGGTAGGCTGTTTTTTTACTCTGACATTTGTGCTCACTTTCGGTTATGTATTATCCCTTATCTGACAGTATAGATCCTGACTTTGTTTATGTTTAAACGTTATTTGAATTTAAAACCATTAAGGGTATTTTTGGCACAATCTAGGGTTATTGTCAGACGGGTGTAGGACACATCCCCGGGTGGTCCCAGGAGGATCGGGATGGGTCCTGTCATATTGTCCCCTCTGGGACCCGTCGGTCTCACCAGTCCTGACCGCGGTGTTATGGTCCCACAGTATATGATTTTTTAGTTGATATCTGATTGTTTACATTTCATTCTATGCATGCATGTTTTATAAAAATGGTGGGTAAAATTTTATATTTTCAAAAATGTGTTTTAAAATTTTTATTTTTTGTCTACTCACACTTTTTAATGGTTTTGAAAACCCTCCAGGCTGTTTGATAGGACGTTAAATAAGCATTATTTTATATTATTTTATACCCTTTATACTTGACTTTTAATATTAAAATAATAAATAAATAGATAAAATAATTTATTTTGTGTTATTTTTGTTTAAATAAATAAGGTTTGTAATTTGGAGTATTTTGGCGAAAGAATCGTCTCGATCGGAATTATAACGAAGAAATTATGGACGAATTTCGATGGAAATATTAATTAAGTTATAAATCAATTAAAATCCATTTTCTTTCTGCAGCCCAAACCCATTCAATAACTATGCAGCCCAGGCCCGCGTCTTGCAAGCCCAGGCTGACAGGACCCATCCCAATCCCCCCGGGATTAGTGCGGGATGACCCTGCTCCCGTCTGACACGAAGTGTCAGACAAGGGATATTTCCGACCTTTGCCCTCCCGGGATATCAGAGTACGTCAGGATCCGGAGGAGGTATGTGATATCTCGGTCTCTGCTAAAGTCCACATCCGATGTCAACCTGAAGGGCAGTCAAAACATTAAAAGCTGTGAGCGGACAAAACAAGAGTTTATAAAAACATTTTAACGAGAAGACATTTATACCCTTCACTAAAAAGCATGCATGCATTCGAAAACCCTTTAACCAAAGAAACCATATGTGGGAACTAAGCCCAAAACCAAGATTGAAAGAACCATAATGAAAACGACCATACGGGCCACTGCCCAAATCCACAAGGGACTCGGCCCAAACCATAAAGAAACCAAGTACACGAGTCACCGCTCAAATCCTGTGTAACCACACATCACATATCATATATCATATTTATATCATATACACATATAATTCACACAACCAATCCTGTCACGATTTCCAAAGCTACGCGCGTGCTACCCAGGTCTCAATCCGAGTCTTCTCAAAGTCAAGATCAATGTCCGCAGACCACTGACCCTACCCGAGGTAATAGTAATCATAGCCTTCGTGAGAGTAAGGAACCCAACTGGGGGGTGACTCCACTTAGTCGGTGCTCCGTGACTACTCCGGGGTCCACCTAGGCCAACGAACCTCCTCGGAGGAGATAATAGAAGTAAAGGAAGATATATGAATACATATATATACATAACATAAACGTTCATGCCCGGTTCCCTTGAACCGTCATGATCCATAACATCCATTAACCAGGGTTCATGCCGGTTCCCATAAACCATGATGTACCATAATGACCTGACAAAGGTTCATGCCGGTTCCCATAAACCGTCATGAACCACAATGACCTTTCCAGAGTTCATGCCGGTTCCCATAAACCGTCATGAACTTGGAAATCCATCTAGGGTCCCTGACCCGAAATCATAAATCGTAAAGTAACTGGGTCTCGTGCCCGAACATATGACTCAACTGGGCACCGTGCCCGATATCTAAGGGTCAGTCACGACTCCGATCATAGTGATGCATGCAACCATCCATCCAGGACCGCTCTCAATCCTGGTATGTCGCTTGAACAAATCAACTAACGCGACCACCACAAGATCAAGGTGCACTCATCACCGATCGCTATCCTGAACCGTCAGCACTCCAAAGTCGAACTTCCCCAGGCTGCCCGACCACGAATCGTGCATCGTGACCTCTCCGGAAGGAACACATCTCAATCCGGAGGTGAGCGTCGTATTGTTGATTGTCGTGCACATAGCACCCGTCGCGACCACGATTTAGACCCGAAGGTCGTAAATAGCGTCATATGCCCGAGACAAAACCAAATGGGTCTCATACCCGAGTTTATCTTTTTATAAATCCAAAACCAAATCATTTAAATCAATAAAGAAATACAGACCCGTATAAGCACCGTATAAGGCCGAAACCTCGAAATACATGCTTATACGTAACCACATACAAATGCACCCATGGCATCATCAAATATGTAATAAAACATATAATAAACATTTATGCATGCACCAATTTAGAAAACAAGGTCCACTCACAGACCGTCCGAGCTGCCGCCTAGATTTGCGTGCCATAGGCTCTCCCGAGCCGATCACCATCACCGGGACTCCCAAACCTGTCCAAATTTTAATAGAAGGTTACTAACTACTTAATTAACCTCCTACCAAAGCCCCGTAATTTTTCCGATTTTCTAACTATTTTTAAACTTGAACCTAAACCTTCTAATGCCCCGAAACATATCGAGACGGTATCCGATCGACTCGAAACCAGTCCCAAAATGTTCGTTACATCGAATAGATGATTTCACATGTTGGAATCTTCCCAAGATTCCCTGCCACGCGCCCTCACGCGCCCTGGAAGTGCACTGCGTGTGGGCCTCACGCGCCACTGCACAATGTTGTCTTCTTCCTCGCGCAGCCGGTCTGAACCGGCCGGTTCGCCTGCAACTGGACCGGCGTAACTGGTTCAGGCCTCCTTCTCCCTCAATTTTGGTCTGTTTGCCTCCATTTCAATTCCTAAATTTCTATTTCTTCATTTCCTATCTATTCCAATTAACAAAACGACCTAAAACCGATTAAAACCCGTGAACCTAAAAACCCCCTCACGGTTCAACTTTTCAAAAATCCCCCCTGGGCTTCACAGCCGTCAACCACCGTCCAAAATCATCTCTATACTCCCTAAACAACCTATTTAAATCAATTAAAACAATGAAAACGGCCCATAATCACAATAATTGAAAATGGTGAAAATCGGTGAAAACCGATTACCTCGATCGGGTTTCTTCCTCCACGCCACCGTTCACGGCGGTTCTGGCCTCCAGGCCGGCCACCTCAGCTCCCTCAGTCTCCCTGGTCCTCACGGCTGGTCATGGGTTAAGGTGGGATGGGTTTTGGGTGAGAAATGGGATCGGGTTTGTGTTTGGGAACAAAGAAAATGGACGATGCACGGGGATGGGTTTTGGTGCATGAATGAAATATGGTGTCCATTGGATGGGTGACACTTGTCACTCATCCATTGGCATCAAGACAAATATCTGGGCCCACTAGAGACAAAACTCCACTTTTTGTCTCGTAAAATGTGTCGCCGTAAATAGTATCCTGAAATTTCCGTGAACCGTAACTTCGTCGTCGAACGTCCGAATTCGACGTGCCTCCTGTCTATGGATTCGTATCGTCCTTATCTACGTAATGGTCTTCGGCCATCGGACATCCCGGTCAAAAATTCAACATTTTGACCCTTTTAACCAAAATTACTAAAATGCCCCTAAACTTCTGAACGTCATAACTTCCTCCTCGAATGTCGGAATTAAACGTGCCACCTGTCTATGAACTCGTGACGTCACGAACTACGTCACGGTCATCGGTCAAAGTCCATTTGACCGCCCGATTGAAAAGTCAACATTTTGCCACTACTAGGGGCAAAACGGTCATTTCGCATCGTTCGTCCGATTTAGCCTAACTAATCACCGATTAACCTCACTAATCGTGATTAGTCACTAATCTAATCATGGAATTTGGGACGGGTCGTTACACAGGCCCGCGTCTCGCAAGCCCAGGCCCAGCCAACCCAGTCCGCGCGTCAGCCAGCCTGCCCATGCGCTAGTTCGGCGCGCGCTTGCCGAACGAGTGACCAGCTCCCCAGCGCCGCCCAGCCGACCTGTCCTCTTTCCTTCCCGCGCTTGCTTGCCGAATTATTCATCCTTCTTCAGCCTGGGCGCACCGAACATTTTGACAGCTTTTCCAGCACAGCCACCGACCCACTGCACCTCTTTTTCAGCCACTTTACAGCAAAAACCCATCCCTAAATTCATCATTTCCATCACTTCTTAATGAACTAGTTTATTGTTATTTTTATGTTTTTATTTTGTATTTTTTTAAATTATTTTTGGTAGCTTTTTCCCCTATAAATAGAGGTTCAATTCTTGTATTTGGGGAGTCCCCCATTAGTTTCATTCTTCCATTTCTTTCATTTTTCTTAGTTCTTAGTTTTTGGTTTAATTCTTTTGTTTCTCTCTTTTGAGAGACATTTTTGGGGACCATTTTAACTTCTTGTAGATTTTCTTATTAAGTAGTTTCCTTTTAATTCTTATTCTTAATGTATGTTATTGTTATGTTATTTTCATTTCTTCTTTACTTTATTCTTGGTATTTTCTTTCTAACATTTGTAAGTAAGAATGCAATCTCCATGTGTTTTACTTTTTGAATTTCTTTTACTTCATATGTTTTAGTGCTTAAACTTCAATTCGACGTTAAGTGTTTTATCCGCGGTCGGTGCACTTAGAATACAATTGAAGAGAGTAAATGTTGATTGCTGTCGGAGCATTTAATTATAAACTTAAGGTGAATCATGTTGTAAATGTTTGAAGTATATTGATATTTGACGCACATTAATGGTTGATGCATTTATAATATTGAAAGATATATGTAAGTATTTGAGATGATAAAGGTAGGATTTCGTGATTGGTTTATTATGAGCAAAATGTTAGAGTGTTGGTAAAATTGTATTTGAAGGAAGTCTTTTTTTAGGAATAGTTTAATTAATGTGATTGTTAATTCGAAATTACTTACGTAAAAGTGTGGGTTTTGTCTATGAAACTACTCTATGGTTTGTAAGTTCCAATTAGCATGGATATTTGCATTTTAATTCTCAATTAGTGTTTTCTTTAATTTAGATTATAAATCTTTTCAAAACCCCCCTTTTTATTCTTTATTTTTTATTCTTTTATTCTTTTTATTCTTTTATTCTTTGATCCCTTTTTATTCTTTTATTCTTTCCTACGTTTAGTTTATTATTCTTTGATTCTTTCATTTCTTTATTCTTTTATTCCTTTACTCTCTAATTTATTGATTCTTTGATTAATTAATTCTTTAATTCTTTAATTCTCTATTCTTTTATTCTTTAAATCATTAATTCTTTAATTTGTTAATTCTTTATTCTTTTATTCATCTCCCACTAACACATTATTAATGTCCCTAATTTCTCCGGTTAAAAACGATCCCTATTTACCAATACTACATCTACAGAAAAAGGGTTTAAATTGCATAACACTCAAATTATATGTTTAATTTAATGCGTAGTTTAGGTGTTGTCACTGTTACACGGAAATCGGGGCAGATTGAGAGGCGGAGGCATGAACGATAAATAAATATGAGTATCCCTTATCTGACAAGTGTTGAGGATAATTTCAGTACTTTGGATTACTTGTCATACGGGAGTAAGATCAAACACGATTATTGTTCATACCTAAACTGGTCGGCCTGGTTAAAGGCCCGAACCAATCTGACCTGTTCCGCTCCACCAGTCCCAGGCAAGTCTCAGATTACGCCAACAAAGCCAAAAACGACATAGGAAGACCAAATCTGGTCGGCAAGGCTTACTGACAAGTCATAAATGCTATCCGGGACCACCACAAGACACCTGTCAAACTCCTGGAGGCAGCAACATTTATCCCACATTGACAAACACCAACAAACACATTCAATGCTACTATAAATACAAGGGCATCCCCCCTCCAAAAGGTAATGACAATCTTGCCCTCACGCTGTCTAAATTACAACAGTACCCTCCTACTTAACTGACTTAAGCATCGGAGACTGTTCGGCCGGCATCACACCGATGTCCCTTTGCATTACCCTCTTCCTGTGCAGGTCACAATATTTCGAGAGGAATCGCGAAGGAAGCTCAGCGAGGCAGGAGTAGGTTGATCCATTTCTTGCATCAACAGATTGGCGCCCTCTGTGGGAATCTGAAACAACAGCCCACGCTCTCTCACCAGATCAGCCGTCCCGAATCGTACCAAAGGTCATGTCGGACAAACGAGACGAAGGAGAGCTCAATCACACCCCTTCACTAGGGGAAACACAACCGGGAGCGTCCCAGATGCCTACCGGCAGACTCTGAACGACTTAATGCGCGAGGTGGCCGCGCTGAAGGCCCACAATGCCAAAATCGACGCGAAGAACCAACTCCTAACGGAGCAGTACGCAAACACGGTTGCCCTCGTGAGGATGTCCCAGCGCGAGGGGCAACCGGGAGGGGAACTGGCCGACCGCTTATAGGTCGAGGAGAAACAGGCAGACAGGCAACATGCTGCGCACATTGTAGTCGAGAGGTCATCGGATCGGCTGCGGAGACAGCAACGGCGGAACCCTGCTTCTTCCGGTCGCCTCCTTATCCAACCGACGGGGGCAGGACCCTCAGGAACCAAGATCTACCGGGATGCCCGACAGCTGCTGGAAGAACGCCAAGTCGTGCCAGCTAGGCTCTCCTACGAAACGTCAGAGGAGAGGACCTCGTCAATACGGCATCACGGCTCCACCGACCGCCAGGTCGCCGCGGAACACCCGGACCACGGGCCAAGGGACAGGGGTTGCCAGACAACCAAGAAGAGCGAAACCCACTCACGGGAGCGTCCGGACGAGACCGACTCAACGGCCGGTAGTTACTCCCAAGGTAGAGAAGCAAAGGTCCGCCAGGACAAGGGCCGACGGCCGAATGAGACTTCTACCCAACTTCCCAGCGGTCAGAGCGCAGAGATTGAGGCCCTCCTGAAAAGAGTACGTGCCTTGGAGGCAAAGGAAGATAGGAGCAAGGCGCCAGCCTTGAAGAAGGCCAACCCCGGTCCTTTCTCAGAAAGGCTCCTCCGCTCCCGTCACAGAACTGGGGTCAAGCCCCTCAAGATTGTCCTGTACATCGGGAAAGGAGACCCCAACACCCACTGGAACAACTACACTTCTGCCTTGGCATACCGCGATGCCTCGGAAGACGAACAGTGCCTCATTTTCAGCTCCACCCTCACCGACGCGGCCCTGAACTGGTTCTACCGTCTGCCGCCATGCACGATCGATTCCCTTGAGGATCTACACTCTACGTTCTTAAGTCAGTTCATGATCCAAACAATCAGGCTCGTGTCCACGGACGATCTGTTCTCCATCAGGCAGAGGGAGGACGAGACCCTCCAAAAATATGCCGCAAGGTTTAGCTTAGAGTACTCCCGCTGCCAGGATACAGACGGCAAGGCCGCATTCAATGCCTTTCGGAGCAGTCTCAAAGAGTCTCCTTTCAAATACGCGGCCCATACGGAAGAGTGGGGAAGCTATGCCGAACTTATGAGAAGGGCCAGCATCCATGTGAAGGCCGAGTTCTTCCACACTCCTCCAAAGGAGAGCAGAGTCACTCAGCCCAACCCCCCAACCACAAGCTCGGGAAGAGCTCAACCAAACTCTCATAGTCACGACGACAGTCGCTCCGAGACCGGGAAGAGGAAGCTTCACTTTGATTCTCGCAATCAGGAGAAGCAGGGACGTTCAGGTCGCAACGACCGCGACTTTCACCGCGGGAATCCCCAGGAGGGCAGAGGATTGGTAGCAGAGGGCGCAGGCCCCAGGCGCCAGTTCGAGACATACACGATCCTAAACACGACGCTCGACAATGTCCTACTGAGTGTGGAGGAGATGATCCCGAAGCCCAAGCCAAGAAACCCAAACTACCGACCTGTCATCAACAAGGAGGCATTTTGCCAGTACCACAAGTACAATGGGCACACCATTGAGGAATGCATCGCCTTCAAAGACATAGTTGAACAGCTAGTCCGCGATGGCAGACTCGATCAATTTCTGACCCGAGCACAGGCCGCCCCGGCGCGCCTTCAGATCAATACCATCAGTGGAGGTCCGACCTTATCTTCCCCCATCACCTCAAACCGGGCCAGGAAGGGTTTCAACAGGGCTTTGCAATCCAGCCAGGTACTCAGCATCGGCGCCAGCCGACCCGGCAAGATCGCAAAGACCGGATGGAAACCTATCAGCTTCTCGGAGGAGGAAGAGCGGGGCATCGTTTTTCCCCATGACGACCCCCTGATCGTCCGGGCACTAATATCAAACTGCGACGTAGGTCCCATTCTCGTCGACACCGGCAGTTCGGTCAACGTACTCTTTTGGGATGCTTTTCAAAGAATGGGTTTGAACGAGAAAGAGTTAGACCGCAAGGTCACGCCTCTTCTTGGCTTTTCAGGAGATTCAGTCCTCCCCCGGGGGATTATCACTTTACCAATCACCATGGGCTCCGAGCCCCTCACCACCACCACACTGACTACTTTCCTTGTGGTCGATTGTCCAACAGCTTACAACGCGATCCTTGGTCGGGGCCTGCTCAACCAGATACGAGCCATCGTATCCACTCACCTCCTGCTTATGAAATTCTCAACACCTTTGGGACCGGGCCAGGTACAGGGAGACCAGCTCTCAGCCCGGACGTGTTATGCCACCTCTCTCACTAAAACCAACCAGAGGCCGACCGAGACAACAGAGACGCTCACGGTCACTGAATCGGCACTCAGTGACGACCCTGTGGAAGCAGGATACATAGAAAAGCTCAGGGACAGCCCCCCGGAAGACCCCCGCGACTTGGCTCACACGCCCCATGCGGAGCCGGTGGAAGAGACAGAGACAATCCCTCTTTCCAGTGAACACGGGGACCGCCAGGTACGAATCGGCTCGAAACTCAGGCCCGACATCCGCTCCGAACTCATCCAGTTCCTCCAGGACAACGCTGAAGTGTTTGCATGGTCCTACGCGGACATGCCCGGCATATCCGCCGATGTGATCTGCCACCGGCTCACCATCGATCCCACCTTCAGGCTAGTCGCCCAGAAGCAACGAAGCTATGATACGGAAAGGCAAATGGCCATGCAAGCCGAAATCACGAAGCTCAGCACAATCCACTTCGTCCAAAAGGCCATATACGCTGCATGGGTCGCCAACGTGGTCCTAGTCAAGAAACCTACAGGACTCTGGCGAATGTGTATTGATTTCACGGACTTAAACAAGGCATGTCCGAAGGACAACTTCCCACTTCCCAAAATCAACATGCTGGTGGATGCTACGGCGGGACACGAGTTGCTCAGTTTCATGGACGCCTATTCGGGCTACAATCAGATCCTAATGAATCCGGACGACCAGATCCACATAAGCTTCCGGACCAACTTGGGAGTCTATTGTTATAATGTCATGCCTTTTGGCCTGAAGAATGCGGGGGCAACCTATCAACGCCTCGTTAACTTCATGTTTGCCGACCAGATTGGCAAAACCATGGAGGTATACGTGGATGACATGCTTGTAAAAAGCAGGACGGCAGGCGAACACGTTCCTAACCTGGCCAGAATGTTCAAGGTCCACAAACACTACAAGATGCGTCTCAACCCCGCCAAGTGCATTTTCGGCGTGGGTTCGGGCAAGTTTCTAGGGTACATGATCAGTCAGAGAGGAATCGAGGCCAACCCTGAAAAAATCAAGGCTATCATGGACATGCAACCCCCTCAGACACACAAGGACATCCAGAGCCTCACAGGGCGAGTAGCGGCCCTCACAAGATTCATATTCAAGGCGACGGATAAGTGCACTCCCTTCTTTAGGGCACTGAAAAGCAAGGGAAAAAGAATCAACTGGACGGACGAGTGCAGCAAGGCATTCGTAGAGCTCAAGCGGTACATGAGCAGCGCACCGCTCTTAACCCGACCAGAGATGGGGGAACACCTTTTCCTTTACCTATCAGTATCCGCCTCCGCAGTGAGCTCAGTCCTCGTCACCCGGAGGGCAGGTGCCGAGAACCCGGTCTACTACGTCAGCAAGGCTCTGCAAGACGCAGAAACAAGATACCCCGACTTGGAGAAGCTGGCACTTGCACTGGTAGTAACGGCACGGCGACTGCGCCCATACTTTCAGGCACACGAAATCAAGGTCGTCACTAATAAACCTCTCCGGCAGGTCCTCCAGAAACCCGACATCTCGGGCAGACTGATTAAGTGGGCAATTGAGCTCAGCGAGTTCGACATTAATTATATGGCAAAGACTGCCGAGAAGGGACAAGCAGTGGCTGACTTCGTCGCCGACTACTCTTACCAACCCACCTAGTGCATGCCGCCCGAGGATACCCGCAGGCAGAATCTTCCCGCCAAGGAAGGAGAAGGACCATCTACCTCTGGCATCGACCCCACACGGCCCTGTTGGACGCTGTTCGTCGACGGTTCAGCCTGCCACAACGGATCGGGGGCAGGCTTAGTACTTACCTCCCCCGACCAAGTCAAGCTAGAGTACGCTCTAAGGTTCAGCTTCCGAGCATCCAAAAACGAGGCAGAATACGAGGCTCTACTGGCTGGCCTACGTCTCGCCAGAGATATGGAAGCCCAGCAACTTTGCATTTTTAGCGACTCCCAACTAGTCGTCAGCCAGATCAACGACAATTTCGAGGCCAAGGACGCGTCCATGACTCTATACTTGGCCCTCGCCAGGCAACTACTTGGGTCGTTCACGAACTTTGAGGTTGCAAAGATCCCACGATCGGAAAACGGCCATGCCGATGCCCTGGCTCGACTGGCATCCTCACTTGATGACAAGAAAGGGAGACAAGTTTTGGTCGAAGTCCAACACAGGCCTAGCACCAGACCGAACCCTGTATACACCATCAACACCAGCCCGACATGGATGGACCCCATCAGGGCCTACCTACGGGATGGCTCTCTCCCAGAGAACAGGCTGGAGGCCAAGAAAATCAGGCGGCAGGCCACTCGCTACACCATTCAGTACGATCATCTGTATAAGCGAGGATTCACCACCCCGCTGCTAAAGTGCCTCACGCCGGAACAAGGAGACTACGTTCTCCGAGAAATGCACGAAGGCATATGCGGAGACCATTCGGGCGCACGCACTTTGGCACACAAGGCATTCCGCCAGGGATACTTTTGGCCAACAATGCTCGCAGATGCCACTGCTCTCACACAGCAATGCGACAGGTGTCAGCGGCACGCCCAGATCCCTCACTTGACAGCTGAACCCCTCACTTCCATGATGAGCCCATGGCCGTTCTCACAGTGGGGACTCGACCTCATCGGGCCAATGCCTACGGGCAAGGGCAGGGTAAACTTCGATGTGGTGGCAGTGGACTATTTTACCAAATGGGCGGAAGCGAAGCCCCTCGCGTCCATCACAGCAGCGCAGATCGAATCATTCATATATCGAAACATCATTTGCCGCTTCGGGATCCCACACACCATCGTGACCGATAACGGGAAACAGTTCGACTGCAATCGCCTCAAAGCATTCTGCCAAACATACGGTATACAGCTTCTCTTCGCATCCCCTGCACACCCCCAGTCCAACGGCCAAGTGGAGGTCGTCAATAAAAATATCAAGTACAACCTGAAAAAGAACCTGGACGAAGACAAGGGCAAATGGGCAGACATAATCAACGACGTCCTTTGGTCGCACCGTACTTCATACAAAACGGCCACAAACGAAACGCCCTTTGCCCTAGCTTTTGGGTCAGAGGCCGTGATCCCCGTGGAGATCGGAGAAACATCATACCGTGTAATCTCGTACGATCCGAACACCAACGATCAGCAGATTGCCCTCAACCTCGATCTAATTGAGGAAAGGCGAGACCAAGCTAACCTGAAAAACATGGCCTACAAGCGGCGTGTTGCTAGATACTACGACTCGAGGGTCCGACACAGGAGTTTCAGGGTAGGGGACTTGGTCCTCCGCAAAGTTAACAATGGCACCAGGGACAAGGCAGCAGGCACCTTTGCCCCAAACTGGGAAGGACCATACACCGAGGCAAGAGTCTGCCGAGAGGGGACTTACGAGCTGCAAAATTCCGAAGGGAAGACACTTCCACATCCCTGGAACGTGGACCATCTCAAGTATTACTACAGATAGGTTGTTGTAAAACGCCGCAAGGCGCACGGCCCATGGACATTTTTTGTAAACATGTTCTGGCATACCCAGACTGATCTATGAATAACATTCATCAAGTGATCGATTCAAGTTTTATTACAAACCTTCCCAAGGCGTACTTTCCCGGTCTATGTTCTAAAACTGACGGATACCATCGGCCATCAGTGGCCGACTTACCAAGTCTACAGTCCCCAATTATGGTCTTAGTCCGACACACTTGGTGCTTATTTCAAATCCAAACACATCAGTTACCAAAATATCTGTTTATTAAAACTAAGGTCACATTACACAGGCCTAAGCCAAATTACAATGAAATTTAGAATGCGCCCTATACTACTGGCCGTCGCCACCCAACTCGGTCGTTTCTTCATCTTCAGCATGCAGACCGCCCATCTTCTCGGCCTCAGCTTGGTCGGCCTCATCGGAATCCAGATCCTCCTTCTCATCATCGGGCAGAGGATTCCCGTCATCATCCAGGTAATCCTCAACCCTCGGCGGGGACTTGAGCCAAGGGAAGGCAATGGAGACCCCCGGGTTAGACAGCAACAACTTCTTGTAGAAGCCATCCTCCAAGGCAGCCCCGAACTTCATGAAGGTCTTCTCACATTCCTGAGAAGCCTTATATTCTTCTATCCCCACCTTCTTGACCTAGATCAACTGCTCGGCTAGCCTCGCATTGGCCGACTCCTGCTCAGCCAACCTTGACCTGGATTCTTCCAACTCGGCTTGGACCCGCCTAGCCTCCTCAGCCCTCGCGGCTGCTTCCACCTCCAGGGCCTTTACCTTCAGCTCAAGCTCCGCCTTGGCCTCGAGCGCCTGGTTGAACAGTCTTTGATTGCCGGCCAAGGTGTGCTCCCTCCCTTCCACTTCCCGTTTCATATCTAAGGCTTGCTGCCTGTGGTTGCTGGCATGACGGAAGGTCGAGAACACTTCTCCAAGAAACTGCACAAATCACAGGTCGCGTTAGTCCCAAAAACAAAAAAAAAAAATAACAACAAAAAATGGGGCACCCCGAAACAGAAACTTACATGAGAGCCAAGCCGCATGGTCTTGTCACAACGGTCGGCAAAGTCCCTCGGCTGAACTTCGGCTATCTCACCCAACTCATATTGGGACCCCCGAACCACTGTGTTCATAAAGTCCAGCTGCGAGGGGTGGAAGGCCGTGCTCAGATGCCGCCAGCTGTCGTCCACCTCGGTCGTCCTGATCAAGTCCGGCTCCCCCTCCGCATTGACAAAATAGGACTTGATCGACGAGTCCAGCGTCGGCCTTTTCAGCTTCTTCGGCACCTGTTGTGACAGGACCCGCCCCGATCCTCTCTGGAACCATATGGGGACGTGCCCTGCTCCCGTCTGACACCCAATAATTCATACCAATTTTGACCTCAAAACCTCAAATGCATAAATAATCAAAATTAAAGTCATACAACAAATCCGAATTAAACAGATGTCAGACAAGGGATGAAATCCGAAATTACAAGTTGCGAGCACGACTCTAACAATACCCTGCGGGTACACCACCCAGCAGGGGTTCAGGTACGCAGAAGTAGATCTATGCCTCAGCCTCAGGTTCCTCCTCTACCTCAGTATCACGACCTGGAGGGGTTACCAAAACATTAAGGGTGAGTGGGCCGAAACTCAAGTTATAAAATCGTTTGATAAGTAAAACATATAATTTACCCCTTCTTTTTCCAAACATGTATGCAGCATCATTTAAAATCATAAATAATATAATATGAATCATAAGGCATGTAATAAAATCATAACCATAATTTTAGCCACTGCACTATACACTCCAATCCGACATCCCTGATGTCTGACGTCCCTGACGTCCAATAAGGTCACAATCACAAGGCTACGCGTGCCACTCGGGTCTCAATTCCGAGTTCAATCCCCGAACCCTGTTCGGTTACAGCATCCCCGATGCTTAGCGTCATAGACACTGGACGTTCTAGACGTCTGTGACCTCTCCGGGGTACCTCATCCGGAGGAGACAATATAATATGGAAGGATTTATACAGTACAGTACCAAATACATTTTATTGATATCCACATGCAAACATATATGTATACATAGGTAAAATCTGAACCGATCGTTACGTTTCATCAAACGGGTCTCATGCCCAAATGCCTTGAAACGTGCCATAACCGAAATCGCAAAATCATCAAAACCATTTATAGATTTCAGCATGTGAACATATAAGTAAATCAGAAAACATTTAAGCATGCAAGGGTTTAATGAAAACGGGCCCACTCACTGTACGATTCCGCTGCGAATCTGCGCGTACGGACCTGTACCGAGATTATCGTACAATTCCTGTCAGTTCAAATCACATGTAAGGGTCACTACAAGTCTTAAAATTTTAACCACAAAGTCCGAAATAGAAACCGGCCCGGGGAAACCGTACAACACGTTTCCCGAGGTAACCGACCCTAAACTGACCCATCAAAGCTTATCTCAGATCAACATGGTTAAATCACCAAAAATGTTCAGAATGATGAGAGGAACAAAAGTCATGTTGATCATGATCGGAGATAAGGTCCAACGCTCCCTCACGCACCGCCCAAAGTGGCTGCGCGTGAAAGTCACGTGCCTGACACTGTAGCTACAGTGTCACCTCCTTCACCCGTTTGTCTGTAATACGGGCCTGCCACCCGCGGCTTGACCCGGTTGAATACCCATCAATTCTTACTCGATTTCAATCCAATTTGATCCTAACATGTTCATTAACTATCCAATTTAGGTTCTGTGACAAAAATCAACCTCGACACATCCCCAAACGACCCATCGACCCGCGATCAACCAATCGGGTCAATCACCAGAACTTCCTGGTTTCAACCCCATTGTCCAATTAACTTCACAGGAGGCATAACAGGATCAAAACGAACCAAAATGAACAATCAATTGTGTCTGAAAGTACCTGAAGGTTGTCGTCCCAAGCTCTGCAACTTCTCTGAAAACAGCAGCCTCCGTCCTAGCTCAACCGTGACTGTTAGCCTTCAATTTCGATGTGGTTGAGTTCCAAACACTCCCAGAAGACTAAACCAGGCCTTGGTTTGGTCCAACACTCACCAGAAATTAAAACCCGATTTTCCCTCCAATTTTGCCCGAAATGGTTTCTCTGGTTTTCCTAACCCGTTCTCAGTTATTTCTGCATCAGAGTGATGTTCACTTAGGTCCTAATCAGTTTTAAACAAATTCAAGCCGTCCCAGAGGCTCGTGGGTGTCCAATTTGTCCACTGAAATTTTTCCCCCGAAAGCTTCGAATTTCAATTAACAATTGATCGTGCAGGTTTGGACGGTTCAGGCCACGTTCAAAAGCAAAAGACAGCCCAGACTTTCCAGCACATATTGGCATAATCAATTGTGCACTGGACCACCGCACATGGTGGTGCCGTCCATGGTTCCCCCGCGGTTGCTACAGTAACCAGGGCAAAAGACCAAAATGCCCCTGGTTCAATAATTACCAAAATGCCCCTCACTTCCTAGACCCGTAACTCAGCCATACGAAGTCCGATTTCGGCGTGCCGCCTGTCTACGGACTCAGGACGTCGAGACCTGACAGGACCCGCCCCGATCCCACAGGGACCACAAGGGGACGTGCCCTGCTCCCGTCTGACACCCAATAATTCATACCAATTTTAACCTCAAAACATCAAATGCATAAATAACCAAATTAAAGTCATACATCAAATCCGAATTAAATGAATGTCAGACAAGGGATGAAATCCAAAATTACAAGTTGCGAGCACGACTCTATAGTAAACCTGCGGGTACGCCACCCAACAGGGGTTCAAGTACGAAGAAGTAGATCTATGCCCCAGCCTCAGGTTCCTCCTCTACCTCGGTATCACGACCTGGAGGGGTTACCAAAAACATTAAGGGTGAGTGGACCGAACTCAAGTTTATAAAATCATTTGATAAATAAAACATATAATTTACCCCTCCGTTTTTCCAAACATGCATGCAGCATCAAAAAAATCATAAATAATATAATATGAATCATAAGGCATGTAATAAAATCATAACCATAATTTTAGCCACTGCACTATACACTCCAATCCCGACATCCCCGATGTCTGACGTCCCTGACGTCCAATAAGGTCACAATCTCAAGGCTACGCGTGCCACTCGGGTCTCAATTCCGAGTTCAATCCCCGAACCCTGTTCGGTTACAGCATCCCCGATGCTTAGCGTCGTAGACGCTGGACGTTCTAGACGTCCGTGACCTCTCCGGGGTACCTCATCCGGAGGAGACAATATAATATGGAAGGATCTATACAGTGCAGTACCAAATACATTTTATTGATATCCACGTGCAAACATTTATGTATACATAGGTAAGATCTGAACCGATCGTTACGTTTCATCAAACGGGTCTCATGCCCAAATACCGTGAAACGTGCCATAACCGAAATCTCAATATCATCAAAACCATTTATAGATTCCAGCATGTGAACATATAAGTAAATCGGAAAACATTTAAGCATGCAAGGGTTTAATGAAAACGGGTCCACTCACAGTACAATCCTGCTAGAAACCGAACGTATATCCTCGTCCTGATACAAGTGTACAATCCCTGTCAAGTCCAAAGTATTCGTAAAGGTCAATTTAAACCCCCAACATTCAACCATGAAAGCCTAGGCCGAAACCGGCCCGGGGAAGCCGCCCGAATGCGCTTCCCAATGCAATAAACCTCATTTTGACCAACTTAATGATCTCCGATCGACCCGAAACCACCGCCATTGGATCCGGATCGTCGAAACCTAAAGAATGGTGGTGGTCCCACCAAAAGTACTGTTCACATGCGCCCACACGCGCCAGTCAACGCGTCGGTCAACGCAGGAACAGTCCCTGCTGACGTCACTGCTGACGTCATCTGACAGCTGTCAGGTCTGACATGTCAGACTCTGACAGGTGCCACGTGTCAACATCCGATTGGTCCACCTTACTGATCTGTCAGGCCACGTGTCAGATCTGACATGTGCCACGTGTCAGCACGGCACTGGTCCACGTCACTGACATGTCAGTGACACGTGGCAGTCCCTGATTGGGCCACGTCACTGACATGTCAGTGCTGATTGTGCACTGACATGTGACACGTGTCGGCTCACGGTTGGTCCATGTCACCTGACAGTCTGACAGGGTGCCACGTCATCACCTCTGTCCTCAGACGAGTTGACCCATATCCCTGCAACTCGGGTCGATCAGACCCGCGATCATGACCCGGTCACCATTTCACCATTTCTCAATCATTTTCGTTCAGGTTTGTTCCTAACTACTCGTCTTAATCCCAGGAAGGGTTCTATGGAAACAAAATCGATAAACACAGATAGGATCGAAGGCTTACCTCGATGAATAGACCCGGTTCCCGTCGCCGTTTGCACTCCGTTCAGGCTACCTCTAGTCACGCAATTGATCCCAATAGGTTCCTAACAGTTCCTAGAGTTGATTAGGGTAAATAAAAACCAAAACTAAACGTTGGAATTCAAGTTACCAAATTCTGGGTTTTAAAACCGTTTCGGGTTTTCCCGGTTTCCCTACCTCGCCGCCGTCCTCCGCCGTGATCCCTACCGTCTGCCGCCTCACCCGTCCAGTCCAGCGTCACTCAGAGCAAGGGTCAGATGCAATGGTGTGATGGTTTGGAATGGGCAGTATGTGAGTGTGTCGGGTTAGGAAATATATAGAAATGGAGGGAAAGCTGCACAATGAAATGAACGGTCCAGATTAGATCTTGAAATGAGATCAAAGGCTGAGATTAGATCAGGGGTGTATCAGATCAAGGGCTGTGATTAAAAGTGGGTTTTAATGGTATTTAAACCCATAGTGGATCTGATCCAATCTAGCCAATGGGTGAGTGACACTTGTCACTCACCAGGTGTCCTCCAATCAGATTTCCAGAATAAAATATTTGGCACGAAAACCGAGACACGAACCTCCCGATTTCACGTTTCTGACCATAACTTTCTCGTACGAAGTCCGATTTCGGCGTGCCGCCTGTCTACGGACTCGGGACGTCGAGACCTACCTAACGGTCCTTGAGTCAACTGAAAATTAGTTGCCAAAAGAAAAGTCAACATTTTCACCCCCAAATGTCCAAATTACGGTAATACCCCTGAACTTCCAGTAGTCATAACTTTTTCCCTGATCGTCCGAATTGGACGTGCCACCTGTCTATGAACTCGTGAAGTCCCGAACTACGTCACGGTCATATGTCAAAGTCCGTTTAATTCATCAATCAAAAAGTCAACAATTGGCCATACCCAAAATAAGGGTAAAAGCGTCAAATCACACAATAAATTACAATATTGAAATCCTCGAATTTCCGGGGTGTTACAAGACCCACCTAACGGTCCTGGAGTCGTGTGAAAATTAATTGTTAAACGAAAAGTCAACATTTTCGCCCTAACCGTCACCATTACGGTAATGCCCCTGAACTTCCGATAGTCATAACTTTTCCCTGATCGTCCGAAATGGACGTGCCACCCGTCTATGAACTCGTGACGTCCCGAACTACGTCACGGTCATTGGTCAAGGTCCATTTGACCCACCAATCAAAAAGTCAACAATTTGGCCATACCATTAACAAGGGTAAAAACGTCAATTGATACATTAAATTACAATATTAAAGTCCTCGAATGTCCGGGGTGTTACATGTCGGCCAGCCAACAGGGAGGTCTGCGACGGCACGACCATGTTCCTCACCTGTTCTAAGGTCTCCACCTCGGCCTGCCTCTTCTGCCGCTTTTTCTCGGCCGGCTCCTCATCTTCCCTGTTTTCCTTCCTCTCGGCCAGCTTCTTTTTCTTCTTAAGTCGAGCCTCGGCCACGAACTTTCTCCTCTGCTCGGCCGCATCATCTATTTCGATGACGACCGGAGAACTGCCGAGCGTCGCCTTCCTCTTCTCACCGGCCGACGCAGGGGGACTTGAGAACAAGGGCTCAAGAGGCTCCAGCGTCGCTTCATCCACATCGGTTGCCGGCTGTTCCCCGGCTTGACTGGACCCCCGGCTATCCGCAACCTCGGTTTCACTCGGGCCGTAGACTTCGTCTTCAGTGGCTGCCTGAAATCCACTTTGGATGACGCCCCAGCTTTCTGAGCCTCGGCCTTCGCATCCTCGGCCTGCTTTATTATCTCTTGAATCTTAGCCATTCGATTCGAACACTGGGTGGCTGCAGCAAGCACGTAGTCCGGAGGAGCTGCACAACAAAAAAAAAAACAAACAAACAATCAATCACTTATCCAAGCCAGCCAACACTTTCACAGGGCATGATGAGTCGATACTTATGAAGTTCCGATATCAGGCTGACCTTGAGCAAATTCTGGGGCAACCTAAAAAAATCCCTACTCCTTTCTGTTCGGTCAAGCCTTCTCTTCCTGTGCAGGTCACAATATTTCGAGAGGAATCGCGAAGGAAGCTCAGCGAGGCAGGAGTAGGTTGATCCATTTCTTGCATCAACAATTATTAAAGTGTTTTTAGAACGAATCTTATCAACCACGTCTATAAAAAGAGTTTGTACGAGACATGGTTGGAATACAAAAACCACACCTTCATAAAACCACACCTTCATAAAATAAACACATGCTTAGCAGGGATATTTTACACATGAAAAGGCAGTAAAGATATTTTACACCTTCGTGGTTGTTGGAAGCCATGATGAAATTGGTAATAAGAAAACGCAATGATTCGAGATGCATTGGTGAACTCTATTTATATTGTAAAATCTTTGACGGTGATAGAGAACGGGTTCTGGTATTCTAAAGCATTCAAAAAATTAAAAATACAAAGGGTGCTTTTGGAAAGTTTCATTTCATTATTTAAAATAATATTACAAAAAACTATTAACCATATGAAAGGTAAGTATTCTCCATAAATAAAATTAAAAATTATACGCAGAGTATTTACAGCCGAAAAAATCCTCTTGAAGGATGGCGTGGGTGGTTCTAACATGCACGAAGAAATTGAAGGCAAAAGGAAGGTTTACAAATTTGGATTCCATCTTCTCAATCACTGTCTTGGTTTCGAGTTTGGTTTTTTAATTTTCAATTTCGAGTTTGATTTTACAAGTTCCTCATTATTTTGCCCCTCCAGTCCACGCAGCTTGCGAGCTCTCAGGGGAGACTGTAGTTCGTGCAGGGTTGAAGCGAGGTAAGAAGCGACTACAAAATCAAATCAGAAGTTGGCGTGGGCATGCTTATTTCCCAATATTCAAAGGTGGGTTTTTTGGTTCACTGTATTCTTTACTTTTTGTTTGTCTATAAAAGATAACCTATCACATTTTGATGGGGTATTTTCTTCCCTGAAATTAGACAGAGATGTTGGTTCTTTGTAATCTGTTAATTTTGCCCTTTATTTTCAATTGTGGTACTCCTCATAGGTCAGATCTTATATCGCCTGCATAGTATTTTAAATGCTAATTTTCCGTATAAAATATATACATGGAAAAGACGTTTTTTCCTTTTATGCTTTCTGATTATGTTGGTTGAATGCATGTTTGTATGAAAACAGAATAGATATTATTTTCTCTGCTTTGTAATTTGCGTCGTTTTTTGTTTGATCTGATTCTTGGTATAAGTCCTAACTCATAATTCTTTCGTTCAGTTTTTTTTCGACTCAGTGGAATTACTTAGCGATTTTATGGTGGGTTGATGCCAGTTCTCCTGGCTCGTACTGCTGTCCGGCAGTCGTGAAGAGGTCGCTCCGTTCTTAATTTCAAGTTAGTTTTTCGTTATTTAAGGTGTTTACTTTATAATACCTTAGATTGGTTGTTGATTTTTGTGGATTGGTCTTTATAATACCTTAAATTGGTCTTTATAATAGCTTCATCATTTTTAATTGGGTATCAATTGATATGGCTTTTTGTAGCTTCCCAATTCATGCGATAGTAATTGGTCGTGTGAACCTTCATCGATCGCCCTTGTCGTCATCTCCTAGCAGCAAGCCCAGGAATGCGTTTTACGAAAGAAATTATTTCCAGTCTTTTACAATACTCATACATATAAGAAGTGTTGTTATGTGATTTAAAAATTTTTGTTTGAAGTTTTGTTTACGGTTGCCGTGTTTTCGTTTGAAGTTTTGTGCTTTCTAAATTGTTGGGTTATTATAGAATTGAGAACTCCGGATGATAATCATTCGGTAGCCACTACATTTGTGTTTGGTATTGCATTGGATTTGTTAGCACAAAGTTGAACGCATTGATGTTGTTTATCAACAATATGATTTTGTTATTAGGTTATCCCTCACAGTTTGATGTTGTTGATAGACATTCTCTGCATTCCCCATGGTAAATTTGTTTTATCATAAAGGCTGATGGAATGATATATACATATATATATATATATATATGGTAAATCAGTTTGATTAGCATAGGCAGATTTCATGTTTATATATGTATATATAGTTGAGCCTGTTTGCATAGGCTGATGGTAAATCTGTTTTTTGAAAATCAATTTTGTAATTTCTTTTGTTGCAGAGAAAAAAGATGACTTAATGTGCCCAAATTCAGATAAGTTTGGGTTTCTCATAAAATGAAGTGGAGAAAATGCATGAGGAGCTAGGTATTCCTACAAGCTTTTTAATTAAACCAATTATGTGAGTAGAACATTATTGTATGATACGTTAGTTGTATTATACATAAGGGGGCAAGAACAAAAGGAAGAAGCATGCGTATGTTTTTTATTTCCAAAGTAAACAATATTGCAATGTAAATAAAATAACCTTGGATCGATTATGTTTGCCTCTCTTTACTTTTGGTTTCATTGGTCTTTCTCTACTTATATATATATATATATATATATAGTTGTTACATTCGTATGGGTTTTTATTGTGTAAAATAGTTGGAGGAACATAGTTCATGTCCGAGAAGGAACATTGTATTATATTTCGTAAAACATTAGTTTGTACTCTTATTATTGAATTGTTCGCATCATATGCAGAGGAAAAATGTAAATCAAGCAACCTATTAAGTGAGCTTTTAGTTCTTGCATGCAATCTACCACAACAATCAGTTACCATTTAAATTTCGCAAATTTACACATACACGAGTAGGACAATGTGAACACATTTGCAGCAAGACATTAAAGTTTTTTATTAGATTCAGTATGCCTTCTATTAGATTTCGCTTAGACATCAAAATTTCTTATTTGTACACTGTGTTTAACATAATGTCCTATGTGTGATTAAAGAATCATAAAATTACCTCTCAAACAATTTTCATTTTTAAGTTTCTCTTTGTGTTCCCTATTAGCCTTTAGTAATTTCCTTCGTTCTTATATATTTGGTTTTTTGCTAATCTATATAGTTACACTAATCAATTCACCGAACAAATAACATGTCATCAAGAATGGAAAAACTCAATGAGCCTTTCACATCGTCAAGCTTATTTAGAACGACGTCGCTATCACTCTTGACAAGTGTGTAATGACTGATGTTGCTGCTACGTTTCAACCTGATTCTTATCCAAGTAATGCACAAGAGCATCCTCCAGGTAGAGGTCTTTTAAGTTCAAAATCTTGCACCCTGAACTCCGTGCATGTGTGAGGCTCTTCGTCGCGCTTCGCACGCCCTCCTGCGCAACTTGAGATTATATTATTTATTGTTTACAATTATCAAATATAAAAATCATCAAATCATATATCATATAACTGACTGACGGCTCGGATCTGCGCTTGCATAGGGCTTTTTGGTAAACTCCGTGCGCTACTTTGCATCATCCGAACTTTTGGAATCATGGAGATTTTGAATTTTTCCTGAGAATTTTTTATTGCAAATAAAAATTCAAAATCTCTCAACCTCCATGCGCCCTACTAATAAATAATTAATACTGACATGTCATGTTTTTTGGGCTGACGTGTTAACTGTAAAAAACATATAATCTCAAATGCAGGAGATGGGGACCACTTTGGGAAACAGCCGCAAGTGCTCAGCAGAACACTGCGACTCAGAGAGGACTGAGAAAGACAAACAAATCAGACTCTGTATTTTTCTGTTTTAGTTTTACAAGCCCGAGGTGTCGTCAAACTTCGCCGGCAGATCTTTCTTTTCATTCCCAAATATTGCTGCGACCTGACGCAATTGAATGCAAATTGCCAAGTCCGTTTTAGGACTTATTTGTGGGCTGTAAAATGGATTGGGCCGGTTCTGCCAATGTGAATAGGCCCATATTCTATCTTGTCCTGCATAATCATGACCCAGAGCCGCCTTTGGTAAAAACAGATTAGGCCCAAATAATATAGTATTACAACAACCTTTAATTTTTATATTTATATTATTAATGTCTAAGATTGCTTGCGTCTCCTAAAAGGGGATAATCTTGTGACATAATTACTTCTGTGAATTGGGAAAATTTCTAAGATTTGGTGCATGATTACGATGACGAAGAAATTAAGAAAATTTCTTTGATTATTTCGCTTTAGAAAGAATATCATGTGAACATAAAACCCGTTTGTAATTGAGTATACTACTAAATATGATAAGATTGAACTTTAGGGTGGAGCGTTTAGGAATAAGGATGACGGTGCTTATGAATTAGGGTTTAGGGTTTAGTTCTTGAATAAAAGTGATTTAACCTAATCCTTGAATCCTAAATCGTAAGTGATTTAACATAATATTTTAATATTGAACTATAAAGATTTTTCAAATTTGAAGTTTAAAAGTATTTTTAAATAATTTTTACTCTTAATTATCTTGGGTTTTGGATTGTTCTTACACTGCTCTTTAAAATGAATATGGTAAAAAAGAGAGAGTTTATAAGTGATAGTAATATTTTTTTATAAAATAGAAGCAAAAAAAAAAACCACAATTAAAAGTTTTAAAGGGTCTTTGAGTAGTTATTATGGTAGTTAGAGATTAGAAAGTTTCAAAAATATAATTAGTGGAGTTTTTAATAAATATTAATATTATTATGGACTAATCAGTGGATATCAATTTATAATTTGTGACGGTCTTCGCCGTAATTGTCTAACTTTTTTATTTGGGAACCAAAATTTGGAGCAAATCCTACCTTTGATAGTGGAAGGAGGGCCAAGCAAAGCAACTATGTAGATATGCACAAAGCAATTATCTATATTAGGTTCTTTACCTTAATCATTAGTTACTGTTTGGAATGTTAATCACCATAGTTATTCTTGTTTGTGGTGTGATAGGACAGAGTAATAGACTAATATTTTTGTAACTCAATATTAGTTGGACACGGTATAATTCGATACGGATATTGTTAATATTCAAATATAAACCGTTAAAATTTTAATGGTTCGATCGATATAGTTTAGATTTTCTAAAATTAGAAATAAAACCGTTTTGATTCAAATCGTTACTAACAATTCAGTTTGGATCGAAACAGTTAGAAATCATTTAGGCATAAAAAAATAGTAAGGATATAAAGAAGAAAAAGTGAAGATACAAAAAACAACAGAATAATCAATACTCAAAGTTTTGTATATTAATTTTGTGAATGATTGGATTGCAAACATTACCACGATATTGAAATTTATCAAACAAACATTACAACTTAATAATCTTTTATTATAATGTTATCTGATATACATTTATTTATCTGGATATATTTGTGTATCCTTTTATTTTTAATTTGTATTAATAATAATTTAAAAGTTAATAAAAAATAATATATTTCTTAACGGTCTGATTTGGATTTAACGGATTTTCAAAATGAAAATCCAACCAAACTGTTACTAACATAGTTATTTGAATTTTCAAACCGTTTGAGTTTTATCCGGCCAAACCTAAATTATTGAATAAATAACAGTTTAAAGTAAATTGGTTAGCGATTTTAACAAATTTAAAGAAAATCAGTTAACAATTTTAACGAATTCATATTTTCCCCTACTCAATATGTTCAAAATATAATTAACATTCGAGACTTTATATGTTGTTCCATCTACTAACCAAAGTGGTAAGAAGACATTGAGGCATTGTACCCCATGGCAAGAAGCAGTCACAACTCACAACTACGAAAAGATAAGACCCAGCAATTCGAAGGTGTCGGCAAGGTTGAAGTCAAGAAACTCATAACTCCTCATTGAATAAGAAACTTAGGGGAAGATGCAGCTTATTTTTGTTTTCTTCCCAATTCAAAAAAATATTTTCATTATTTCTTTATACTTTTCAAGAAGAGAAACAATTATCTTCTAGCTAGCTGTTATCTAGAAGCTTTATATTTCTTAGTGCCTATGGTTACTACTTTTCTCTGCTCAGTAACCTTGGTGTGCACCCTCTAGCTGGTTTTATTTTCTCCTTTATCCTTGCTTTTATCGCTTTAGCAGATTGTTCACTCTGTTTGAAGGTTGTTTACTCTTTAGGGTTGCTCTTTTTTCACCCATTATTACACTTAGACTTGTGGTTTTGCTTATTAGCTTTGTGTACTTATTTCATTTTTCTTTTAAGCCATTAACACTATGTTCAAAACGGTGCTAGAAGCATCTAAGGTGATCAATATAAGTCTAGTGTTTAGGCGGTTAGATAGAGTTTAGATGTTTTTTTTTTTAAAGATAGAATTCAACAAATTAATAATTTAATGAATACTATCAAATACTTTCAGAATAAAAATTAATTATCTAGACAAATAAATTGAGTTGGGAATCATAAATGTTGAAAATGTAAGTTTTAAAATTAATTTTATTATACAATGCTATGTTTTTTTAATTTATTATATTTATTTTAATTAATACTTATGTTATTAACTAAGTATTTAATAAATAAAACAACTTATATGACTATATATATAAGAATATATATAACTAAATATATATAAAAATGTACACACACTTAGACGTCTAATCATTACGAGCGGCAGTTTCTCACCTTCAAAAGTCTATGTGGCACCTAAACGGATTAGATAGCCGCCATTTTTAACCATGAGTACACTTCAACTTTGTGCTCCTACGTACTTTGATAGACTTTGTACATCTTCCCTCTCTCGGTTTCTAATTTGTTTTCTCTACGTTTCTCATTTTGTAGATTCTATCAATCGAGCTGGGTCTCCTATCGAGGGACATGTATTCGTCCACATCGTAATAAGTGTACTATACTCTTATCTTTTACTTTGATTTGTTCTCATTAGATTTTTTCAAGAAAAGTTTTTAACGAGGCATCACTATGCGCATTTTCCTTTTCTTTAACTATAGCATTTGTTGTAGGCTTGTGGCTACATTTTCTTAGGGACACAATTGTACTGTTTTTTGTTTCTTTTTAATTCTCCTTGAATCTCATCAGAGCACAGACTTTTTTTATAAATCTTACTATTGACCTTGATGTTTACCATTGAATTTTTGATGGGCCTATGTGTGTCTTTGTATCTCAATAAATGTTTACAATAAAACTTCACATTAAAAAAATATCTAATCTAAAATGATCATCCTTCATGTAGGTCCTAGTTGCATGAGATTTAGCGTATAAAACCCTAAAATAAAACCGTTTGTCGCATCGCCCATATGGTTTGGCGATGGCATCAATTAATTACCCCCTGTAACCGAAGGTAACCGTCCGTACCAACTACCGCTTTAGCCCGTTAACCGTATTTAAAGCGGTGTTACCCATCTAAAGGACAGCTGTCATTCCTGCTTCTCTCCGCGCCTCCAAACTCACCGTTAAAACCACGGCGTGCCACTCCGAACAATCATATTGCCATCCTGCGGGCCCACGCGGTTATATACGCCAGGGACCAAGGAACCATCTTGGCCGGTAAAAGTCAACTGATCGGACGGCTCATAACCAAGCGCAATGATGACACTGATGAAGCTTCGATGTTGACCCCTCCAATCCAGAATTTTCAAATTCAAATGACGTTATCTGATCCTTAGCCTCCGTTCATATTCACACGTTTTTTCACTTTGTTTTTTATTTTTACTCTCAGTCTCCGACGTTGTTGTTAACGTTGATCCAAGGAGTCATAACCGTCCGGCTCCTACCCCATTTCTGAATTCCCCAATCTCAGCATTATTGGCATTTTGCACTGTCACTGTAGGTGCGAACGAAAATTGAAGTCTTCTTTCTTTAAGGTGAGAGAGAGACAATTTGCTGACACGTCCCTTCTCACTTCTTTTTTTACGATTTTTGTTGTTGTTTAATTTATCGTCTCAATGTAATATACCTTTGCATTGCTGCTTTGAATTCATTTCGCTACTTTGTTTTTTCTTTTTCCTTTCTTTTTTGTGATAAGATTCTGTTCCTCTCTTCTTTGGGTTGTGAAATTGTAATATAATATCTCCTCTGCAATTTTCTTTGTTCACTTTGGTTTGTCTCTTTTGGAGGTTTAGATTTCTGGGTTAGTTGATTATGGCTTGGAGGAATCTTGGACCCCTTCGTAATTTCTTGGGTATCTTTCAGGTTGGTAAATTCTTCCTCTCTTTTCGAACTTTTGTATTTATATATTGTATTGGATTAGTAATAAGTAAACTATATTCAAATTTACACCGTCATCACCCACATGCCTCTTTTAGCAGGTTGTTACTTTATCAAGTTTTGTGCTTTTGGAAGATTTCATTGTTTGGAACCAGAAAGTTGTTACTTGTTTGATCATCTACAGCATATAGTGAATAATTTGAAGTTGTTTTTACTGCGACACAATAACTTATACACTTTCTGTTCATTTATCCAAATTCTCCAAATCAGTATTGTCTCTTTGGCTTGGCATTTCCTTACTTCTTTCTGTTAAGAAGTGTTGTTATGGACTTTGTTGTAGCAGCACAGAACCACTGAGATTGAACTCGGGACGTACACAATCAAATCTCATGGAGCCGCAGTTGCAAAGAATCACATGCACGATTGGATTATATTGGTCCTTCTTGGAGTAATAGTGGTCATTTTGAACATCATTGAGCCATTCCACCGTTTTGTGGGAAAGGATATGATGGAAGACCTTAGATATCCCATGAAATCCAATACTGTGCCTGTATGGGCCGTTCCTGTAAGTTGCAAAGCATTTTACAATCATAATTATGTCTAATTTATTGCATACATGCATCCAGTTACTGAGATTGATTCCTTTGTTGATGTTCAGATGTATGCGGTTTTGTTGCCCATCCTGGTTTTCCTTTTCTTCTACATGCGTAGGAAAGATGTCTATGATCTGCACCACAGCATTCTAGGTAACCCATTTTGTTGCTTTCAGTTCACTTTTAATTCAACTTCGGAAGATTTTTATTTTATTTTATTATTATTTTTATTATTTTTCTGGGCATTAATTTGACGTCCTCCTGCAAGAGCAGGCCTCTTGTTTTCTGCTC
Source organism: Prinsepia uniflora (assembly GCA_032719365.1). Taxonomy (NCBI): domain Eukaryota; kingdom Viridiplantae; phylum Streptophyta; class Magnoliopsida; order Rosales; family Rosaceae; genus Prinsepia; species Prinsepia uniflora. The sequence continues at coordinate 73,836,354 of CM064871.1, forward strand.
TGGTTACTGCAGTCATTACGGATGCAATAAAATGTGCAGTTGGCCGGCCTCGACCTGATTTCTTCTGGCGTTGCTTTCCTGATGGAAAAGATGTATGTTGTTTCCATTGTCCCCAATCGTCTCCATACCCTTGTTCTTTCTTTACCCACCTACTTTTTCTGTTTTTTTTACCTCTTGGCGTGATGCAAAGTTTGGGTGGATGAGAATTTTGGTCACCTAATGGTACATTAGACAGCTGTTGACATGGAAACTGTTGTGAATCACGTCAAATTTGATCTTTTATCTATTTTCGCAACTTGTAGGTATATGATCAGTGGGGAGATGTGCTGTGCCATGGCAAGGCTAGTGACATAAAGGAAGGACATAAGAGTTTCCCAAGCGGTCATGCTTCATGTAAGAAATGGTTCCTGCTGCGTGTGTTAAAACTCCAAATGTCAAATAAATTTATTCATCTGAGATTTTGGCATATTTCTGCAGGGTCCTTTGCTGGTTTAGGCTTTCTTTCGTTGTACTTATGCGGAAAGATCCAAGCTTTTGATCGCAAAGGGCATGTGGCAAAATTATGTATTGTCTTGTTGCCTTTACTTGCTGCATCACTTGTTGCTATTTCCAGAGTAGACGACTATTGGCATCATTGGCAAGATGTGTTTGCTGGAGGTCTTTTAGGTCTGTCTTATCATTCACAATCTCCTTTCCTGAACTTTTGTAAGAATGTAAGAGCTTCTTACATGGTTCATATTTTGCAGGACTTGTTGTGTCTTCATTTTGCTACCGGCAATTCTTCCCTTCCCCATATCATGATCAAGGTACCATTTTTCTTTCTGCTCTTCATTTCCCAATTTGTTCGTTAGAGAAAACAATGTTCTCAGTTTCTGTTGTTATTCTGAATTCAGGATGGGGGCCTTATGCGTATTTCACAGCATTGGAGGAAACACGCAGCAACACACATATAGGCGTGGTCAATCCTACGAATGCACTTAGTGTGCAGGTGCTCGGGGCTCAGAACGTGACTGAAGAGCCCGGTAGACATAATGGTGATGTATTTGCTGCAAACCGCTTCTCGAGCATCAGGTTGGATGAAATGGAATCAGGGAGAAAGTGAAATTGTACATATCTTGCTTTGTTCCTTTGTTTAAGTGAATCTACCTAGAGATTCTCTTTCCTTCTTGGCTTATGTATATCCTCTGTGCAGACAAAATGTTAGTTTTTAGGGTTTTTGCACAATACATAGAGCTTAGTTTGTTTGTTTATGATAGTTTTAGACACTTTACATAATGCATATTGCCCGGTTTGATTACATTTGCCTGAAGACATGAATTCCAGCAACCATGAACACACCAACACCTTAAATTCGTTCAATCACGTGTAAATCTGCAGTGACAATATCTGGTTTTCCAATACTTTGTGTGAAAGTTTTGGGAAATTTTTCTATTGTTTTGCTTCCTTGAATCAAACTACCACAATTTTATCATAGTTTTCATCATCAATGGAGTATATTATGTTATCTGTGAAGTCATCCGTAATTCCGTACTCTCCACGGTACCGACCATTTTGAGGTTGAGACTGGACTGCCAGATTGCTTAGTGACGGAAGAATCTGATCATGCATGAATATGCCTGTATTTTAGCTTTCTGTGAGGTAGTCCTTCACCAAGTAACTCTTTCCTTCTTGTTTTTAGTATATTGTGTACTGACATCATCTTTTATAATAGACGAATTCGAGGTCTCTTGTATAACTTGCATAGAGAAATACCATTTTCTATCATTCTTTAAACTACATGCTATCTTTATATTTTATATAATGATGTATAATTCTTTTATAAAACTTTCATTTTTATTCTTTGCATCTGTTTTTTTTTTGGGTGGTGATTTTTTTTTTCTTCTTCTTGTAGGGAGGAGTCCTTGCTAGCTGGCTTGCTCTGATTGGATATCAATTATTGAACACATGTAGTTGCTTTCTGAGCTGTTGAACTTGAACAACTGCTATTTTCTTTTAACATTTAATTGAGTGGTTTCACCAGCTTTGCTTATAAGTTAACCTAGTTTAACTTCCATTCCTCAAATCGTATGTTGCCACGTGGCACATAGCTCTATTTCCTTTTAAGGTATGAACTCCTAAAGATAAAGTAAAAAGGTCGTGAATTCATACCATTGCCATACAGGAAGAAACGAATATGCATTTTATTGTTATTGAGATAAGTATATAAAGAGATTTTGACATCGATTGTCAATTAATTATGAATACAAAGTTCATAGAGAACTCAAAAGTAAAGTCCGATCTTGATATTTAGAATATTTTAATTTAAACTGTTAAAATCTTAACGTTTGATATGGTTGAATTTTCTAAAATTAAAAATAAAGCCGTTTCGATTCACACCGTTATTAACAGTTCAATTGGATCGAAACGGTTTGAAACCGTTTAGGAATTACAAAAAAAATTAAGGATACAAAAAAAAAATTAATACTCAAAATTTTATATATTCAGTTTCCGAAGGATTCAATTGCAAACATTATCACTATATTAAAATTTATCAAACAAACATTACTATTTAATAATATTTTATTATACTCTTATATGTGTATATCTAAATATTATTTTATTTTGATTATTTTTTTGTATTTTTTAATGATTCGGTTTGAATTTAATAGATTTCCAAAATAAAAATTCAAATTTAAACTGTTACTAACAAAGCAATTTAAATCCTTAATCTATTTAACTTTTATCTGATAAAACTTAAACAATTAAATAAATAATAATTTTAAATGATTCTTGACCAACCCTACTCAAAAAGGTCCTCAAAGAGTTCAATGCCTGTGGCCACAGCCCACTACCAACCAGGGGACAAAAAAAATATATTCGTTGATTTAGCTCCTCAGTTTTTTCACACGCACATTTTCTGTTTGTATAAAAATATTCACTTTCTTAGTAATAATATTAAACTGTTCGTGTCACGTTGGAACATATTGTTTAATTTTTTTTTTGAATTACAAGTTTACAACGGCAATCAAATAAGAATTTTAGGGCGAAAACATGTTGAGATCTTAATGGGTTGCAAGTTTTGAGGGTAAATTAGCTACTAATTCAAAATTTAATTCCCTTTCAAGTAAAGATCAAATTAATATTTTGAATTTTTGTCTGTGAGTTGTTTCTCCTTTGTGTCATTATCCACCGTCCCCCTCGGCTTCTCTCTCCCTCTCCTCTTTTGTGTGTGTGTTTTTTTTTTGGGGTCTGATCCCTGTTTGTGTTAAAACCTGAAAAATGGTTAATGGATAAACTAAATTAGAAATAAAATTATATTACCTTTCTCATTTTCTAATGAGACCTTTTCATATTATTTATTGTATTGTTTGATTATTTATTTGTTACACAAAAAAAAAGACAAAACAAAATCAAAAGAAAAAAAAACCCATTATAATATTCAAAATCCAAAACCCTTTTCTTCTTCTCCTCCTCCTTCGTCAGTTCTTCGGATTCCTCTTTACTGTACGGATTCGGTGGTCTTCTGTTCACAACCAGATTGGCAGCTCCGTTGTAATCTTTTTCAACCCACACACTTTTTCCTTTTCGGGTCATCTGCATCGCTTTTCTTTCACCAAACATCAACCCCGCCCTCCGCCACCTTAAATTGGAAGGCAAAACCCGCATCCTCGCTCTTAATCACTCTCCCGGAGTCTCACTCTACCAGACGAAATTTACATGTACGCTTCTCTCTCTCTGTGGCTCTCTGTTATTATGTAATTGTTTATGCACATTGTGATGCTTTTGTTCAAAATTGTTCATTTCGTCTTTTTTATTGTTGCATGTGTGGAAGTTCATGTGTTTTTGTATGTTATTCTAGTGGTTTTCGGTGATGGCTGGCTAAGCATCTGTTTGGTTGCCTAGAAAGTGAAGGAAGATTAGAGAGAAACTACAACTTCCCTTTTGTTTTCTTGAAGAAAGAAAGGAAGATAATTTTAATCTGAACGAGGGTTTTCTAATTTGATACTGTACTGTTGACAACTCCTCCCACCCCTCTTTATGTTAAGCGCTTTTTGTGCTTCAATTTCCATCAACTTACAGTGTTTTAAGTTTTTTTCCTTTCCCATGTAGTAAAAAATGCCAGAAATTGTCTTGGGTTCTCATACTGTAAGATCTCATGGATTACAAGTGGCGAGGATTCATATGCATGACTGGCTGATTCTAATGGTTCTTGCCGCCATGGATCTTGGTTTGAACTTGATAGAACCATTCCACCGCTTTGTTGGAGAGGATATGATGACAGACCTCAAATACCCATTGAAAGATAATACAATCCCCTTCTGGGCTGTTCCAGTATGTTTTGGTTTTAACGTTTCTAATAGAACAATACCATGCTGGGAAATTTTCCATAAAGCTTACATTTTGATAATACTAGAAGGCAAAAAATCTCATTTTATTACTTCTGGTAACAGATCATTGCAGTACTGGTGCCATTTGCTATCGTTCTTGTCTACTACTTCATCAGGCGGGATGTCTACGATCTGCACCATGCCATTTTAGGTTATGATCCTTTGTTTCTTTTTCCTTTTTCCGAGTTCTTTCATTTTTGAGTGTTTTTTGTATGTCGTACAAATTTGATAACACTAGCATTATCTGGTTCAGGTCTTCTGTTTTCTGTCTTTATAACCGCTGTTTTAACTGATGCAATCAAAGATGGTGTTGGTCGCCCTCGTCCAGACTTCTTTTGGCGTTGTTTCCCAGATGGAAAAGGGGTGAGCTTTTTAGTGCATGCACTTCTATATCTAGATCTCTTCTTGACGGACTTTGAATTTTTAGTTCTTCCTGGGGATCACTTATAAAGACATTGATCTACAACCGCATCTCCAGGTGTTTGATCCGGTCACAAAGGATGTCATGTGTACTGGAAGCAAGAGTGTCATTAAGGAAGGACACAAAAGCTTCCCAAGTGGGCATACTTCATGTAAGTAGTTTGATGGTTTTGGGAAATTGTACATGGAAGCATTGCAAAATAGGGATGTTCTGGGATATGTGTAAAGCCTTTTAAGTCTTAAGAGCAATTTCTATAGTAACTATCTATTTCCTTCAGTTTATTTTCAAATACTTGGATTGTATTACCGTAATTGTCTTTAGTGATTTTGTACATTTCACTTTGTTACATTTTCTCGTTTGCAATTTTATTCCAAGTTCTCTTTAGGACCTGAACATTTGCTCAGTATGACATTCTGGTTGGCAACGTGCAGGGTCCTTTGCCGGTCTTGGCTTTCTTGCATGGTATTTGTCAGGGAAAGTTAGGGCATTTGATCAGAGGGGACATGTTGCGAAGCTCTGTATAGTCGTTGTACCAATACTTCTTGCAGCAATGGTAGCAGTTTCTCGAGTTGATGACTATTGGCATCATTGGCAAGATGTTTTTGCGGGGGGGCTCATAGGTACCTTCTCTCCTTATGGCATCCCTAGCATGATTGTTTGAGAAAAGAAAAAAAAATTCAAAATTTTTTGATGCGCTTTCATTTTCTTATGTGCAGGACTCACCGTTGCTTCATTTTGCTACCTGCAATTCTTTCCACCTCCATATGACACAGATGGTATGTATTTAAGAGTTTCCTTTCTTAATTTCATATTTTCATCCACTATATATACCTTTGATTTTGTTTTCTGCAACTACGTAGCTAAACGATTTCAAATTCGAAAATCACTGATCGCACAATTTGTTTCCGTTTATGTTGTGGAAGGGCAGGTTGGGGACCGCGTGCTTACTTTCAGATGCTGACCGAGTCTCAAAGTCGTGATCAGTCCTCGTCAGCCAACGCCCATAGCCTTAATGTGCAACAAACAGAGCTCGATAGTATATACATCCAACAACATCAGCATGGAGGAGGCCATAGTGGAGACACAAGCCCCATTCTAAATGGCCGGGGAAGCGACGGAAGGCACTTGGGTATAGTCTGAGTGTAGAGGCATATATATAGAGTTAATGACCAATATGTTCATATCCTACGAGTGTGAATTTTCATAGACAGATGACATATCTCAGATTGTTTTAATCAAACTGATTTTCCCTTTGTACTTGAGTTTGATTGATTCCTTTTAGTAGTTTCGAGGTCATGTTATATTTCTGCTGTTTCATTTATTTTGGCATTTGGCTATGATACGGTAAGTGTTGTTAGGGACAGGTCGATACATCGTTGATACGCCATTCATATGTCGCTGTTACTGCGAGTGTCTTTACGGTGACATGTCCTTAAGGCAGTCACTTTTGGGTGTCCGTTCAAAACTTAAATTGCTACCAGGATCTTATGAAATCTTGTGAATATGCTACCAGGATCTTATGAAATCTTATGAATATTGACATGCTGTGTGTTTGTACTAAATTTGACCGCCCAAACGAATGAAAGCCCACCAACAGCCAAGCCTGCCCAAGATATCCCACGTGGGCCTCTCGCATGTGACATTCAAGCTGCATATTTTTTCTCTTAAATAGGATAAGTGTCAGCACCACAAATATAAACATTTATCCCGTATCAAAACTATTCACCAACTTTACCATTGCTCGATAACTAAAGGATATCCTCATCTCAAGAAAGCAACTTGACTATTCTACTCTTATAGGGTGTTAATTGGTTCAAAAAGACTGACCGCAAAATCGCACCGAATTGAAATCGGACCAAAAAATATTGAACCGAAGAAAAATCAAAACCGAATAATGAAAACCAAACCGGATCAGAACCAATTCAATTTTGGTTTTCAGCAAACAATAACTAGTCCAAACCGGCCCGAACCGGTTCTGTTACTCTATCTCAAAATGGCGTCGTTTTGTACCTATTCTTTTAACCATAATCTCCTTCCCCCGACCCCTTCAGTTCACTCAGTCTCTCTCGACTCTCTCAAACTCTCACCACGACACTGCACCGTAGTCCTCACAGCGACCGGCCCAGCCTCCGTCTCTCATATCTCTTAATCCCTCAACCTCACGGCCTCAAAGCTTCACGGCTTTCAGACCACAACCCACTTCATCCTCGCATCCATCTCTCTGTCACATGTCCTCCCTCGATCTCTCCATCGACGATCGATCCTATGTCCTCCCTCAGTCCCTCGATCTTTCCATCTCCTTCGCCCTCTCCCTCTCAATCAAACTCGAACCCATCCCCAAAGCTCTCATCGATCACCTCACGAAACCTCACCAAATGGGCTCACGGCCTCACACGCCTCGATCTCTCTCCCCATCTCCCTCGATCTCCCCCCCTCTCTCCTTCGATCCCCCTTGATCTCTCTGTCTAAGTCGAAAAAGAATTAAACCGGTTCAAAACCGAACTGAACCGGTTTAACCGATTTTCAATTCAAATGCTTTTGGGAGTGAGACCGAACCGAACTGGAACCAATTCCCACAAAAAATTGAACCGAAAAATCGATTAACACCTATACTTTTATTCTACCAAAATTATTACCATACCGTTATCCACATACAGTTGACAAGAGCATTAGAGACTCCCATGCAGCACCACGTCGATGCCATTCTCATGTTCCTCTCATCGCTTGCCCCTTTCTTTAACAGGTCATATAGTGGAAGAAGTATCGAGGAAACACCACAAGAATCATATCTCGAAATTAGTTCATTTGTACATTAACATTATGAAAAGAGAATAATAGTTTCATAATCATTCAATATATTTCACCAATTTTATTTTGGCAATTGTCAACTATGTATAAAACTACACACAAAAAAAGAGAGTTAAATAGTATATCACAAACATACACAACGTACATAAGAACAATACCCTCATCCCTTGTGAGTCATCCCCGTCGAATAAAGTCATATCAATAGACTGCTCAACAATGATATTTGATAGGATTCATGAGTTTATGTTGCATATGTGACATTTCTGTACATGTTTCTTCTGAATAATTTTCCCTAGAAGACTCTGCCACCAGCCCACCATAAAAACTAGTCTTCTTCAATCAAAACAAACAAATGGCAATGATGTCTTGAGTTCTCAAACAAAGAAGGCGATTTAAACCACGAAGACAAAACCCAGGATTAAGGATTTCCTTCATCAACACTGCCTGCCAGATGCTCGAATTTCAAATCTCATGCCAATTTATGTTTTGGTGCCCGGAGACGTGAAACATGTGTGATCGCTTACTTTATGTAACTCATCAACTATTAAAAATGTAGAAGTAAAATAATATATTATAGACATGCGCAAAATAAATAACAATAATATGTTCGTCTGACTCATTTTATAAAATAATATCACAAATAACTCGGTATGTGACATTGTTGTATCTTGTAAGTGCTTCTTTGGACTAATATTCTCTAGAAGCCACCATCAAAACTAGTCGTCTTCAATAAAAAAAAACGAATGGAAATCATGTCTTGACTCGTGAGGGCTCAAACAAAGGAGAAGAGAACAAAAGGTCAAAACCCAGGATTAAGGATTTCCTTTCAGCATCAGCACTTCATCCCCGCCAAATACTCGCATTTCACTTAGGGAAATACTTACATTTTAAGTAGGGAAATACTTACATTCCATTTGGTGGTATCTCTTCATACTACTATTTTGATTTATCGAATTATTTTCATACATATAACTTAATCAAAACCATTCATTATTTAAACCACTATGTCAAGATCCTCTTTGAAAAAAATCGACAAGATTGGAAGTTATTTAGTAATTCACATGTATCAAATAAATAAATGATTTTTGTAAGAATTAAAATCTCCATAGTGAACTGTTTATTTAGTTGATATACATGAATGACTAAAATAGCTCTAATTTTATTGATTTTTTTTTTATGGAGATGATTTTAACATAATAATTTAGAGAATGAACGGTTTCGATTATAACATATGTACAAAGAAAATTCGATAAATCAAAAGAGTACTATAAGGAGGTATCACCAGGGTGGAATACAAGTATTGTCCTTTCATATATGTTGTTGAATCAAAGATTGAACCCGCCGCGAAAAGTCCTCACAATTCCTGCAAACAGCAAACAATTAGCTATCGTTGCCTCGATCGATTTACCCGGGGGGTTGTTCGACCAAGAACACTCCGATGCTTAAATTAGCTTTGAGAGAGGAAAATGATATACTTCGAAGCGAAGAATCAACGTACCTTGAAATGAAATGTGCCTTGCTATTTATAGGAAAATCTTGGGAGCCTTGGAGCGTTCTGATTGGTCGGTTGAATATTTAATTAGTAAATAATATATTATTATTAAATATTATTTAATAATTGTAATGATGGCTCATCATGATAGTAATGATATTTATTGTATTTTAATATTAATATTAATTATCCATTATTAAGAATAACGATAATTAACTCTCGGAGAGAATATCAATCTTACGGAGATTTTAACCCGATCAAATATCGTATTTAACTGGTAAATAGATTATTTAATGTGCGGGTGTTTTTCAAATGATCAGCGTTATTGCCAAGCGCAATTTGGTCATTTTTGGGAATGACGGGACACATGGCAACTCCATAATTTTCGGATGATTTTGGGTTCCACAAATGCCCCCACATCGATTCGGTATTCAGGGAATCCGGAGGGATGTACATTATTTGGAATCTTATATTACCGGGTTACCGGTTACTGTTGGGTTCAAGAATCGAATCAGCGTTTACTTGACGATTTTGCCCCTGATTATAAGGGTTAAAAACCCATTTTTAGTTTTAGAATGACTAATCTGGGATTAGTGGTGTGAATCGGATATAATGTGCAAAATGACCATTTTGCCCCCAAGCGTTGGTAAAATATTGATTTTTAATTCGGACAGTCAAATGGACTTTGACCAATGACCGTGGCGTAGTTCGGGATGTCACGAGTCCATAGACAGGTGGCACGTCCAATTCCGACGATCAGGGAAAAAGTTATGACTATCGGAAGTTCAGGGGCATTACCGTAATTTGGACGATTGGGGCGAAAATGTTGACTTTTCGTTTGACAACTAATTTTCACTCGACTCAAGGACCGTTAGATAGGTCTCGATGCCCTGAGTCCGTAGACAGGCGGCATGTAACGACCCGTCCCAAATTTCATGATTAGATTAGTGACTAATCACGATTAGTGAGGCTAATCCGTGATTAGTAGAGCGAGATCGGACGAACGATGCGAAATGACCGTTTTGCCCCTGGTGGTGGCAAAACGTTGACTTTTCAATCGGGCGGTCAAATGGACTTTGACCGATGACCGTGACGTAGTTCGTGACGTCACGAGTTCATAGACAGGTGGCACGTTCAATTCCGACATTCGAGGAAGAAGTTATGACGTTCGGAAGTTTAGGGGCATTTTGGTAATTTTGGGTAAAAGGGGTCAAATGTTGACTTTTTGACCGGGAGGTCCGATGGCCGAGGGCCGAAGACCGTTACGTAGATAAGGACGATACGAATCCATAGGCAGGCGGCACTCTGAAATCGGACTTCAAACGGGAGAGTTATGGGTCACGGAAGTTCGATTTCACTATGCACGAACTTCGAGACGGGGACGTTTCGGCGAAATCTGATTGGGTGGATATTTTGGTGGGCCCCATGGATGAGTGACAAGTGTCACTCATCCCATTGACTTGATCCCCCAAAATGTGGATCTAAATAATTAAATATTATTATTTTAATTATTTTATAATTAAACCTAACAACTATTAATCCTAACCATCCATTACCAACTAACTATCAATCCTCACCATCAATCCTATCTTCTCTCATATGATCACATCATCTTCTCTCCTCTTCTCTTCCACGGCACCACCACCAATCTCATTTCATTTTCTTCCTTTTCTTCATTTTCTTTCAAAAACCAAAACAACCACACACCATCACCATTCCTTGCTTGGATGAGCTGAACATGACCGTGAGGTGGTGGAAAGAGGCTGGGGATGGCAGGCCACGGCCAGCCACGGCGGAGGACACGGCGGGGAGAGAGAACCCGTGAGGTAAAAATATTCAAAAATTCAAAACTCAGTTTTGTTGCTTTTTATTCGATTCTAAGATTTAGGTTAGGTTGCTGGTAGCCCTAGGAGTCGAATAAGATTAGTTTTGGGGATGGGGAAGGCCTGGAACGGCCGTGAACGGCGGAGGAATGCACGGCCGCCATGGCCAAACTCGAAGGTATGGTTTTCGGTGTTTTCCTTTCAGTTTAATGTCCTAGAACCCTAGGTTAGAATTAGAGGATGAAAATGGGACAAACGGGAGGCATTTTGGTGGTCGGACGGTGGAGAACCGGCCGGGTCAAGTCGCGAGTCACGGCGACCCGGTTGCAGGGTTCGGGTCGACCCGTCGAGTGGTTGAAGGCGGTGACGTGGCATGATGACATGGAACCTGTTAGATTGTCAGGTGACGTGGACCACTCATCAGCCGACACGTGTCACATGTCAGTGCACAGTTAGCACTGACATGTTAGTGACGTGGCCCAATTAGGGGCTGACACGTGTCACTGACGTGGACCAGTGCCGTGATGACACGTGGCACATGTCAGACTGCCACGTGGCACTGACAGTACAGTGACGTGGACCAATGGGAGCATGACACGTGGCACCTGTCAGAGTCTGACATGTCAGACCTGACAGCTGTCAGATGACGTCATGCTGACGTCAGCGATGACGTCAGCGGGTACTGTAGCTGGCGCGTGAAGCCCACGCGCAGCCACTTCAGGCGGAGCGTGAGGGCGCGTGGCAGGGAATTTGGGAAAGTGTTCAACACGGGAAATCATCTATTCGATGTAATGAACATTTTGGGACTGGTTTCGTGTCAATCGGACACCGTCTCGATATGTTTCGGGGCATCGGAAGGTTTAGGTTCGGTTTTAAAAATAGTTAAAAATACGGAAAAATTACGGGGCTTTAGTGGGAGGTTAATTAAGTAGTTAGTAACCTTCTATTACGATTTGGACAGGTTTGGGAGTCCCGGTGACGGTGATCGGCTCGGGGAGCCGTATGGCACGCAAATCGAGGCGGCAGCTCAGACGGTCTGTGAGTGGACCTTGTTTTCTAAATTGGTGCATGCATAAATGTTTATTATATGTTTTATTACTTGTTTGATGATGCCATGGGTGCATTTGTATGTGGTTACGTATAAGCACGTATTTCGAGGTTTCGGCCTTATACGGTGCTTATACGGGTCTGTATTTCTTTATTGATTTAAATGAACTGGATTTGGATTTCAAAAGGATAAATTCGGCTATGAGACCCATTTGGTTTTGTCTCGGGCATATGACCTCAGATTCCGGGCACGGTGCCCAACTGATGTCCTATGTTCGGGCACGAGACCCAGTCACTTTACGGTTTTGATTTCAGGTCAGGAAACCTTAAATGAATTCCCAGGTTCATGACGGTTTATGGGAACCGGCATGAACCCTTGTTGGTTATTACGGTACATGACGGTTTATGGGAACCGGCATGTTACCTGGTTATGTTATTACGGTACATGACGGTTTATGGGAACTGGCATGTTACCTGATTATGGATATTATGGATCGTGACGGTTCAGGGTAACCGGTCATGAATGTCTATGTTATGTATATATATGTTCATCTACCTTCCTTTACTTCTATTATCTCCTCCGGGGAGGGTCGTTGGCCTAGGTGGACCCTGGAGTAGTCACGGAGCACCGACTGAGTGGAGTCACCCCCCAGTTGGGTTCCTTACTCTCAGGAAGGCTATGGTTACTATTACCTCGGGTAGGGTCAGTGGTCTGCGGACATTGACCTTGACTTTGAGATGACTCGGATTGAGACCCGGGTAGCACGCGCGTAGCTTTGGATACCGTGACAGGATTGGTTGTGTGACTTATATATATGTATGTGATGGATATATTGTAACGACCAGTCCCGAATATCGGGATTTAATAATATTTAATTATGATTCACTAATCTGGGATTAGTTGGGCGATTTCGGACGAATTGTGCAAAATGACCGTTTTGCCCCTGGGCGTGGGCAAAACGTTGACTTTTATTTCGGATGGTCAAATGAACTTTGACCGATGACCGTGACGTAGTTCGGGACGTCACGAGTTCATAGACAGGTGGCACGTTCGATTCCGACGTTCGTGGTAAAAGTTATGATGTGCGGAAGTTCAAGGGCGTTTTCGTAATTTGGACGATATAAGGGGAAATGTTGACTTTTTGATCGGGATGTCCGATGGCCGAGGGCCAAGGACCGTTACGTAGGTATCGTCGATACAAATCCAATGACAGGCGGCACACATCAATCGGAGTCCGTATGACCTAGTTACGGGTCAGGATGCGTGAGGGGCATTTTGGTAATTTTCTGCACAAGGGCAGAAATGTAATTTCACATGGGTCACTGTTTCATTGAACTGGCCGTGTGGTGGATGCCTTGTGCGATCGATCCCATGTTTGTTTATCAATTAAATGATGGAATTGGACCGGTTTGGGATGGAATTGCACATGGGAATGAGTTGGCATCGATTGCACGACATGGGCACTGGGTTTTCTATGATTTTCTGGCCAGTGCGGGAACTTTTGCACATTGGAAATTGGACACTTTTGGATGCCTTTAACGGCTAAATTAAATTAAAGGAATGAAGAGTGAGTCGTGGGCAGTTCACTGAGATTGAGAGAGGGAAAATTGGAGTGGAAATGGTGGTGGAATGCTCAAAAACCCGAAACTGGTTTTCTGGGAAATTCAAATTCGAACTTCCAGTTTTAGGCCAGCCCAAGCCTAATTGATGATGGATTAAGCTTTCTGGAACTTCAACGCGTCGAACCAGATCAAATGGGGCAAGCTTGGGAGCTCCTAGGGCCGTGAACGTACATGGTGGACGGCCGGAAAACTCAAGCTTGAGTTGTGACGATTGAGGTATTGTCGAGTTCAATTAATCATGCTAATTAGTTCGTATTAGTCCTTATTAACTTCCTGTGAAGTTAATTTGATAATGGTTAAGGATTGGAGGAGTTTTGGTGATCGACCCGTTTTGGGTGATCACGAGTTGTTGACACGATTGATCGATGGTTGATGCTAATCATGGACACAGAACTGAAATTGGTGGATTGATGATTGTTGTAGGATCAAGAACGGATTGAATTGATGTCGAATTGAGTGAGATTGAACCGGATCCTATCGCGGGCTTTTCGACCCGTTTACCAGACAAACGGGTGAAGATGGTGACTGTAGCAGTCACTGTAGCAGGCGCGTGGCTTTCACGCGCAGCCACTCACGGCGGCGCGTGACGGCGCGTGGGCACGAATCTCGAGGCAAGGTCAACATGACTTTTGTCCTATACAATGTAACGAACATTTTGGGATTGGTTTCGTGTCGATCGGGCACCGTCTCGATATTGTTCGGGATGTCCGAAGGTTTTAAATCCAGTTTAAAAATACTTAAAAATTCGGGAAAATTACGGGACTTAAATAGGATGTTAATGATGAGGTTAGTAATCCTCTAATGTGATTTGAACAGGATTGGGAGTCCCGGTGATAGTGATTTGGCCCGGGAAGGCCTATGGCACGCGTATCGAGGCGCTCGGTTAAACGGTCTGTGAGTGGACATTGGTTTTATAAATTCGATGCATGCATAACTGTTTTATGATTGTTATGGTTATGATTAAATGATTTACTTTGGATATCGGTGAATTTAAATGATTTCACGCATTTCGAGGCGATTTACGTATTTGCACGTAAATCGAGGTTTTCTGGATTTGCACCGATTTCCATAAATGTGGTTGGATATGATTTCATGAAACAGTTACGGATTTGATAAATGGAATCGGGCCAGGGGCCCAGTTAATTAATGAATCGGGCCAGGGGCCCAGTTAACTTATGAATCGGGCCAGGGGCCCAGTTGACTTCTACCGGTGATTGCGGGTCGGGGACCCTAAAACGGAATTGAATAAATGTTTTCTGGTTTACATTTTATATATATTCACATGCTAAAAACAATAGTGGTTTTGATGATATGGAAAATATGGTTATGGCACGTTTCACGGTATTTGGGCTTGAGACCCGTCTGATGAAACTTAAAGATTGGTTTGGATTTTATCCATGTATATATATATGCCTTGCATGTGGATATCGATAAAATGTATTTGGTACTGCACTGTATAGATCCTTCCATATTATATTGTCTCCTCTGGCGAGGTACCCCGGAGAGGTCACGGGCGTCTAGTACGTCCAGCGTCTATGACGCTAAGCATCAGGTGATGCTGTACCCGAACGGGGTTCGGGGATTTAACTCGGAAAATTGAGACCCGAGTGGCACGCGTAGCCTTGTGATTGTGACCTTATTGACGTCAGGGACGTCAGACATCAGGGATGTCGGATTGGAGTGTATAGTGCAGTGACTAAAATAATGGTTATGGTTTATATTATATGCCTTATGGTTCATATTACTGGATTTATGAAATAACTCTTGGATTTACTTTTGGAAATTGAAACTATGCTTTGGTTTCCGGGCTAAGGCCCTAATGGTTATTTCTAAATAAATATGGGATTATTGGTTTTGGTGCATGCATATGATTTTACTGAGGGGCATAAATGTCTTATAAATGTTTTAAGCAGACTTGTTTATTTTCGTCCACTCACAGCTTTTGTTTTCAATGCCCTTCAGGTTGATTCCGGATACGACTGCAGCAGAGACTTGAGCATCGCACACCTCCTCCATCGATCCTTACGCACTCTGGAAGCCCGTTTGGGCAATGGCAATCGGTTATCCCTTGTCTGGCGCCTCTTGTCAGACGGGAGCACGTCACATTCCATGGTAATCCCGGGGGGATTGGGATGGGTCGTGTCAAGTGGTATCAGAGCAGGTTTTGCTCTTTTTGTGCGCGAAGGTCGAGGGTGTGATGTCTCTTTGGGCTGCTGTTCCGTTGTCAACCTGATAGATAGTCTTGGGTTTGTATGGTGGATTGGGTGTATTTGGCCTGATACGTCGTGCATTGATGCGATTCAACCCAAGTGGGGTTGTATACGATTAACTGGTAATGTGGGACCGTCGGTTCGGTCACGTGATGATGGATTGTTGTGCCACTGGGCACAGCTAGGTTCAGGGAACCCCATTTGATTGGAAATGTGAAACTCAGTTGAGTATTGGTCTAAGTTTTGGACCCTAGTAGTGTTGGCTAGTGTACGGGGGTTGGTGCATCGGAGTTAACCGATGACCTTCGTGGTGGAACCCACGATGGAACCCACGTTGAGTTGACGATTGGATTGGATTGGACGTCTATACGATGTCAGGACCGCGGGGTCGGTCAGGTTGTGGATTTTACTGCAGAAGGCAGTTGGGTTCGGTGGAACCCTAGGGTGTGATCTTGGAACCCTAATTTATAATCGATGGACCGAAAGGTGAACTTTAAATGAGAACTTGTGCTGCGACGAGCGGCTGAGGTCATGGATGACCATGTGGATGACTCTAGTGAGTCTAGTCTGGATTATGGGATTCGATCCACGGATGCGGTTATGAGATAAAATATGGAATCCCGTGTTGGATCGAATACTAGTGTGAGGTGTGGTTACGGATCTTGACAACGATGACTGTTGGTCGACAGTTGTGTCGAGATGACTGGCTATCGAGGGTATTTTATGTGGCTTTCACACTTGAGGATCAGGGGATGTTCAGGGAACGACCATTATCCTGATGTGCCAGTGGTCAAATTGGAGGTACCCATAGTCGTGGGGTACGAGTGCTGTTACGGGATCATCGTTCGTAATGAACGGAGATCCAGGGTAACAACTTTGCACACTATGTGCTAGCATGGATGTTCGTGTGCTAGCATGGATGTTCGTGCGCTATGTATGGATGTTGGTATGGTGATACCTATATGCCAATACTAGTATGGATGCCTGTGTGCTGATACTGGTATTGATGATGGTGCGTTGGTGCTGGTGACAGTAATTGTGATGACGATGAGCCACCAGTTGGGGTGTGACTCTGTCATGATGAACAGATGATTGGTATCTGCGACTCAGTGGTGGTTGAGTCTTGGACTGGATGGGATCCAGTGGAGGTTGTGTCGTGTTGGGATAAGTCCTAACAGATATATGATGACAAGTGATGAATGGATCAAAAGGTATGATTGAAAATTTGGGGGAATCTTGGGATGCTGTCCCCTAGGTCGTGTGTATTGGTGGATTTGGGGAGTTGTTGTCAACTCTGAGATTGGTATGATGGTATACTTCTTATATCCCCAGAAAGTACAAGGAAATTATTGAAATTGGAAAAGTCGGGGAAACCATTCGTGGTATTGATGTGGGATTTTGTGATTGTGAATCATTTGGAACCTGAGATTGAACCTGTTTAGGTTGTGATGTGAGACGAAGGCAGTATGGTATGCACATCCAGGCGGAGTTGTGGATTTCCGTTCGGAATCGGGGTGTGTGCATACATGAGTATTGGCGGACGTGGGGTCCGAGTAATGAATTGATCTTGGACACGTGGTGGTCCAAGTAAGGTATGGACATGGGCAGTCCAGTAGTTGGACTTGACATCTCATTGGGAGCATGTCTGTTTCCAACATGGTTGGAACTCCCGTTTCGGGGAGAGTTGTGATTGGGAGACGAGAGGAGTGCTCGTTTCCGCATCGGTGATTGGTATTCCGAAGTCATTGGGGTTGACTTCATATTTTTCCTACCGTGGCAGATGACGATTGTTGCTATCAGTATGTTGAGTGTGTATTGGTAGGTGGACCCATGTTTGGCTTGGGTCATTGGACACAAGAAGTAGTGTGTAATTTTGGATTTGGTAGTGAAATGCGAGGTCATCTTTCCACCAAGGGAAATTTGACGAATGATTCAATTGAGGGTGTAAGACCCTACGATCAGCTTCCAGATGATTTGTTATCTATGTGAGCATGTGTGGATCCTAGGTGGATCTGATTTTTGATGTTGTCGACTTTGGACGATGTGGCGATCTAGGATCGTGATGTTATTTGTCGGATGACGTAGCGATGGATATGGATTGTGATCTTGATGATCTAGATGGGTGGAGAGTTTATCACTCTTACCTTGGTATGTGAGTCGTAAATGACGGGGCTGACTTCTTTTCGGAGTGAGTCCATATGGTTTGTGACTTGGTTGAGTAGGTTTCCGATGTGGTCGGATTTTGTCAACCTTTGACGTGTGGATTTGGGATTGGCTTCCCTATGAAGTCAATCGAGTGTTTTGTACAGGTAACCGATAGGATCGGTTATGTTACGTCTTGATGGACGTAAACGAGATTTTGGGTTCTGGAATCGAATTTCTGGGTGACGATTCAGGATTCGATTGCGAAGCTCGGAAATGGATTACTGGATTTGGGTGCGGAATGATTATTCCAATGCTAGCTTACGGAGTAATGATTTCGGATTCGGATTTGGAAATGGATTAAAAACATGATGTCTGGGTTCGGATTCGGGATTTCTTACGAAATTGCGAATTCGGATTCGGAATTGGAACTAGATGAATCGGGATTTGACAGAAGAGGGTCGGGTCCTGACAGAAGATGGGTGGAGTTCGTTTGTCTCATGTTGGCTGGGCAAATGTACTCCGTTACTAGAACGTGTTTGGCTATGACCTGGGTGGTTATAGGTGGATTGATGGATTGATGTACGTGCAGGGTACGTCGTACGAGGATTGGTACCTTGCAGGCTTGTTGTGCCTGGTGGCGGTACATGGGATGTACCAGTGGTGTGTAACTAATGTGTTGGTAATCAGCTTGGTTCTGATATAAATTGTTTGGCTGTGTTGTGGACTGAACATTGGATACTGTGCGCCGAGCAGAGTGATTTTGTCGGGTTCAGTGATTGTATGAGCAGGTGCTCTTAGCCACGGTTGTGTAACGACCCGTCCCAAATTCCATGATTAGATTAGTGACTAATCACGATTAGTGAGGTTAATCGGTGATTAGTTAGGCTAGATCGGACGAACGATGCGATGGCCGAGGGCCGAAGACCGTTACGTAGATAAGGACGATACGAATCCGTAGACAGGCGGCACGTCGAATTCGGACGTTCGACGGCGAAGTTACGGTTCACGGAAGTTTCCGGTTACTATTCATGATGGCACGTTTTACGAGATAAAAAGTGCAGTTTTGTCTCTAGTGGGCCCAGATATTTAATGGAGGCCCAATGGATGAGTGACACTTGTCACCCATCCACTGGGAACCATTTCACATACATGCATCCAACCATAACCGTGCATCCCATTTCCATGTTTTCCCAACCCAAACCGATCTCCCTACCACCCCAAATCCAAACCTTCAACCATTTGGAGGCCCAGAGAGTGAGAGGAGTGAAGATTGATGATGGTGGCCGGTCTGGACGGCGCCACCGTGCGCGGTGGAGGCCCAACCCGAACGGGTACCCGGTAAGCTCCAAAATTCCTCTTCCTTTGATTTGGTTATTATGGTCGATTTTGGTTGATTAGGTTAGGCTTATTAGATGGTTAGGAGGGTTTTAGGATGTTTTTGGACGGCTGTGGACGGCCACGAAGCCCGGGGGGGGCAATCAGACATTTTGAGCCGTGAGGGAGAAATCGAAGGAGGTGGATTTTGGGTGTTTTAGCTAGGTTGGTTAATTGGAATGGGTAGGAAATGAGAAAATAGGAATTTAGGAATTAAAATGGAAGAAATCGGATGAAAAATGAGGGAGAAGGAGGCCTGGACCGGTTACGCCGGTCCAGTTGCAGAGGTTGGACCGGACCGGGCCGGTCGGACCGGTTCGATCGCTGGAGACGATGGTACTGTAGCGGCGCGTGAGGCCCACGCGCAGGGGCCTTTGGGCGGCGCGTGGCAGCGCGTGCTAGGGTTTTTGGGGATGTGTTCAACATACGAAATCATATATTCGATGTAACGAACATTTTGGGACTGGTTTCGTGTCAATCGGACACCGTCTCGATATGTTTCGGGGCATCGGAAGGTTTAGGTTCGGGATTAAAAATAGCTAAAAATACGGAAAAATTACGGGGCTTTAGTGAGGGGTTATATAAGTAGTTAGTAACCCTCTAAATTAATTTGGACAGGTTTGGAAGTCCCGGTGACGGTGATCGGCTCGGGGAGCCGTATGGCACGCGTATCGAGACGCGGCTTCGGACGGTCTGTGAGTGGACCTTGTTTTCTAAATTGGTGCATGCATAAATGTTTATTATATGTTTTAAATACTTGTTTGTGTTGCCATGAGTGCATTTGGATGTGTGGTTACGTATAGGCACGTATTTCGAGGTTTCGGCCCTATACGGTGCCTATACGGGGCTGTAGGTCTTTATTGGTCTAAATGAAATGGTTTTGGATTTCCAAAAGGATAATGAATTTGATTTGATAATGTTGATTTGGATATTTGTGAATTATATGGTTTCACGTATTTCGAGGCGATTTACGTGCTTGCACGTAAATCGAGGTTTTCCGATTTTATACTGATTTTCCGTACTTATGGTTTTGGATATGATTTCATGAAATGATTTTGGATTTGAAAAGGTAACTCTCGGACTTGAGGTCCATTTGATTTACGGAATCGGGCCAGAGGCCCAATTGGTTTACGATTCGGACCAGGGGTCCAGTTTCTATGTGGATTCGGGCCTAGGACCCAGTTCTGTGTTACAAATGGTTTTTACGGGTCATGACGGTTTATGGGAACCGGCATGAACCCCTGAAATGGATTTACGGGTCATGACGGTTTATGGGAACCGGCATGAACCCTCGGAAAGGATTTTATGGATTATGACGGCTTATGGGGGCCGGGCATGAATCCTTGAAAGGTTTCAAGAATGGTTTCAAAAGGTTTTTCATATTCCATCCTATATATATGATTGTCTCCTCCGGGGAGGGTCGTTGGCCTGGGTGGACCCCGGAGTAGTCACGGAGCACTGACTGAGTGGAGTCGCCCCCCAGTTGGGTTCCTTACTCTCAGGATGGGCATGGTTCGTTACTTCCAGGGAGGGTCATTGATCTACGGACATTGACCTGGGTGGACCCTGGAGAGACTTGGGTTTGAGACCCCGGTTAGCACACGTGTAGCTTTATTTTACCGTGACAGGTTCTGGATATGAATATATTGGATAAACATGATTTCAAATGGTTTGGGAAAACTGTGTTTTATGATGATAAATGGATTTGGGCTGAGATCCCACATATGTTTACTATGTTATGGTTTTCTGTAAATGGTTTTGGGCTGGAGCCCGTAGAACTTGTATTTATAGAATTTGGGGCTGAGACCCTAATTATGGTTGTTTAAACTTATGTGTTTGGATAAATGGTTTTACTATGCATGCATGCTTTTTAGTGGAGGGTATAAATGTCTTTTATGGAAATGTTTTTATAAAATCTTTATTTTTGTCCACTCACAGTCTTTCTGTTTTTAATACCCTTCAGGTTGACAGCGGATGTGGACTGTAGCAGAGATCGAGATATCACATGCCTCCTCCGGATCCTGGCGTACTCTGATAGACCGGGAGGGCAAAGGTCGGAAATATCCCTTGTCTGACACTTCGTGTCAGACGGGAGCAGGGTCATCCCGCACTAATCCCGGGGGGATTGGGATGGGTCCTGTCAACGTGGTATCAGAGCGGGGTTGTCTCTATTCGAGCAACCGCGGAGCTCTTGGAGCATGTACGCTGGTCGAGGATGTGATATCTCAATGGGCTACAGTTCGTGGTCAACCTGATGTTGAGGTGCCGGTACGATAGTTAGTAGGATTGACATGCCTTGGTTCGGCATTTGAGGCTGGGGTTGCCATAGTTCTGTCAAGGTTGACAGTGTGGGACCCTACGGAAGGATTAACGTGTTCGTATTCTGGAGTGTGATCGTGAGACGGTTAGTTGGGATCGTCTTAACGAGGTCGTAGGATCGGTTCCGACGACTGATTCGATGTTGTGACCATTAGATGGTCAGATTATGTTGAGTTAAATGGATTTACTGCAGTCGGCAGTTAGCAGCCGGATTCGAGGATCCTGATTGGACTTACGGTATGATTGGATTGACGTCATTATGATGTCCAGACCGCGGGGTCGGTCAGATCGTGGATTTTACTGTCTTATGCAGTTGGGTTCTAGGGAACTCTAGGTGTGATCGTGGAACCCTACCGTATGTGTATGGTTCGGAAATGTGAGTTGACGAGTGGTTTGACTTGGACGACTATTCGGATTTGGATTCGTTAGTCGGTCTAGTCATGCCAGCTAGTGATGGGACTGCACTTCGCAGTCGGGTTGTACTAGTCGATTAGACCTAGTTGGTCGTCGTACTACCGTAGTTGCGATGGATAGTTGGTGCAACTAAGGTCATGGATGACCTGGTAGACGACATTGGCTTAGTCGAGTTACGACTGGTTAGAGATGGTTTGGACAAGTTATCAGGGTTGGTACTTGTCGATGGAATCCCGGAGCGGGGATACAGAGTAGTTGGTACAGGCAGTTGATTCCGTTGGATGCGGAGTCTGGATGTCTAGTCGTTAGGTCTGCACGAGGTTGTGGCAGACGCTACTATCGATAGACGTAGTCGAATTTTATCTGGTTGAGTAGACTCAGGTTACCGTGACGATGGGATTGTCAGTCGTGACGATGGTACGAGGTGCGTGAATAACGCATATGTGTGAGTAGTGATTCTGGATTCGACTTGGTTACGGTTGAGTGCGATCGCAGAATGAGACGGGGACGTTCGGTGGACGTTTTCCTTTTCTCGTATGAGTTGTCAGGGTGACTGTACCCAGAGTTGGGTACGAGGGAGACAGAGTTGCTCCTATTCGAGCAGAGGTACGGGATCGTCGCTCGGTATGAGCGGAGATCCAGGGTGTCAGTTTTGCACACGGCGTGTTGATACTGACACTAGTTTTGGTGATAGTGCGTGGTACTGGTGCTGGTGCCGGTGATTGTGATGACGGTGAGTTACGAGTCAGGATGTTACTCCGACGTGATGGGCTTATGATTGGTATCTGTGGTTCGGGAGTGAATCACGGATAGTGACGGACTGGATAGGATCCAGCGGTAGTTGAGGAGTGAGGATCGAGTATTATCATGACGGATTAGTGACCGGTTGGTCAGACTCGTTCTGTCGCGGGGTTTAGCGACCAGTTGGTCAAAATTAGTCAGGATTGGTTCGAGATGGTGGGTTGCAGAGATTTGACTGCGGATCACAGCAGGGGGCTGTTGTGACTTTTCAGTAGAGTGGTACATCAGATTAGGATGAATTGACATCCTTTTGGATGTACATATACGGTCGTAAATGGGCATGTGTCCATAACCAGTCTAACGGGGACACGTGGTTGATGTCCGGGTATGTTGTTTCCAATTTTGTTGGAACTTCGAAATCGCGAGAGGTTGCGATTGAGGTGACGAGAGGACTGCGGGTTTTCCGCATTGGTATTGGGTATGTCGAAGTCGTTTGGGTGACTTCTCAGGTTCTACCATAATTGATGGTGGTAGATGATATTGATGATGTAGATGTTATTGATGTTGTTGGTTGCCACTAGTACACTGATCATGTATTGGTTGGTGGACCTGTGATTTGTCTTGGGTCATCAGGTGAAATGAGTATATCGAAGTTAGGTGACTGAGATTTCTCATTTCCTGCTTGGTGGCAGACGATGTTGGATTACGTGGCGTGGTGAGTGCAACGGGGTTTTGGTTGCATTCACGTAGGATGGATTATTCGATCATTCTTGTTTTGCCTTGGTGGAATGACAAGGATCGATACGAGGTAATCAGTGAGAACCCATAGTCTCGGCGTGTCTCGTCGTCGACTGATCTATTTAAGATGTGGGAAACGGTTGAGGACTTTGGACGTCGTGACGATCGGGGATCGTGACGTCTATGGTCGGTTGACGTAGTGTTGGATCTGGATCGTGATTTGGATGATCCAGATAGGTGGAGAGTTTATCACTCTTACTTGGTTGAGTGGAGCATGATGGGACTGAACTTCTTTTCGAGGTAAATCCCATATGGCTTTTCGAGGTAAATCCCATATGGCTTACTACTCGCCTGAGTAGTTGTCCGAGGAGTAGGTGTCTGACGAAGTCGGGTTTTGTCAGACTTGGTGTTGTGTGTGATGTTGTGATTGGCTTCCCTATGAAGTCAATCGATTGTGTTGTGGTAATCGGTCGAACAGGTAACCGATAGGTTCGGTTTTGATACGTCTCGGTAGACGAGAAGGATATTTCGAGTTTTGGAATCAGATGTCTGAATGACGATTCAGGATTTGATTTTGGAACTTGAAAGAGGATTTCTGTATTTGGGTTTTGGAATCGGATTCTGGGTGACGATTCAGGATTTGATTCTAGAGCCTGACTGTGGATTTTCTTTTTATGGATTTGGGTTCGGAATGGTTATTCCTAATACTAATTTACGGAATGATGATTTCGGATTTGAATTTGGACAGGATTATGGATATGATTTCTGGGTTTGGATTCGGGATTTCTTACGAAATTGCGGATTCGGATTCGGATTTGGAAATAGATAATGGATTGGAGTTTCGATTTGTCTAGATCGGACAGATGGACTCCATAATTGAAACGTGATTGACTACAACCTAGGTGGTTGTAGGCTGATTGATGGGTAGATGTACGTACCTTGTACGTTGTTCAAGGTACGACACTGGGCAGACTTGTGGTGCCTAGTGACGGTATATAGGTTATACTCGTAGTACGTTGGTGAGCGTGTTGGTAGTCGGCTTAGTTCCGATACCATTGGATTAGTTAAGGTCTTGTACATGGACTGGACATTGGATACTGTGCATTGGGCCATGGTATTTCTAATGGGTCTAGTTACACACAAGTCGAGTGAAATGCTTGTGGTTAGTGTAACCACGAGTGTGTGACATATCAGTTTTTGACTGGCGACTGTCAAGTGGTGGCAGTTTGTAGGAGGTGTCAGCGTGGATCCTGGTGTGAGGTCTGATGACTCCCAGTGGGAGCAGACGTCAGGATATCTTAGTGACTGAGTAAGGAACCGTGGAGTTGTTTATGTCAGCGAAAGGGTAGATTTGACAAGTGGGTCGATCATAGGATACTTGGGCTACTCTGATACTGACAGGTGGTGTCAGTTCGGAGCATACGACTTCTGCTATTCGACGTGGTCGAATGTAGACGAGGCGACATGAGCGTTAGTGGTACGTCTGGTTGCGGACGAGTACGTATTACTCTGGTTAGATGGGGTACGAGTGTTGATTCTACTTTCCACGGGGTGGATGTGGAATCAGGATAGTTGGAGTTTCGAGAGCGAAACTAAATTAAGGAGGGAAGATTGGTTGGATTTAGGTCGGTTGGAATTTCGAGGACGAAATTAATTAAGGAGGGAAGGTTGTAACGACCCGTCCCAAATTCCATGATTAGATTAGTGACTAATCACGATTAGTGAGGTTAATCGGTGATTAGTTAGGCTAGATCGAACGAACGATGCGATGGCCGAGGGCCGAAGACCGTTACGTAGATAAGGACGATACGAATCCGTAGACAGGCGGCACGTCGAATTCGGACGTTCGACGGCGAAGTTACGGTTCACGGAAGTTTCCGGTTACTATTCACGATGGCACGTTTTACGAGATAAAAAGTGCAGTTTTGTCTCTAGTGGGCCCAGATATTTAATGGAGGCCCAATGGATGAGTGACACTTGTCACCCATCCACTGGGAACCATTTCACATACATGCATCCAACCATAACCGTGCATCCCATTTCCATGTTTTCCCAACCCAAACCGATCTCCCTACCACCCCAAATCCAAACCTTCAACCATTTGGAGGCCCAGAGAGTGAGAGGAGTGAAGATTGATGATGGTGGCCGGTCTGGACGGCGCCACCGTGCGCGGTGGAGGCCCAACCCGAACGGGTACCCGGTAAGCTCCAAAATTCCTCTTCCTTTGATTTGGTTATTATGGTCGATTTTGGTTGATTAGGATAGGCTTATTAGATGGTTAGGAGGGTTTTAGGATGTTTTTGGACGGCTGTGGACGGCCACGAAGCCTGGGGGGGCAATCGGACATTTTGAGCCGTGAGGGAGAAATCGAAGGAGGTGGATTTTGGGTGTTTTAGCTAGGTTGGTTAATTGGAATGGGTAGGAAATAAGAAAATAGGAATTTAGGAATTAAAATGGAAGAAATCGGATGAAAAATGAGGGAGAAGGAGGCCTGGACCGGTTACGCCGGTCCAGTTGCAGAGGTTGGACCGGACCGGGCCGGTCGGACCGGTTCGATCGCTGGAGACGATGGTACTGTAGCGGCGCGTGAGGCCCACGCGCAGGGGCCTTTGGGCGGCGCGTGGCAGCGCGTGCTAGGGTTTTTGGGGATGTGTTCAACATACAAAATCATATATTCGATGTAACGAACATTTTGGGATTGGTTTCGTGTCAATCGGACACCGTCTCGATATGTTTCGGGGCATCGGAAGGTTTAGGTTCGGGATTAAAAATAGCTAAAAATACGGGAAAATTACGGGGCTTTAGTGAGGGGTTATATAAGTAGTTAGTAACCCTCTAAATTAATTTGGACAGGTTTGGAAGTCCCGGTGACGGTGATCGGCTCGGGGAGCCGTATGGCACGCGTATCGAGACGCGGCTTCGGACGGTCTGTGAGTGGACCTTGTTTTCTAAATTGGTGCATGCATAAATGTTTATTATATGTTTTAAATACTTGTTTGTGTTGCCATGAGTGCATTTGGATGTGTGGTTACGTATAGGCACGTATTTCGAGGTTTCGGCCCTATACGGTGCCTATACGGGGCTGTAGGTCTTTATTGGTCTAAATGAAATGGTTTTGGATTTCCAAAAGGATAATGAATTTGATTTGATAATGTTGATTTGGATATTTGTGAATTATATGGTTTCACGTATTTCGAGGCGATTTACGTGCTTGCACGTAAATCGAGGTTTTCCGATTTTATACTGATTTTCCGTACTTATGGTTTTGGATATGATTTCATGAAATGATTTTGGATTTGAAAAGGTAACTCTCGGACTTGAGGTCCATTTGATTTACGGAATCGGGCCAGAGGCCCAATTGGTTTACGATTCGGACCAGGGGTCCAGTTTCTATGTGGATTCGGGCCTAGGACCCAGTTCTGTGTTACAAATGGTTTTTACGGGTCATGACGGTTTATGGGAACCGGCATGAACCCCTGAAATGGATTTACGGGTCATGACGGTTTATGGGAACCAGCATGAACCCTCGAAAAGGATTTTATGGATTATGACGGCTTATGGGGGCCGGGCATGAATCCTTGAAAGGTTTCAAGAATGGTTTCAAAAGGTTTTTCATATTCCATCCTATATATATGATTGTCTCCTCCGGGGAGGGTCGTTGGCCTGGGTGGACCCCGGAGTAGTCACGGAGCACTGACTGAGTGGAGTCGCCCCCCAGTTGGGTTCCTTACTCTCAGGATGGGCATGGTTCGTTACTTCCAGGGAGGGTCATTGATCTACGGACATTGACCTGGGTGGACCCTGGAGAGACTTGGGTTTGAGACCCCGGTTAGCACACGTGTAGCTTTATTTTACCGTGACAGGTTCTGGATATGAATATATTAGATAAACATGATTTCAAATGGTTTGGGAAAACTGTGTTTTATGATGATAAATGGATTTGGGCTGAGATCCCACATATGTTTACTATGTTATGGTTTTCTGTAAATGGTTTTGGGCTGGAGCCCGTAGAACTTGTATTTATAGAATTTGGGGCTGAGACCCTAATTATGGTTGTTTAAACTTATGTGTTTGGATAAATGGTTTTACTATGCATGCATGCTTTTTAGTGGAGGGTATAAATGTCTTTTATGGAAATGTTTTTATAAAATCTTTATTTTTGTCCACTCACAGTCTTTCTGTTTTTAATACCCTTCAGGTTGACAGCGGATGTGGACTGTAGCAGAGATCGAGATATCACATGCCTCCTCCGGATCCTGGCGTACTCTGATAGACCGGGAGGGCAAAGGTCGGAAATATCCCTTGTCTGACACTTCGTGTCAGACGGGAGCAGGGTCATCCCGCACTAATCCCGGGGGGATTGGGATGGGTCCTGTCAACGTGGTATCAGAGCGGGGTTGTCTCTATTCGAGCAACCGCGGAGCTCTTGGAGCATGTACGCTGGTCGAGGATGTGATATCTCAATGGGCTACAGTTCGTGGTCAACCTGATGTTGAGGTGCCGGTACGATAGTTAGTAGGATTGACATGCCTTGGTTCGGCATTTGAGGCTGGGGTTGCCATAGTTCTGTCAAGGTTGACAGTGTGGGACCCTACGGAAGGATTAACGTGTTCGTATTCTGGAGTGTGATCGTGAGACGGTTAGTTGGGATCGTCTTAACGAGGTCGTAGGATCGGTTCCGACGACTGATTCGATGTTGTGACCATTAGATGGTCAGATTATGTTGAGTTAAATGGATTTACTGCAGTCGGCAGTTAGCAGCCGGATTCGAGGATCCTGATTGGACTTACGGTATGATTGGATTGACGTCATTATGATGTCCAGACCGCGGGGTCGGTCAGATCGTGGATTTTACTGTCTTATGCAGTTGGGTTCTAGGGAACTCTAGGTGTGATCGTGGAACCCTACCGTATGTGTATGGTTCGGAAATGTGAGTTGACGAGTGGTTTGACTTGGACGACTATTCGGATTTGGATTCGTTAGTCGGTCTAGTCATGCCAGCTAGTGATGGGACTGCACTTCGCAGTCGGGTTGTACTAGTCGATTAGACCTAGTTGGTCGTCGTACTACCGTAGTTGCGATGGATAGTTGGTGCAACTAAGGTCATGGATGACCTGGTAGACGACATTGGCTTAGTCGAGTTACGACTGGTTAGAGATGGTTTGGACAAGTTATCAGGGTTGGTACTTGTCGATGGAATCCCGGAGCGGGGATACAGAGTAGTTGGTACAGGCAGTTGATTCCGTTGGATGCGGAGTCTGGATGTCTAGTCGTTAGGTCTGCACGAGGTTGTGGCAGACGCTACTATCGATAGACGTAGTCGAATTTTATCTGGTTGAGTAGACTCAGGTTACCGTGACGATGGGATTGTCAGTCGTGACGATGGTACGAGGTGCGTGAATAACGCATATGTGTGAGTAGTGATTCTGGATTCGACTTGGTTACGGTTGAGTGCGATCGCAGAATGAGACGGGGACGTTCGGTGGACGTTTTCCTTTTCTCGTATGAGTTGTCAGGGTGACTGTACCCAGAGTTGGGTACGAGGGAGACAGAGTTGCTCCTATTCGAGCAGAGGTACGGGATCGTCGCTCGGTATGAGCGGAGATCCAGGGTGTCAGTTTTGCACACGGCGTGTTGATACTGACACTAGTTTTGGTGATAGTGCGTGGTACTGGTGCTGGTGCCGGTGATTGTGATGACGGTGAGTTACGAGTCAGGATGTTACTCCGACGTGATGGGCTTATGATTGGTATCTGTGGTTCGGGAGTGAATCACGGATAGTGACGGACTGGATAGGATCCAGCGGTAGTTGAGGAGTGAGGATCGAGTATTATCATGACGGATTAGTGACCGGTTGGTCAGACTCGTTCTGTCGCGGGGTTTAGCGACCAGTTGGTCAAAATTAGTCAGGATTGGTTCGAGATGGTGGGTTGCAGAGATTTGACTGCGGATCACAGCAGGGGGCTGTTGTGACTTTTCAGTAGAGTGGTACATCAGATTAGGATGAATTGACATCCTTTTGGATGTACATATACGGTCGTAAATGGGCATGTGTCCATAACCAGTCTAACGGGGACACGTGGTTGATGTCCGGGTATGTTGTTTCCAATTTTGTTGGAACTTCGAAATCGCGAGAGGTTGCGATTGAGGTGACGAGAGGACTGCGGGTTTTCCGCATTGGTATTGGGTATGTCGAAGTCGTTTGGGTGACTTCTCAGGTTCTACCATAATTGATGGTGGTAGATGATATTGATGATGTAGATGTTATTGATGTTGTTGGTTTCCACTAGTACACTGATCATGTATTGGTTGGTGGACCTGTGATTTGTCTTGGGTCATCAGGTGAAATGAGTATATCGAAGTTAGGTGACTGAGATTTCTCATTTCCTGCTTGGTGGCAGACGATGTTGGATTACGTGGCGTGGTGAGTGCAACGGGGTTTTGGTTGCATTCACGTAGGATGGATTATTCGATCATTCTTGTTTTGCCTTGGTGGAATGACAAGGATCGATACGAGGTAATCAGTGAGAACCCATAGTCTCGGCGTGTCTCGTCGTCGACTGATCTATTTAAGATGTGGGAAACGGTTGAGGACTTTGGACGTCGTGACGATCGGGGATCGTGACGTCTATGGTCGGTTGACGTAGTGTTGGATCTGGATCGTGATTTGGATGATCCAGATAGGTGGAGAGTTTATCACTCTTACTTGGTTGAGTGGAGCATGATGGGACTGAACTTCTTTTCGAGGTAAATCCCATATGGCTTTTCGAGGTAAATCCCATATGGCTTACTACTCGCCTGAGTAGTTGTCCGAGGAGTAGGTGTCTGACGAAGTCGGGTTTTGTCAGACTTGGTGTTGTGTGTGATGTTGTGATTGGCTTCCCTATGAAGTCAATCGATTGTGTTGTGGTAATCGGTCGAACAGGTAACCGATAGGTTCGGTTTTGATACGTCTCGGTAGACGAGAAGGATATTTCGAGTTTTGGAATCAGATGTCTGAATGACGATTCAGGATTTGATTTTGGAACTTGAAAGAGGATTTCTGTATTTGGGTTTTGGAATCGGATTCTGGGTGACGATTCAGGATTTGATTCTAGAGCCTGACTGTGGATTTTCTTTTTATGGATTTGGGTTCGGAATGGTTATTCCTAATACTAATTTACGGAATGATGATTTCGGATTTGAATTTGGACAGGATTATGGATATGATTTCTGGGTTTGGATTCGGGATTTCTTACGAAATTGCGGATTCGGATTCGGATTTGGAAATAGATAATGGATTGGAGTTTCGATTTGTCTAGATCGGACAGATGGACTCCATAATTGAAACGTGATTGACTACAACCTAGGTGGTTGTAGGCTGATTGATGGGTAGATGTACGTACCTTGTACGTTGTTCAAGGTACGACACTGGGCAGACTTGTGGTGCCTAGTGACGGTATATAGGTTATACTCGTAGTACGTTGGTGAGCGTGTTGGTAGTCGGCTTAGTTCCGATACCATTGGATTAGTTAAGGTCTTGTACATGGACTGGACATTGGATACTGTGCATTGGGCCATGGTATTTCTAATGGGTCTAGTTACACACAAGTCGAGTGAAATGCTTGTGGTTAGTGTAACCACGAGTGTGTGACATATCAGTTTTTGACTGGCGACTGTCAAGTGGTGGCAGTTTGTAGGAGGTGTCAGCGTGGATCCTGGTGTGAGGTCTGATGACTCCCAGTGGGAGCAGACGTCAGGATATCTTAGTGACTGAGTAAGGAACCGTGGAGTTGTTTATGTCAGCGAAAGGGTAGATTTGACAAGTGGGTCGATCATAGGATACTTGGGCTACTCTGATACTGACAGGTGGTGTCAGTTCGGAGCATACGACTTCTGCTATTCGACGTGGTCGAATGTAGACGAGGCGACATGAGCGTTAGTGGTACGTCTGGTTGCGGACGAGTACGTATTACTCTGGTTAGATGGGGTACGAGTGTTGATTCTACTTTCCACGGGGTGGATGTGGAATCAGGATAGTTGGAGTTTCGAGAGCGAAACTAAATTAAGGAGGGAAGATTGGTTGGATTTAGGTCGGTTGGAATTTCGAGGACGAAATTAATTAAGGAGGGAAGGTTGTAACGACCCGTCCCAAATTCCATGATTAGATTAGTGACTAATCACGATTAGTGAGGTTAATCGGTGATTAGTTAGGCTAGATCGAACGAACGATGCGATGGCCGAGGGCCGAAGACCGTTACGTAGATAAGGACGATACGAATCCGTAGACAGGCGGCACGTCGAATTCGGACGTTCGACGGCGAAGTTACGGTTCACGGAAGTTTTCGGTTACTATTCACGATGGCACGTTTTACGAGATAAAAAGTGCAGTTTTGTCTCTAGTGGGCCCAGATATTTAATGGAGGCCCAATGGATGAGTGACACTTGTCACCCATCCACTGGGAACCATTTCACATACATGCATCCAACCATAACCGTGCATCCCATTTCCATGTTTTCCCAACCCAAACCGATCTCCCTACCACCCCAAATCCAAACCTTCAACCATTTGGAGGCCCAGAGAGTGAGAGGAGTGAAGATTGATGATGGTGGCCGGTCTGGACGGCGCCACCGTGCGCGGTGGAGGCCCAACCCGAACGGGTACCCGGTAAGCTCCAAAATTCCTCTTCCTTTGATTTGGTTATTATGGTCGATTTTGGTTGATTAGGATAGGCTTATTAGATGGTTAGGAGGGTTTTAGGATGTTTTTGGACGGCTGTGGACGGCCACGAAGCCTGGGGGGGCAATCGGACATTTTGAGCCGTGAGGGAGAAATCGAAGGAGGTGGATTTTGGGTGTTTTAGCTAGGTTGGTTAATTGGAATGGGTAGGAAATGAGAAAATAGGAATTTAGGAATTAAAATGGAAGAAATCGGATGAAAAATGAGGGAGAAGGAGGCCTGGACCGGTTACGCCGGTCCAGTTGCAGAGGTTGGACCGGACCGGGCCGGTCGGACCGGTTCGATCGCTGGAGACGATGGTACTGTAGCGGCGCGTGAGGCCCACGCGCAGGGGCCTTTGGGCGGCGCGTGGCAGCGCGTGCTAGGGTTTTTGGGGATGTGTTCAACATACAAAATCATATATTCGATGTAACGAACATTTTGGGATTGGTTTCGTGTCAATCGGACACCGTCTCGATATGTTTCGGGGCATCGGAAGGTTTAGGTTCGGGATTAAAAATAGCTAAAAATACGGGAAAATTACGGGGCTTTAGTGAGGGGTTATATAAGTAGTTAGTAACCCTCTAAATTAATTTGGACAGGTTTGGAAGTCCCGGTGACGGTGATCGGCTCGGGGAGCCGTATGGCACGCGTATCGAGACGCGGCTTCGGACGGTCTGTGAGTGGACCTTGTTTTCTAAATTGGTGCATGCATAAATGTTTATTATATGTTTTAAATACTTGTTTGTGTTGCCATGAGTGCATTTGGATGTGTGGTTACGTATAGGCACGTATTTCGAGGTTTCGGCCCTATACGGTGCCTATACGGGGCTGTAGGTCTTTATTGGTCTAAATGAAATGGTTTTGGATTTCCAAAAGGATAATGAATTTGATTTGATAATGTTGATTTGGATATTTGTGAATTATATGGTTTCACGTATTTCGAGGCGATTTACGTGCTTGCACGTAAATCGAGGTTTTCCGATTTTATACTGATTTTCCGTACTTATGGTTTTGGATATGATTTCATGAAATGATTTTGGATTTGAAAAGGTAACTCTCGGACTTGAGGTCCATTTGATTTACGGAATCGGGCCAGAGGCCCAATTGGTTTACGATTCGGACCAGGGGTCCAGTTTCTATGTGGATTCGGGCCTAGGACCCAGTTCTGTGTTACAAATGGTTTTTACGGGTCATGACGGTTTATGGGAACCGGCATGAACCCCTGAAATGGATTTACGGGTCATGACGGTTTATGGGAACCAGCATGAACCCTCGAAAAGGATTTTATGGATTATGACGGCTTATGGGGGCCGGGCATGAATCCTTGAAAGGTTTCAAGAATGGTTTCAAAAGGTTTTTCATATTCCATCCTATATATATGATTGTCTCCTCCGGGGAGGGTCGTTGGCCTGGGTGGACCCCGGAGTAGTCACGGAGCACTGACTGAGTGGAGTCGCCCCCCAGTTGGGTTCCTTACTCTCAGGATGGGCATGGTTCGTTACTTCCAGGGAGGGTCATTGATCTACGGACATTGACCTGGGTGGACCCTGGAGAGACTTGGGTTTGAGACCCCGGTTAGCACACGTGTAGCTTTATTTTACCGTGACAGGTTCTGGATATGAATATATTAGATAAACATGATTTCAAATGGTTTGGGAAAACTGTGTTTTATGATGATAAATGGATTTGGGCTGAGATCCCACATATGTTTACTATGTTATGGTTTTCTGTAAATGGTTTTGGGCTGGAGCCCGTAGAACTTGTATTTATAGAATTTGGGGCTGAGACCCTAATTATGGTTGTTTAAACTTATGTGTTTGGATAAATGGTTTTACTATGCATGCATGCTTTTTAGTGGAGGGTATAAATGTCTTTTATGGAAATGTTTTTATAAAATCTTTATTTTTGTCCACTCACAGTCTTTCTGTTTTTAATACCCTTCAGGTTGACAGCGGATGTGGACTGTAGCAGAGATCGAGATATCACATGCCTCCTCCGGATCCTGGCGTACTCTGATAGACCGGGAGGGCAAAGGTCGGAAATATCCCTTGTCTGACACTTCGTGTCAGACGGGAGCAGGGTCATCCCGCACTAATCCCGGGGGGATTGGGATGGGTCCTGTCAACGTGGTATCAGAGCGGGGTTGTCTCTATTCGAGCAACCGCGGAGCTCTTGGAGCATGTACGCTGGTCGAGGATGTGATATCTCAATGGGCTACAGTTCGTGGTCAACCTGATGTTGAGGTGCCGGTACGATAGTTAGTAGGATTGACATGCCTTGGTTCGGCATTTGAGGCTGGGGTTGCCATAGTTCTGTCAAGGTTGACAGTGTGGGACCCTACGGAAGGATTAACGTGTTCGTATTCTGGAGTGTGATCGTGAGACGGTTAGTTGGGATCGTCTTAACGAGGTCGTAGGATCGGTTCCGACGACTGATTCGATGTTGTGACCATTAGATGGTCAGATTATGTTGAGTTAAATGGATTTACTGCAGTCGGCAGTTAGCAGCCGGATTCGAGGATCCTGATTGGACTTACGGTATGATTGGATTGACGTCATTATGATGTCCAGACCGCGGGGTCGGTCAGATCGTGGATTTTACTGTCTTATGCAGTTGGGTTCTAGGGAACTCTAGGTGTGATCGTGGAACCCTACCGTATGTGTATGGTTCGGAAATGTGAGTTGACGAGTGGTTTGACTTGGACGACTATTCGGATTTGGATTCGTTAGTCGGTCTAGTCATGCCAGCTAGTGATGGGACTGCACTTCGCAGTCGGGTTGTACTAGTCGATTAGACCTAGTTGGTCGTCGTACTACCGTAGTTGCGATGGATAGTTGGTGCAACTAAGGTCATGGATGACCTGGTAGACGACATTGGCTTAGTCGAGTTACGACTGGTTAGAGATGGTTTGGACAAGTTATCAGGGTTGGTACTTGTCGATGGAATCCCGGAGCGGGGATACAGAGTAGTTGGTACAGGCAGTTGATTCCGTTGGATGCGGAGTCTGGATGTCTAGTCGTTAGGTCTGCACGAGGTTGTGGCAGACGCTACTATCGATAGACGTAGTCGAATTTTATCTGGTTGAGTAGACTCAGGTTACCGTGACGATGGGATTGTCAGTCGTGACGATGGTACGAGGTGCGTGAATAACGCATATGTGTGAGTAGTGATTCTGGATTCGACTTGGTTACGGTTGAGTGCGATCGCAGAATGAGACGGGGACGTTCGGTGGACGTTTTCCTTTTCTCGTATGAGTTGTCAGGGTGACTGTACCCAGAGTTGGGTACGAGGGAGACAGAGTTGCTCCTATTCGAGCAGAGGTACGGGATCGTCGCTCGGTATGAGCGGAGATCCAGGGTGTCAGTTTTGCACACGGCGTGTTGATACTGACACTAGTTTTGGTGATAGTGCGTGGTACTGGTGCTGGTGCCGGTGATTGTGATGACGGTGAGTTACGAGTCAGGATGTTACTCCGACGTGATGGGCTTATGATTGGTATCTGTGGTTCGGGAGTGAATCACGGATAGTGACGGACTGGATAGGATCCAGCGGTAGTTGAGGAGTGAGGATCGAGTATTATCATGACGGATTAGTGACCGGTTGGTCAGACTCGTTCTGTCGCGGGGTTTAGCGACCAGTTGGTCAAAATTAGTCAGGATTGGTTCGAGATGGTGGGTTGCAGAGATTTGACTGCGGATCACAGCAGGGGGCTGTTGTGACTTTTCAGTAGAGTGGTACATCAGATTAGGATGAATTGACATCCTTTTGGATGTACATATACGGTCGTAAATGGGCATGTGTCCATAACCAGTCTAACGGGGACACGTGGTTGATGTCCGGGTATGTTGTTTCCAATTTTGTTGGAACTTCGAAATCGCGAGAGGTTGCGATTGAGGTGACGAGAGGACTGCGGGTTTTCCGCATTGGTATTGGGTATGTCGAAGTCGTTTGGGTGACTTCTCAGGTTCTACCATAATTGATGGTGGTAGATGATATTGATGATGTAGATGTTATTGATGTTGTTGGTTTCCACTAGTACACTGATCATGTATTGGTTGGTGGACCTGTGATTTGTCTTGGGTCATCAGGTGAAATGAGTATATCGAAGTTAGGTGACTGAGATTTCTCATTTCCTGCTTGGTGGCAGACGATGTTGGATTACGTGGCGTGGTGAGTGCAACGGGGTTTTGGTTGCATTCACGTAGGATGGATTATTCGATCATTCTTGTTTTGCCTTGGTGGAATGACAAGGATCGATACGAGGTAATCAGTGAGAACCCATAGTCTCGGCGTGTCTCGTCGTCGACTGATCTATTTAAGATGTGGGAAACGGTTGAGGACTTTGGACGTCGTGACGATCGGGGATCGTGACGTCTATGGTCGGTTGACGTAGTGTTGGATCTGGATCGTGATTTGGATGATCCAGATAGGTGGAGAGTTTATCACTCTTACTTGGTTGAGTGGAGCATGATGGGACTGAACTTCTTTTCGAGGTAAATCCCATATGGCTTTTCGAGGTAAATCCCATATGGCTTACTACTCGCCTGAGTAGTTGTCCGAGGAGTAGGTGTCTGACGAAGTCGGGTTTTGTCAGACTTGGTGTTGTGTGTGATGTTGTGATTGGCTTCCCTATGAAGTCAATCGATTGTGTTGTGGTAATCGGTCGAACAGGTAACCGATAGGTTCGGTTTTGATACGTCTCGGTAGACGAGAAGGATATTTCGAGTTTTGGAATCAGATGTCTGAATGACGATTCAGGATTTGATTTTGGAACTTGAAAGAGGATTTCTGTATTTGGGTTTTGGAATCGGATTCTGGGTGACGATTCAGGATTTGATTCTAGAGCCTGACTGTGGATTTTCTTTTTATGGATTTGGGTTCGGAATGGTTATTCCTAATACTAATTTACGGAATGATGATTTCGGATTTGAATTTGGACAGGATTATGGATATGATTTCTGGGTTTGGATTCGGGATTTCTTACGAAATTGCGGATTCGGATTCGGATTTGGAAATAGATAATGGATTGGAGTTTCGATTTGTCTAGATCGGACAGATGGACTCCATAATTGAAACGTGATTGACTACAACCTAGGTGGTTATAGGCTGATTGATGGGTAGATGTACGTACCTTGTACGTTGTTCAAGGTACGACACTGGGCAGACTTGTGGTGCCTAGTGACGGTATATAGGTTATACTCGTAGTACGTTGGTGAGCGTGTTGGTAGTCGGCTTAGTTCCGATACCATTGGATTAGTTAAGGTCTTGTACATGGACTGGACATTGGATACTGTGCATTGGGCCATGGTATTTCTAATGGGTCTAGTTACACACAAGTCGAGTGAAATGCTTGTGGTTAGTGTAACCACGAGTGTGTGACATATCAGTTTTTGACTGGCGACTGTCAAGTGGTGGCAGTTTGTAGGAGGTGTCAGCGTGGATCCTGGTGTGAGGTCTGATGACTCCCAGTGGGAGCAGACGTCAGGATATCTTAGTGACTGAGTAAGGAACCGTGGAGTTGTTTATGTCAGCGAAAGGGTAGATTTGACAAGTGGGTCGATCATAGGATACTTGGGCTACTCTGATACTGACAGGTGGTGTCAGTTCGGAGCATACGACTTCTGCTATTCGACGTGGTCGAATGTAGACGAGGCGACATGAGCGTTAGTGGTACGTCTGGTTGCGGACGAGTACGTATTACTCTGGTTAGATGGGGTACGAGTGTTGATTCTACTTTCCACGGGGTGGATGTGGAATCAGGATAGTTGGAGTTTCGAGAGCGAAACTAAATTAAGGAGGGAAGATTGGTTGGATTTAGGTCGGTTGGAATTTCGAGGACGAAATTAATTAAGGAGGGAAGGTTGTAACGACCCGTCCCAAATTCCATGATTAGATTAGTGACTAATCACGATTAGTGAGGTTAATCGGTGATTAGTTAGGCTAGATCGGACGAACGATGCGATGGCCGAGGGCCGAAGACCGTTACGTAGATAAGGACGATACGAATCCGTAGACAGGCGGCACGTCGAATTCGGACGTTCGACGGCGAAGTTACGGTTCACGGAAGTTTTCGGTTACTATTCACGATGGCACGTTTTACGAGATAAAAAGTGCAGTTTTGTCTCTAGTGGGCCCAGATATTTAATGGAGGCCCAATGGATGAGTGACACTTGTCACCCATCCACTGGGAACCATTTCACATACATGCATCCAACCATAACCGTGCATCCCATTTCCATGTTTTCCCAACCCAAACCGATCTCCCTACCACCCCAAATCCAAACCTTCAACCATTTGGAGGCCCAGAGAGTGAGAGGAGTGAAGATTGATGATGGTGGCCGGTCTGGACGGCGCCACCGTGCGCGG
Source organism: Prinsepia uniflora (assembly GCA_032719365.1). Lineage (NCBI taxonomy): Eukaryota > Viridiplantae > Streptophyta > Magnoliopsida > Rosales > Rosaceae > Prinsepia > Prinsepia uniflora. The sequence continues at coordinate 73,874,943 of CM064871.1, forward strand.
TGGAGGCCCAACCCGAACGGGTACCCGGTAAGCTCCAAAATTCCTCTTCCTTTGATTTGGTTATTATGGTCGATTTTGGTTGATTAGGATAGGCTTATTAGATGGTTAGGAGGGTTTTAGGATGTTTTTGGACGGCTGTGGACGGCCACGAAGCCCGGGGGGGCAATCGGACATTTTGAGCCGTGAGGGAGAAATCGAAGGAGGTGGATTTTGGGTGTTTTAGCTAGGTTGGTTAATTGGAATGGGTAGGAAATGAGAAAATAGGAATTTAGGAATTAAAATGGAAGAAATCGGATGAAAAATGAGGGAGAAGGAGGCCTGGACCGGTTACGCCGGTCCAGTTGCAGAGGTTGGACCGGACCGGGCCGGTCGGACCGGTTCGATCGCTGGAGACGATGGTACTGTAGCGGCGCGTGAGGCCCACGCGCAGGGGCCTTTGGGCGGCGCGTGGCAGCGCGTGCTAGGGTTTTTGGGGATGTGTTCAACATACAAAATCATATATTCGATGTAACGAACATTTTGGGATTGGTTTCGTGTCAATCGGACACCGTCTCGATATGTTTCGGGGCATCGGAAGGTTTAGGTTCGGGATTAAAAATAGCTAAAAATACGGGAAAATTACGGGGCTTTAGTGAGGGGTTATATAAGTAGTTAGTAACCCTCTAAATTAATTTGGACAGGTTTGGAAGTCCCGGTGACGGTGATCGGCTCGGGGAGCCGTATGGCACGCGTATCGAGACGCGGCTTCGGACGGTCTGTGAGTGGACCTTGTTTTCTAAATTGGTGCATGCATAAATGTTTATTATATGTTTTAAATACTTGTTTGTGTTGCCATGAGTGCATTTGGATGTGTGGTTACGTATAGGCACGTATTTCGAGGTTTCGGCCCTATACGGTGCCTATACGGGGCTGTAGGTCTTTATTGGTCTAAATGAAATGGTTTTGGATTTCCAAAAGGATAATGAATTTGATTTGATAATGTTGATTTGGATATTTGTGAATTATATGGTTTCACGTATTTCGAGGCGATTTACGTGCTTGCACGTAAATCGAGGTTTTCCGATTTTATACTGATTTTCCGTACTTATGGTTTTGGATATGATTTCATGAAATGATTTTGGATTTGAAAAGGTAACTCTCGGACTTGAGGTCCATTTGATTTACGGAATCGGGCCAGAGGCCCAATTGGTTTACGATTCGGACCAGGGGTCCAGTTTCTATGTGGATTCGGGCCTAGGACCCAGTTCTGTGTTACAAATGGTTTTTACGGGTCATGACGGTTTATGGGAACCGGCATGAACCCCTGAAATGGATTTACGGGTCATGACGGTTTATGGGAACCGGCATGAACCCTCGAAAAGGATTTTATGGATTATGACGGCTTATGGGGGCCGGGCATGAATCCTTGAAAGGTTTCAAGAATGGTTTCAAAAGGTTTTTCATATTCCATCCTATATATATGATTGTCTCCTCCGGGGAGGGTCGTTGGCCTGGGTGGACCCCGGAGTAGTCACGGAGCACTGACTGAGTGGAGTCGCCCCCCAGTTGGGTTCCTTACTCTCAGGATGGGCATGGTTCGTTACTTCCAGGGAGGGTCATTGATCTACGGACATTGACCTGGGTGGACCCTGGAGAGACTTGGGTTTGAGACCCCGGTTAGCACACGTGTAGCTTTATTTTACCGTGACAGGTTCTGGATATGAATATATTAGATAAACATGATTTCAAATGGTTTGGGAAAACTGTGTTTTATGATGATAAATGGATTTGGGCTGAGATCCCACATATGTTTACTATGTTATGGTTTTCTGTAAATGGTTTTGGGCTGGAGCCCGTAGAACTTGTATTTATAGAATTTGGGGCTGAGACCCTAATTATGGTTGTTTAAACTTATGTGTTTGGATAAATGGTTTTACTATGCATGCATGCTTTTTAGTGGAGGGTATAAATGTCTTTTATGGAAATGTTTTTATAAAATCTTTATTTTTGTCCACTCACAGTCTTTCTGTTTTTAATACCCTTCAGGTTGACAGCGGATGTGGACTGTAGCAGAGATCGAGATATCACATGCCTCCTCCGGATCCTGGCGTACTCTGATAGCCCGGGAGGGCAAAGGTCGGAAATATCCCTTGTCTGACACTTCGTGTCAGACGGGAGCAGGGTCATCCCGCACTAATCCCGGGGGGATTGGGATGGGTCCTGTCAGTTGGCTAGTGGAACCCTAGTATTGGGATGTGTGTTCACTGCTGGGCTGGTATTCAATGTGTTCTAGTTACACCACTTGTTTGAGTAAGTTGACGGTATACGTACACTCAGGGTGAGTGAGTTGGTGGTCTGAGTAACCACGAGTAGCCTTGTGTGACTTGATCACACCGTGATTTCCCAGCGTTTTGGTTCGCTGAGGGAATCGGCGATTATGGACATTGAGGTTATTTTGTGTCGCAGGATTGGGCTTGCCCTGCGAATTGAGATCATGTGGTTGATCTTATGCTACATCGAGGGTGATGTAGTACGTGGTGTTGTCACGGACGGACAGATGGTTGGGGCTTTACTAGGGTGGTAAAGCTTTGTGGTGACAGTTTGACTGATGGTGTCAGCATGGACTGAAAAATGAGAGTTGGTGACTCCCAATGGGAGCAAATGTAAGGATTTATTGGCAATGGAAAGGAACCATCTAGCTGAAGGAGTCAGCTAAATGGTTAAGCGATTTTATCGCGAATCAGGTGATTATGTCCACTCGAGGTGGTCGAGTGTTGTTGTTGTGACGTATGACTGTGATGGGATGTCTGGGTACAAACGAGGCCGGTGTTGTCCCAGTATGTGGGTGTACAAGTGTACACAGATGTGTGGTCGAAATGTTTTCCACGTGGTGGTTGTGGAATAAGATTGTTGGTAATTTCGAGGACGAAATTCTTTAAGGAGGGAAGGTAACGACCCGTCCCGAATATCGGGATTTAATAATATTTAATTATGATTCACTAATCTGGGATTAGTTGGGCGATTTCGGACGAATTGTGCAAAATGACCGTTTTGCCCCTAGGCGTGGGCAAAACGTTGACTTTTATTTCGGATGGTCAAATGAACTTTGAACGATGACCGTGACGTAGTTCGGGACGTCACGAGTTCATAGACAGGTGGCACGTTCGATTCCGACGTTCGTGGTAAAAGTTATGATGTGCGGAAGTTCAAGGGCGTTTTCGTAATTTGGACGATATAAGGGGAAATGTTGACTTTTTGATCGGGATGTCCGATGGCCGAGGGCCAAGGACCGTTATGTAGGTATCGTCGATACAAATCCAATGACAGGCGGCACGCATCAATCGGAGTCCGTATGACCGAGTTACGGGTCAGGATGTGTGAGGGGCATTTTGGTAATTTTCTGCACAAGGGCAGAAATGTAATTTCACATGGGTCACTGTTTCATTGAACTGGCCGTGTGGTGGATGCCTTGTGCGATCGATCCCATGTTTGTTTATCAATTAAATGATGGAATTGGACCGGTTTGGGGTGGAATTGCACATGGGAATGAGTTGGCATCGATTGCACGACATGGGCACTGGGTTTTCTATGATTTTCTGGCCAGTGCGGGAACTTTTGCACATTGGAAATTGGACACTTTTGGATGCCTTTAACGGCTAAATTGAATTAAAGGAATGAAGAGTGAGTCGTGGGCAGTTCACTGAGATTGAGAGAGGGAAAATTGGAGTGGAAATGGTGGTGGAATGCTCAAAAACCCGAAACTGGTTTTCTGGGAAATTCAAATTCGAACTTCCAGTTTTAGGCCAGCCCAAGCCTAATTGATGATGGATTAAGCTTTCTGGAACTTCAACACGTCGAACCAGATCAAATGGGGCAAGCTTGGGAGCTCCTAGGGCCGTGAACGGACATGGTGGACGGCCGGAAAACTCAAGCTTGAGTTGTGACGATTGAGGTATTGTCGAGTTCAATTAATCATGCTAATTAGTTCGTATTAGTCCTTATTAACTTCCTGTGAAGTTAATTTGATAATGGTTAAGGATTGGAGGAGTTTTGGTGATCGACCCGTTTTGGGTGATCACGGGTTGTTGACACGATTGATCGATGGTTGATGCTAATCATGGACACAGAACTGAAATTGGTGGATTGATGATTGTTGTAGGATCAAGAACGGATTGAATTGATGTCGAATTGAGTGAGATTGAACCGGATCCTATCGCGGGCTTTTCGACCCGTTTACCAGACAAACGGGTGAAGATGGTGACTGTAGCAGTCACTGTAGCAGGCGCGTGGCTTTCACGCGCAGCCACTCACGGCGGCGCGTGACGGCGCGTGGGCACGAATCTCGAGGTAAGGTCAACATGACTTTTGTCCTATACAATGTAACGAACATTTTGGGATTGGTTTCGTGTTGATCGGGCACCGTCTCGATATTGTTCGGGATGTCCGAAGGTTTTAAATCCAGTTTAAAAATACTTAAAAATTCGGGAAAATTATGGGACTTAAATAGGATGTTAATGATGAGGTTAGTAATCCTCTAATGTGATTTGAACAGGATTGGGAGTCCCGGTGATAGTGATTTGGCCCGGGAAGGCCTATGGCACGCGTATCGAGGCACTCGGTTAAACGGTCTGTGAGTGGACATTGGTTTTATAAATTCGATGCATGCATAACTGTTTTATGATTGTTATGGTTATGATTAAATGATTTACTTTGGATATCGGTGAATTTAAATGATTTCACGCATTTCGAGACGATTTACGTATTTGCACGTAAATCGAGGTTTTTTGGATTTGCACCGATTTCCATAAATGTGGTTGGATATGATTTCATGAAACAGTTACGGATTTGATAAATGGAATCGGGCCAGGGGCCTAGTTAATTAATGAATCGGGCCAGGGCCCCAGTTAACTTATGAATCGGGCCAAGGGCCCAGTTGACTTCTACCGGTGATTGCGGGTCGGGGACCCTAAAACGGAATTGAATAAATGTTTTCTGGTTTACATTTTATATATATTCACATGCTAAAAACAATAGTGGTTTTGATGATATGGAAAATATAGTTATGGCACGTTTCACGGTATTTGGGCTTGAGACCCGTCTGATGAAACTTAAAGATTGGTTTGGATTTTATCCATGTATATATATATGCCTTGCATGTGGATATCGATAAAATGTATTTGGTACTGCACTGTATAGATCCTTCCATATTATATTGTCTCCTCCGGCGAGGTACCCCGGAGAGGTCACGGGCGTCTAGTACGTCCAGCGTCTATGACGCTAAGCATCAGGTGATGCTGCATCAGGTGATGCTGTACCCGAACGGGGTTCGGGGATTTAACTCGGAAAATTGAGACCCGAGTGGCACGCGTAGCCTTGTGATTGTGACCTTATTGACGTTAGGGACGTCAGACATCAGGGATGTTGGATTGGAGTGTATAGTGCAGTGGCTAAAATAATGGTTATGGTTTATATTATATGCCTTATGGTTCATATTACTGGATTTATGAAATAACTCTTGGATTTACTTTTGGAAATTGAAACTATGCTTTGGTTTCCGGGCTAAGGCCCTAATGGTTATTTCTAAATAAATATGGGATTATTGGTTTTGGTGCATGCATATGATTTTACTGAGGGGCATAAATGTCTTATAAATGTTTTAAGCAGACTTGTTTATTTTCGTCCACTCACAGCTTTTGTTTTCAATGCCCTTCAGGTTGATTCCGGATATGACTGCAGCAGAGACTTGAGCATCGCACACCTCCTCCATCGATCCTTACGCACTCTGGAAGCCCGTTTGGGCAATGGAAATCGGTTATCCCTTGTCTGGCGCCTCTTGTCAGACGAGAGCACGTCACATTCCATGGTAATCCCGGGGGGATTGGGATGGGTCGTGTCATATATGATATATGATATGTGGTATGTACAGGTGTGCACAGGATTTGAGCAGTGGCTCGTGTACTTGGTTTCTCTATGGTTTGGGGCCGAGTCCCTTATGTAGTTGGGCAGTGGCCCGTATGGTCGTTTTCATTGTGGTCCTTTCGACCTTGGTTTATATCTGCTTTGGGCTTAGTCCCACATATGATTTGTTTTGGATAAATGGTTTTCGAATGCATGCATGCTTTTTAGTGGAGGGTACAAATGTCTTCCTTATTAAATATTTTTATAAACTCTTGTTTTGTCCACTCACAGTTTTTAATGTTTTGACTGCCCTTCAGGTTGACATCGGATGTGGACTGTAGCAGAGACCGAGATATCACATGCCTCCTCCGGATCCTGGCGTACTCTGATAGCCCGGGAGGGCAAGGGTCGGAAATATCCCTTGTCTGACACTTCGTGTCAGACGGGAGCAGGGTCATCCCGCTCTAATCCCGGGGGGATTGGGATGGGTCCTGTCACGGCACGCCGAAATCGGACTTCGTACGAGGAAGTTATGGTCAGAAACGTGAAATCGGGAGGTTTGCGTCTCGGCATTCGTGTCGATTATTTTATTCTGATATTGTGATTGGAGGACAACTGGATGAGTGACAAGTGTCACTCACCCATTGGTTAGATTGGATCAAGCTCCACTAAGTGATTAATTAGGATTAAAACCAACTTTTAATTTCAGCCATCCATCTAAAGTACCTCAGACTTAATCTGAACCCTTGATCTTATTCCTCTAGATTGAATCTGGACCGTCCATTTCCTTTCCCTCCATTCTTATATATTTTCCTACCCGAAATGCACACATACTGCTCATTCAACCATCACACCTGCGTAGCACCCTGACCCTTACATTGTGTGTTGCTGGACTGAGCTGGTGAGGTTGAGGGACGGTGTGGACACGGCGGCGGACGGCGGCGAGGTAGGTAGTTCTAAAACCCGAAACGGTTTGAAAACTCAGAATTTGAAACTTGGTTTCCAACGTGTATTTTTTATTCCTGTTGATTCTATTCGATTATATGGACTGATAGGAACCTTTAGGACGTGTTTCGTGATCTGAGGAGACCTGAACTGACAAGACCCATCCCAATCCCCCCGGGATTAGTGCGAGATGACCCTGCTCCCGTCTGACACGGAGTGTCAGACAAGGGATATTTCCGACCGTTGCCCTCCCGGGCTATCAGAGTACGCCAGGATCCGGAGGAGGCATGTGATATCTCGGTCTCTGCTACAGTCCACATCCGATGTCAACTTGAAGGGCAGTCAAAACATTAAAAACTGTGAGTGGACAAAACAAGAGTTTATAAAAACATTTTAACGAGAAGACATTTGTACCCTCCACTAAAAAGCATGCATGCATTCGAAAACCATTTATCCAAAACAAACCATATGTGGGACTAAGCCCAAAGCAGATATAAACTAAGGTCGAAAGGACCACAATAAAAACGACCATACGGGCCACTGCCCAAATCCATAAAGGACTCGGCCCCAAACCATAAAGAAACCAAGTACACGAGCCACTGCTCAAATCCTGTGCACACCTGTACACACCACATATCATATATCATATATACATCACATACATATATATAAGTCACACAACCAATCCTGTCACGGTATCCAAAGCCACGCGCGCGCTACCCGGGTCTCAATCCGAGTCATCTCAAAGTCAAGATCAATGTCCGTAGACCACTGACCCTACCCGAGGTAATAGTAATAATAGCCTTCCTGAGAGTAAGGAACCCAACTGGGGGGTGACTCCACTCAGTCGGTGCTCCGTGACTACTCCGGGGTCCACCCAGGCCAACGACCCTCCCCGGAGGAGATAGTAGAACATGTAAAGGAAGGTAGACGAACATATATATACATAACATAAACATTCATGACCGGTTCCCCTGAACCGTCATGATCCATAATATCCATAATCAGGTAACATGCCGGTTCCCATAAACCGTCATGTACCGTAATAACCAACAAGGGTTCATGCCGGTTCCCATAAACCGTCATGAACCATGATACCATAGCAAGGGTTCATGCCGGTTCCCATAAACCGTCATGAACCTGGGAATCCATTTAAGGTTCCCTGACCTGAAACCAAAACCGTAAAGTGACTGGGTCTCGTACCCGAACATAGGACACCAACTGGGCACCGTGCCCGGAATCTGAGGTCATATGCCCGAGACAAAACCAAATGGGTCTCATACCCGAGTTTATCATTTTGAAATCCAACTTCAGTTCATTTAAATCAATAAAGAAACACAGACCCGTATAAGCACCGTATAAGGCCGAAACCTCGAAATACGTGTTTATACGTAACCACATACAAATGCACCCATGGCATCATCAAACAAGTAATAAAACATATAATAAACATTTATGCATGCACCAATTTAGAAAACAAGGTCCACTCACAGATCGTCCGAGCTGCCGCCTCGATTTGCGTGCCATACGGCTCCCCGAGCCGATCACCGTCACCGGGACTCCCAAACCTGTCCAAATCGTAATAGAAGGTTACTAACTACTTAATTAACCTCCTACCAAAGCCCCGTAATTTTCCCGTATTTTTAACTATTTTTAATCCCGAACCTAAACCTTCCGATGCCCCGAAACATATCGAGACGGTGTCCGATCGACACGAAACCAGTCTCAAAATGTTTGTTACATCGAATAGATGATTTCATATGTTGAAATCTTCCTCAAATTCCCTGCCACGCGCCCTCACGCGCCGCCTGAAGTGGCTGCGCGTGGGAGCCACGCGCCGCTACAGTGCATCCCCTTCCTTCGATCGAACCGGTCCGAACCGACCGGTCCGGTCCGTCCCCTGCAACTGGACCGGCGTAACCGGTCCAGGTCTCCGACGCCCTCATTTTCGGTCCGATTTCTTCCATTCCAATTTCTAAATTTCTATTTTCTCATTTCCAATCTATCCTAATCAAGAAACCTAGGAAAAACTACCCGAAACCCCTTGGTTCGAAATGAACCTCACGGTCCCTGTTTTTCCGATCATCCCACACGGCTGCTCAGCCGTCCCTAACCACCAAAACCTCACTAATCACCCCCTAGCAACTCAATGGACTCATTAAAATCATTAGAAATGAATCATAACATCAAAAATGTAAAAACGGATCAAAAGGGCCTCACCGTGAACCTCACGGGTTCTTGTCCCTCTCGCCGCCGTGGATGGCGGTTCCGGCCGCCCAGCCACCTCCTCAGTCCCCTCTTCCATCCCTGGTTGCTTGAATGAAGAATGGATGGGTTTTGGGTTGCACAGATGGAAGGAATGGGATCGGGAAAATAGTTGGAGGAAAATGGAAAACTGGATGCACGGTTGAGTGTTTTGGTGCATGAGTGGGTGAGGTTGGCCAGTGGATGGGTGACAAGTGTCACTCACCCATTGGTTGCTGAAAAGTAACTGGACCCACTAAAGACAAACTGCACTTTTTGTCTCGTAAAACGTGCCGTCGTGAATAGTAACTGGGAACTTCCGTGAACCGTAACTTCGCCGTCGAACATCCGAATTCGACGTGCCGCCTGTCTACGGATTCGTATCGTCCTTATCTACATAACGGTCTTCGGCCCTCGGCCATCGGACCTCCTGGTCAAAAAGTCAACTTTTGACCTCCTATTCACCCAAATTACCAAAATGCCCCTAAACTTCCGAACGTCATAACTTCTTCTACGAACATCGGAATTGAACGTGCCACCTGTCTATGAACTCGTGACGTCACGAACTACGTCACGGTCATCGGTCAAAGTCCATTTGACCGCCCGATTAAAAAGTCAACGTTTTGCCACCACCAAGGGCAAAACGGTCATTTCGCACCGTTCGTCCGATTTCGCTCTACTAATCACGGATTAGCCTCACTAATCGTGATTAGTCACTAATCTAATCATGGAATTTGGGACGGGTCGTTACAACCTTCCCTCCTTAATTAATTTCGTCCTCGAAATTCCAACCGACCTAATCTAACCGTTCTTCCCTCCTTAATTTAGTTCCGTTCTCGAAACTCCAACTATCCTGATTCCACAACCTCCACCTCGTGGAAATAATTCGACCTACCACGCAACGCGTATACGCTAGTACACCCACTAACCAGAACAATACTTACTCGTCTGCAGCCAGACGTACCGCTAACATCCATATCGTATCGACTACGTTCGACCACGTCGAATGACAGTAGTCATGCGTTCTGAATTGACACTACTTGTCAAATCTATCGTTTCGTTGACACAACCAACTAGACGGTTCCGTGCTCAACCACTAACTATCCTGACATCTACTCCCACTGGGAGTCACCAAAACTCACTAACCGATCCACGATGACACCTCCGACAAATTGTCACCACTTGACAGTCGTCAATCGAAATCTGTCACTATACTCACTCGTGGTTACACTAACCAACAACGGACCCAACCAGGAGTAAACACTTACCCACAAAGCCTCTCACTCAATCTGTGTGTAACTAGACCCATCAGAAATACCATGACCCAATGCACAGTATCCAACGTCCAGTCCACGACCTCAACTAATCCAATGGTTTCGGAACTAAGCCGACTACCAACACGCTCACCAACGGACTACGAGTATAACCTATATACCGTCACTAGGCACCACAAGTCTGCCCAGTGTCGTACCTCGAGCTACGTACCAGGTACAGACGTCTATCCATCAACCTAACCACAACCACCTAGGTTGTAGTCAATCACGTTTCAATTATGGAGTCCATCTGTCCGATCTAGACAAATCGAAACGCCAACCCATTATCTATTTCCAAATCCGAATCCGAATCCGCAATTTCGTAAGAAATCCCGAATCCAAACCCAAAAATCATATCCATAACATGTCCAAATTCGAATCCAAAATCATTATTCCGTAAGCTAGCATTTGGAATAACCATTCCGAACCCAAACCCATAAAAGAAAATCTACAGTCAAGCTCTAGAATCAAATCCTGAATCGTCACCCAGAATCCGATTCCAAAACCCAAATCTAGAAATCCTTTTTCAAGTTCCAAAATCAAATCCTGAATCGTCATCCAGAAATCTGATTCCAAAACCTGAAATATCTCGTTCTCGTCTACCAAGACGCACCATATCCGAACCTATCGGATACCTGTTCAAACGATTACCACCATACGATCGATTGACTTCATAGGGAAGTCAATCCCAACATCAACACAACACTAGGTCAGACAAAATCCGACCTCGTTAGACACCTACTCATCGGACAACTACTCAGGCGAGTAATAAGCCATATGGGATTTACCTCGAAAAGAAGTTCAGTCCCATCATGCCCCACTCAAACATCCAAGTATGAGCGATAAACTCTCCGCCTATCTGGATCATCAAGACCACGATCCAGATCCATAACTACGTCAAACGATCATAGACGTCACGATCCCCGCTCGTCACGACGTCCAAAGTCCTCAACCATTTCCCACATCTAAATAGATTAGTCAACGACGAGACACGCCGAGACTGTGGGTTATCACTGATTACCTCGTATCGATCCTTGTCATTCCACCGAGGAAAAATCAAGAATGATCGAATAATCCATCCTACGTGAATGCAAACAACACTCGATGCACTCACCACGTCAGGTAACCTGACATCGTCTGCCATCAAGTAGAAAATGAGAAATCTCAGTCATCTAACTTCGATATACTCACTCCACCTGATGACCCAGGACAATCACGGGTCCACCAACCAATACACGATTAGTGTACTAGTGGCAACCAACAACATCAATAACATCTACATCCTCTACCACCATCAATTATGGTAGAACCTGAGAAGTCACCCAAAACGACTTCGACATACCCAATACCAATGCGGAAAACCCGCATTCCTCTCGTTACCTCAATCGCAACCTCTCGCGATTTCGAAGTTCCAACAAAATTGGAAACAACATACCCGGACATCAACCACGTGTCCCCGTTAGACTGGTTATGGACACATGCCCATTTACGACCGTATATGTACATCCAAAAGGATGTCAATTCATCCTAATCTGATGTACCACTCGACTGAAAGGTCACAACAGACCCCTGCTGTGATCTGCAGTCAAATCTCTGCAAACCACCATATCTAACCAATCCGGACTAATTCTGACCAATTGGTCGCTAAACCCCGCGACAGAACGAGTCTGACCAACCGGTCACTAATCCGTCATGATAATACTCGATCCTCACTCCTCAACTACCGCTGGATCCTATCCAGTCCGTCACTATCCGGGATTCACTCCCGAACCACAGATACCAATCATAAGCCCATCACGTCGGAGTCACATCCTGACTCGTAACACACCGTCATCACAATCACCGGCACCAGCACCAGCACCACGCACTATCACCAAAACTAGTGTCAGTATCAACACGCCGTGTGCAAAACTGACACCCTGGATCTCCGCTCATACCGAGCGACGATCCCGTACCTCTGCTCGAATAGGAGAAACTCTGCCTCCCTCGTACCCGACAACTCTGGGTACAGTCACCCTGACAACTCATACGAGAAAAGGAAAACGTTCCCCGAACGTCCCCGATCCCCGACAATCGTAACTATAACCACTCTCGGTAGTAGCGCATGCCCCACACTCGTGTAGACCTAACTACTAGACATCGCTATATCCAGACTCCGTATCCAACGGAATCAATCGCCCGTACTAACTACTCTATATCCCACTCAGGGATTCCATCGACAAGTATCAACCCTGGTAACCTGTCCAACCAAACACTAACCAGTCGTAACTCGACTAAACCATTGTCGTCTACCAGGTCACCCACGACCTTAGTTGCACCAACCCACAACTGAAGTAGCACGACAACCAACTCGGTTTAACCGATACGTACAACCCTGACTGCGAAGTGCAGTCCCAACACAAGCTGACATGACTAGACCGACTAACGAATCCAAATCCGAATAGTCGTCCAAGTCAAACCACCAGTCAACTCACATTTCCGAACCATACACATAAGGTAGGGTTCCACAATCAAGCCCTAGGGTCACTCTGAACCCAACTGCGAAAAGTAGTAAAATCAACAATCTGACCGACTCCGCGGTCTTGACATTGTAATGACGTCAATCCAATCCTACCGTAAGTCCAACTCGGGTTCCTCGAATCCGGCTGCTAACTGCCAACTGCAGTAAATCCATTTAACTCAACATAATCTGAACATCTAATGGTCACACTCCTAACCAGTCGTCGGAATCGATCCTACGACATCGTGAAGACGATCCCAACTAACCGTCTCACGATCCAAAACTCTAACGTAATACTACGTTAAGCCTTCCGTAGGGTCCCACACTGTCAACCTTGACAGAACTATGGCAACCCCGGCCTTAAATGCCGAACCAAGGCATGCCAATCCTACTAACTATCGTACCGGTACCTCAACATCAGGTTGACCACGAACTGTAGCCCCTTGAGATATCACATCCTCGACCTGCGTACATACTCCAGGAGCTACACGGTTGCTCGAATAGAGACAACCCCGCTCTGATACCACGTTGACAGGACCCATCCCAATCCTCCCGGGATTAGTGCGAGATGACCCTGCTCCCGTCTGACACGGAGTGTCAGACAAGGGATATTTCCGACCGTTGCCCTCCCGGGCTATCAGAGTACGCCAGGATCCGGAGGAGGCATGTGATATCTCGGTCTCTGCTACAGTCCACATCCGATGTCAACCTGAAGGGCAGTCAAAACATTACAAACTGTGAGTGGACAAAACAAGAGTTTATAAAAACATTTTAACGAGAAGACATTTGTACCCTCCACTAAAAAGCATGCATGCATTCGAAAACCATTTATCCAAAACAAACCATATGTGGGACTAAGCCCAAAGCAGATATAAACTAAGGTCGAAAGGACCACAATAAAAACGACCATACGGGCCACTGCCCAAATCCATAAAGGACTCGGCCCCAAACCATAAAGAAACCAAGTACACGAGCCACTGCTCAAATCCTGTGCACACCTGTACACACCACATATCATATATCATATATACATCACATACATATATATAAGTCACACAACCAATCCTGTCACGGTATCCAAAGCCACGCGCGCGCTACCCGGGTCTCAATCCGAGTCATCTCAAAGTCAAGATCAATGTCCGTAGACCACTGACCCTACCCGAGGTAATAGTAATAATAGCCTTCCTGAGAGTAAGGAACCCAACTGGGGGGTGACTCCACTCAGTCGGTGCTCCGTGACTACTCCGGGGTCCACCCAGGCCAACGACCCTCCCCGGAGGAGATAGTAGAACATGTAAAGGAAGGTAGACGAACATATATATACATAACATAAACATTCATGACCGGTTCCCCTGAACCGTCATGATCCATAATATCCATAATCAGGTAACATGCCGGTTCCCATAAACCGTCATGTACCGTAATAACCAACAAGGGTTCATGCCGGTTCCCATAAACCGTCATGAACCATGATACCATAGCAAGGGTTCATGCCGGTTCCCATAAACCGTCATGAACCTGGGAATCCATTTAAGGTTCCCTGACCTGAAATCAAAACCGTAAAGTGACTGGGTCTCGTACCCGAACATAGGACACCAACTGGGCACCGTGCCCGGAATCTGAGGTCATATGCCCGAGACAAAACCAAATGGGTCTCATACCCGAGTTTATCATTTTGAAATCCAACTTCAGTTCATTTAAATCAATAAAGAAACACAGACCCGTATAAGCACCGTATAAGGCCGAAACCTCGAAATACGTGTTTATACGTAACCACATACAAATGCACCCATGGCATCATCAAACAAGTAATAAAACATATAATAAACATTTATGCATGCACCAATTTAGAAAACAAGGTCCACTCACAGACCGTCCGAGCTGCCGCCTCGATTTGCGTGCCATACGGCTCCCCGAGCCGATCACCGTCACCGGGACTCCCAAACCTGTCCAAATCGTAATAGAAGGTTACTAACTACTTAATTAACCTCCTACCAAAGCCCCGTAATTTTCCCGTATTTTTAACTATTTTTAATCCTGAACCTAAACCTTCCGATGCCCCGAAACATATCGAAACGGTGTCCGATCGACACGAAACCAGTCTCAAAATGTTCGTTACATCGAATAGATGATTTCATATGTTGAAACCTTCCTCAAATTCCCTGCCACGCGCCCTCACGCGCCGCCTGAAGTGGCTGCGCGTGGGAGCCACGCGCCGCTACAGTGCATCCCCTTCCTTCGATCGAACCGGTCCGAACCGACCGGTCCGGTCCGTCCCCTGCAACTGGACCGGCGTAACCGGTCCAGGTCTCCGACGCCCTCATTTTCGGTCCGATTTCTTCCATTCCAATTTCTAAATTTCTATTTTCTCATTTCCAATCTATCCTAATCAAGAAACCTAGGAAAAACTACCCGAAACCCCTTGGTTCGAAATGAACCTCACGGTCCCTGTTTTTCTGATCATCCCACACGGCTGCTCAGCCGTCCCTAACCACCAAAACCTCACTAATCACCCCCTAGCAACTCAATGGACTCATTAAAATCATTAGAAATGAATCATAACATCAAAAATGTAAAAACGGATCAAAAGGGCCTCACCGTGAACCTCACGGGTTCTTGTCCCTCTCGCCGCCGTGGATGGCGGTTCCGGCCGCCCAGCCACCTCCTCAGTCCCCTCTTCCATCCCTGGTTGCTTGAATGAAGAATGGATGGGTTTTGGGTTGCACAGATGGAAGGAATGGGATCGGGAAAATAGTTGGAGGAAAATGGAAAACTGGATGCACGGTTGAGTGTTTTGGTGCATGAGTGGGTGAGGTTGGCCAGTGGATGGGTGACAAGTGTCACTCATCCATTGGTTGCTGAAAAGTAACTGGACCCACTAAAGACAAACTGCACTTTTTGTCTCGTAAAACGTGCCGTCGTGAATAGTAACCGGGAACTTCCGTGAACCGTAACTTCGCCGTCGAACATCCGAATTCGACGTGCCGCCTGTCTACGGATTCGTATCGTCCTTATCTACATAACGGTCTTCGGCCCTCGGCCATCGGACCTCCTGGTCAAAAAGTCAACTTTTGACCTCCTATTCACCCAAATTACCAAAATGCCCCTAAACTTCCGAACGTCATAACTTCTTCTACGAACATCGGAATTGAACGTGCCACCTGTCTATGAACTCGTGACGTCACGAACTACGTCACGGTCATCGGTCAAAGTCCATTTGACCGACCGATTAAAAAGTCAACGTTTTGCCACCACCAAGGGCAAAACGGTCATTTCGCACCGTTCGTCCGATTTCGCTCTACTAATCACGGATTAGCCTCACTAATCGTGATTAGTCACTAATCTAATCATGGAATTTGGGACGGGTCGTTACATGAACGGAGAGTAAACGGCGACGGGGAAAACCAGTTTCTGATCATCGAGGTAAGCCTTCGATCCAGCCCTTGTTTAATGATTTTGTTTAGTTAGAACCCTTTCTGGGTTTGAGACAGTCACACAGGAACACACTAGAGCTAAAATGGTTGGGAATTGAGGGATTGGTGACCGGGTCAGATCGCGGGTCTGATCGACCCAGTTGCAGAGAAATGGGCAGAGAAGACGCACTGTAGCAAAACACTGTTTACCGCGCAATGTAGCAAAACACTGTTCACCCGCGATTTTTAACAAAACACTGTTCATCGCGACTGTAGCAAAACACTGTTCATTGAAGGTTTAGGTTATGTTTTAAATTAAAATTTAATTTTCGGAAAATTGTGGGAAATTGATATGATATACATAGTGTCATTATTGACCATTTATGATGTTTTTTGGGCAGGATTCAAAATTCCTGAAAAGTGTCAGAAATTACAGAATCGCGTGCAGTTTGGAAAACGAGCAGTTTTGGACGGTGCGCGCTTGCATCGGTAGGCTAGATCACGTTCAATGTGACTCTTGCTAGTACCACAAATATGCTTGCTACGTGGTGAACGGAGTTTGGCTGAACAGTCGACGGGGATTTGGCGGCGACTGAATGCACTAGCGGGCGTGACTAGTGAGCATTGGTAGGCTGGATCACATTCACTGTGACTCTTGTTAGTACCACAAATATGCTCGCTATGCGTCAAGGTGCCGAGAGACCCAACAAACTTGCTTTGTGGAAGCGTGGCGGTTCTTGTTGCCTTAGTCCATTCCGAGGGAAAAATATGGAGTTTGAGAAACCCGAAGACTTCAAGGAGTGGAAGGCTCACAATCAAATTGCTTTTCCAGACGATGTTTTTGTGGAGCTTGGCGACAGATGTTCTTCCATGAAGGCTCTTAAGCATGAGAGAGGAAAAAACCCTGTCGGCGGTCAGCTTTCTCGGACCTGAGGATTGCCTCACACTTCCACTCGTCACGTCGAAAACGGAGTTCGGATGCGAACGTTACGGGTCATGGAAGGCTAGGGGCAAAATGGTAATTTGTCGAACCAGGGGCAAAATGGTCTTTTAACCTTGATCAGACAATGACACCTGTCTTTTGTCTTCTTCTTGCCCCAGATAACATGGAATCCGGTTTTGGGGAAAATAATACTCACCTTTAATTAAGGGTAATTGTAATCATTTTGTCCAAATTGATCCGTGATATCCCACTGTCTCACCGTCATTGTACAATTTAAAAGCTTAAGGAACTGAATTGAGAGAGAGGAACTCGAGGGACTGAGAGAACTGGGTGTAGTCGGAGTTCGAAAATTCAGAAAATCAAGGGAAATTCGAATTCGAATTTGTGAGCTAGGAGAAGGGAAATTGTGTAACAACCCGTCCCGAGAACCGAGATTAGTAGACTAATTAAGGTGTGATTAGTGAGGTTAAGCGGCGGTTAGGTGGTCCTGATATGGTCATTAGCGTAGAATGACGATTTTGCCCCTGGTCCGGGCAAAAAATTGACTTTTAATTTGGATGGTTCAATGGACTTTGACCGGTGACTAGGACATAGTTTAGGACGTCACGAATCCGTAGGCAGGTGGCACGCCCGATTTCGACATCCGAGGAGGAAGTTGTGATGTTCGGACGGTTGAGGGCATAACCGTAATTTGAGTAAATTAGGGGGAATAGTTGACTTTTTGTGTAATCGGGTTTTGGTAAGTTGACCTAGAATGGTTAGATAGTTCTTGTCATCCTGAGTTCGATGACAGGCGGCACGCATTCAACGGACTTACGGTGTGGGAGTTACGGGTCTAGGAAGTTAGTGGCAAAACCGTAAAAATGAGTTAAAAAGAAGGGTATTTTGGTCTTTGTGGCACATTGGGATTTGTGCACAGAGGAAAGGAATGGACGGCTGGGATTGGGCCAGGTGGGAGTGTGTGGTGTGGATTGTGACATGTGGCATGTGTATAGAGGATTCTGGTGGAATCCTGTGCATTCACGGCCCAATTAATTGGGGTGCACCCGTGCTATGCATTCTTGTGCTTCGACACACAGAGAGAAACAGAGGGAGGAAATTGAGAGAATTGGAAGGCTGATTGTGGTGGCTGGTGAGTTTGTGAGTGTGTGAGGGAGATTAGAGAGTGAGAGAGAGCTGTTGAGACGGTTGGGAGGTGAGGAATCGTGGTATGTGCGAGTGGGGAGCCACGGGAACCAGGGAGGAACTCAGGGGTAAAAACGGAGAAGACTGAGGGCTTGTGGTGGTGCGGTGGCCGTGTACGGTGCAACGAAGATCGCAGTGGTGTCGTGAGGGCTGTGTGGAGTCGACCAGCCCCGGAGGAGCTCACGGCGGCAGCAGGAGGCAGGTAATTTCCTCATCCCCATTTCGGTACTCTGTTTTTCCGTTGAGGTTCAACGTGAAAGTCGTGGGTCTAGGGTGAGAGTCGAGGGAATTGGAGGTCAGGGCGAGGTTCAGGAGAGTCCTAGGCGTCGACTAGGATGGTCGCCGTGATGGGGAGGTACACGGCGGAGCTCAGACGACGGCAGACACTCTGGTGCTCTGTTTTGCCGTGATGTTCGAACCCAAAGTCGTGACGATTGGGGCTGAGTCGAAGGTCTAGGAGGGTTGGTTTAGGTTCAATGAGGTTCAGGGAAGAGTTTGGTGAAGCCACCGTGAAGGGTGGTGAGCTAGGTGGCTGGATCGTGAAACAGGGGTTGTTGGCCGTCTGGTTTCGAGCTTCAGTCGACGGGATTGAGGCGGTGTCGAGGTCTGAGGAGCTGTGGAATGGATAGATTGGAACTGGACGAAGCTTTAGGTGAAGAAAGGGAAGGAAATCGTGCAGGCACGGCGGTGAACCGCTGACGCCGGTCTGAGTTGCAGACCACTGTGGTGAACCGGGTTTGTCTGAGGAAGACGGTGCACTGTAGCAGGCGCGTGAGGGCCACGCGCAGCCACTTTGGGCGGCGCGTGGGGGCACGTGCGGCGGCGATGGGGAAAACGGTCAACATAGTTTTTGGTCTAGGAGTTGTTGTGAGTTCAATGGAGTTGGTTTCGGGTCAATCGGAAGTCGTTTGAGTTTAGTTCTGCGAGGGTGAAAGTTTAGGGTCCCGGGTTCTTACGTTTAGGATTCGGGGAATTTTGAGGAAATTTAGGTGAACCTTCGTAGACGTGTTAGTGACGTAATTTGACGGTGATTGACAGGATCGGGATTTCCCGAGGAAGCCGAGGAACGTGCTGGACGTTCGGGACGCGAGTAGGGCTCAGTATTGTGAGTGGACCCTTTCCTTAAACTCGAACATGCATAACTGCTTTTCTAGAATTGTTTTATATCTGTGATTTCATGCTTGTTGGATTTATGATGTGGTTTTATATAATTGCATGGTTTTCGAGAAATAACTATTTGACACGTTTTACGAGAAATGCTTGATTTCTGATTATGATGTCATGGTTTTTGGATTTCAAACAATAAATGGTTTTCAATGATTATAAAGGGGTTTTGGAACATGATTTCGATGATCAAGGTTTTTGGTTTTAGAATCGGATTTCGGAAAGCGGAATTGGTTTTAAAGTTGAAACGTGGATTCCGGATTTGGGTTCGGAATGACGGTTCTGGATGCCGGAAGGGTATCGGACCAGTGATTTCGAATTCGGGTTTGGATGTGGATTGGTAAATGGTTTTCAAATGATTTTGGGATTGGATTTGTTGGATCTGGATATTGGGTTTAAAGACCCGGATATATGTGACGGGGGACCGGCCTGATTGGGTTTAAAGACCCGGATTGAGTTTAAAGACTCGGGAGTTTAAAGACTTGGATATATTGATTTTCCCCCGTAGGCCTTGAGTTTAAAGACTCGGGAGTTTAAAGACTCGGATATGATTAAGGCCTGGATTGAGTTTAAAGACTCGGGAGTTTAAAGACTCGGATAGGTCCAGCAGGTTTGATCGGAAAATGATGATTTGATGTTTATGGTTTCTGATACGGGTTTCTGATTCACATGCTGTGGTTGTTCTAACTGTTTTATAGTGTTTCAGTTTCTTATGATGTTTTATGAGAATTGATTTATAACTGTGTTAATCACTGTTGGTTATGCATGTGGTTTTCAAAACGGAGGGTTAAACTCGGTTTTCTGATAAATGGTTTTAGAACTTTTCTTTTATGGTCCACTCACATTTTCTGTTTTAAATTGCCCTCCAGGTTGTGGAGCTAGCGCGGGGTCTTGACGTCGAGGCAGAGTCCGAGGCATAGAAGTGACGTGAGGGATCCCGGAATAGTCTAAAGTCTTTCGTATGCGTGCAATTTATTGGTTTTTAGTTCCTTGTATTTTAGTACTATGCTCTGTAACGAAACTTTGGGATATTTTGTTTAACTACTCCTGCGTCTGACTGGGTTTGAGTGAGTTTTACCTTAGGGGTTATGTCGGGGAGTCAGACGGGAGCGGGATTTACCTCGGGTTTCGAGGTGAAACCGGGGTGGGTCCTGACAAATTGAGGATTGAATTAAGCTCCTGGGATCAAAACGAAACTCCCTGCAACAAAAACGAAGAGGAATCGTGTCGAATTGGGGAAAAATAGAAGACGGGGATTTGGCGGTGACTGAGTGCTCTTGCAGACGTGACTAGTGAGCATCGGTAGGCAAGATCACATTCACTGTGACTCTTGCTAGTACCACAAATATGCTCGCTATGCGTCAAGGTGCCGAGAGACCCAGCAAACTTGCTCTGTGGGAGCGTGGCGGTTCTCGTGACCTAAATCCATTCCGAGGGAAAGATATGGGTTCTGAGAAGCCTGAAGACTTCATGGAGTGGAAGGCTCGCAATCAAATTGCCTTCCAAGTGATGTTCTCGTGGAGCTTGGCGACAGATGTTCTTCCAGAGTTCCGGGACATGAGCCGGCTACTCTCTCCATGAATGGCGGGAGGCTTTCAGACATCCCGATCAAGGAGTGGTTGAGCGCTCTATTGTGCTTGAAAAGATCCGTTGTTCAGAAGAAGAATGATAAACAAGGACCTATTGGTTCTTGGAAGAAAAAAGTATGCCGAGCAACTTCTTTCCTAACCTATAAGCATACCGAGCAACTTCTTTCCTAACCTATCTGCTCTGGTCCCGCGAAGGGCCTGCAGAAATGGAAAGTTATGTTGTTGATGTGAGATTGCGATAACTTAAGAAAACTTGAGGTCCTAATTTCACATCGGAAGCCAAAATGGGCGAGTTGGAGATGAGCCGTGCAGAGAGGATGCTAATAGAAAATGAGCGAGATACTGCTCGAGATGAGTTCTCCCTGCTGCGCAGAAATTTTGTAGGACTCAGAAGGCTTTGATGCTTCGATGACGAAGGCTTGGATTCTTTGCAGGGCGAAGGCTTGGATGCTTCGATGACGAAGGCTTGGATGCTTCGATGATGAAGGCTTTTAGGTGCTTCGCATGGCGAAGGCTTAGATGCTTCGCAGGGCGAAGGCTCGAATGTTTCGATGACGAAGGCTTTGGATGCTTTTATGACAAAGGCTTAGGTGCTTCGCGTGGCGAAGGCTTAGATGCTTCGTTGACGAAGGCTTAGGTGCTTCGCGTGGCGAAGGCTTAGATGCTTCGCAAGGCGAAAAACTCGGATGCTTCGATGACGAAGGCTTAGATGCTTCGATGACGAAGGCTTTGGATGCTTTGATGACAAAGGCTTAGGTGCTTCGCGTGGCGAAGGCTTAGATGCTTCGATGACGAAGGCTTAGGTGCTTCGCGTGGCGAAGGCTTAGATGCTTCGCAAGGCGAAAAACTCGGATGCTTCGATGACGAAGGCTTTGGATGCTTTGATGACAAAGGCTTAGGTGCTTCGCGTGGCGAAGGCTTAGATGCTTCGATGACGAAGGCTTAGGTGCTTCGCGTGGCGAAGGCTTAGATGCTTCGCAAGGCGAAAAACTCGGATGCTTCGATGACGAAGGCTTGGATGCTTCGATGACGAAGGCTTTTTACACTAGAGAGAATAAGCTTTGAAAATTGTACATGGTGAACAAATCAATTTTTCGATCTCATTTCATTGATACTTGAATTTAGAAGACAACTTGAAAAGCAAAATTGAAAAGCTCCATAGAATTTTATGTCTCTCTAATGTTGACTTGCGTCTAGTTGATGCGGATCACCTTTGAAGCTGGTTCGTTTGGCTCTTTGTTCTCCATGTGATTTACAGTCTTCATTTTGATGTAGTCTGTACAATGCCCCTCCCTCAGGAGATTTCGGAGATATCTTTCGAAAGATATACATGTGCTGATATTGTGCCCATAACATTCATGATAGGCGCACCATTTGGTTTTATCAGCATTCTCTTGATTGCCTTTGACTGGCTCCGGCTTCTTAAACCATAGCTTGTTCTTAATTTCATTGTGGATCTGATGGGCTGGTAAAGATAAATGCAAGTTAGGCTTCCCCATAACTGGCGTTTGGGAGTGTTGCCCCGCCTTTCGCTTGTTGAGCTTTCCAGTCACAGACTTTCCATGGGGTTCATCCTCATTGGAGGCCTTTTCACTAGTCCCGGAATGGTCATGAGTATGAGCGGAGCTCTTCTCGTCCTCCCAACTTGCATGTCGCTCTGCTAGCGAAAGTATTTTGGAAAGACTTCGCGCATTGCTCATGACGATGTCCCCGTAAAGCTGGCTGTCTCGAGGGAGTCCTTGCTTGAATGCCATTGCCGCAACAAGGTCATTACAGCCGATAATGCGAGATTTCTCCTCACAAAATCATTGTATGTATTGTCGCAGAGTTTCTTTTGCTCTCTTTTGGACAGAGAAAAGATGGTCATCTTTCACCTCGATTGTCCGAAGTTGTGCATATTCTTTTACAAATGTCAAAGCCAACTCTTCGAAGGACTCAATCGACCTCGAGGGGAGATGATTGAACCAAGTATTGGCTTGGCCTTGAAGGGAAGCTTGAAAAACTTTGCACATGAGCGCATCGTTAGACCTGTGGGGGATCATGACTCCTCGATAATAATTTATGTGTTTTACTGGGTCGGAGGCTCCTTTGAATGGAGTGAAGTTTGGCGTTGCGAACCTCTGGGGGAATGGTTCCTCCTCAACATCCCTTATAAAGGGCGTAGAGAGCCGTATCTGGCGACGTAGATCGTCCTCTAGATCGCCACCTTGTTGAGCACGAAGGTGCATGTCCAGCATTTTTTGAACATCATTAGCCTGCAACGCTCCTTGCTGAGGCGATGAGTCCCTTTTTGCTAATCGTTGAGAACCTCTTTGAGCTTCTCCCCCTGATCTCTGGGATCGTGCAGGGGAGTAGGCTTCATCTTCCCCTTTACTGCCGTGGGCAGATCGTTTAGGGTTTTTGTATAGAGCTCGAAGTTGCCGCCTGCTCCCATGTGAGTGTTGTGAGCGCTCTGCCCGTGAAGTCGCCCCAGTCTTACCTCCTAGCCGTTCACGTACTAACGGCTTTAGGCGTTGTGGGCTTTTCACTCGATGAGCGTGACTTTCTTCTCCAGAGTCGCCTAGCGAAGTATCTCGTGACATTGTTTGGCAGCGGACCTGCTCTTTCCCAGGACGTCTTTGGGCATTCTCTTGTCTTCCACGTGACGTGGATCGTCTGTCCTGCTCCTGGATTGGTCTCCTTGCTAGGAGTTGCTGCAAGAGCTCTGACTGAAGTTGAACTTGTTTGCTTAACCCTTCAACTTGCTGCGCCAAGTTGTCCTGTGGAGGTTGGTGACGACTTCTCCCTGAGATGTCATGACACCCGTCCAGAAAGTCCTTTAGGACCATGTTTGTTGTGAGTTGATCATGTCGTGATGCATTTCCTATCAACCTCTCGTTTTCTTGTTGTAAAGTCGAAGTTCCTTCCCCTAGCGCGGGTACTTGGTTAGCTGGAGAGGGAAATGCTCCAAAACTGAAGGTTGGCCTCCCTTCGAGTGTCTCAATGGGCGCTTCTATGGACACACGCCTGAGTTGAGCTGGGCGTTTCTCCGGAGTTTCTATGTGAGCTTCATTCCTCGTCTGAGCTGTTGAGGCAGAAACACCTTCTCCGGCTGACTGAACGGATCGACGAACCTTAACCATGCTGATTCGAAGAATGTTGAGTTGGAAAGCTGTTGATGGATAATTTGAACAACGTTCAGAATCTTCGAACAATGTCGATGAACGACGAACGAAGGGAGATGAACGATGAACAAACGTTCAAAATCTTCGAACAATGTCGATGAACGACGAACGAAGAAAGATGAACGATGAACGAATTCTTGATGAGTGATGAACAACGTTCAAAATCTTCGAACAATGTCGATGAACGACGAACGAAGAAAGATGAACGATGAAAAAAATCCTGATGAGTGATGAACAACGTTCAAAATCTTCGAACAATGTCGATGAACGACGAACGAAGAAAGATGAACGATGAACAAATGAGAGAGCTTCTTCTGAGTATATCTCAATAGCTCTCAATGAAAGCACCAATTGTTGAATCAAAGATTGAACCCGCCGCGAAAAGTCCTCACAATTCCTGCAAACAGCAAACAATTAGCTATCGTTGCCTCGATCGATTTACCCGGGGGGTTGTTTGACCAAGAACACTCTGATGCTTAAGTTAGCTTTGAGAGAGGAAAAAGATATACTTCGAAGCGAAGAATCAACGTACCTTGAAATGAAATGTGCCTTGCTATTTATAGGAAAATCTTGGGAGCCTTGGAGCGTTCTGATTGGTCGGTTGAATATTTAATTAGTAAATAATATATTATTATTAAATATTATTTAATAATTGTAATGATGGCTCATCATGATAGTAATGATATTTATTGTATTTTAATATTAATATTAATTATCCATTATTAAGAATAACGATAATTAACTCTCGGAGAGAATATCAATCTTATGGAGATTTTAATCCGATCAAATATCGTATTTAACTGGTAAATAGATTATTTAATGTGCGGGTGTTTTTCAAATGATCAGCGTTATTGCCAAGGGCAATTTGGTCATTTTTGGGAATGACGGGACACATGGCAGCTCAATAATTTTTGGATGATTTTGGGTTCCACATATGTCATGCCAATTTATGTTAACAGAAAACACGTGTGATCGTTTAGAAGGATATCATGAGACTTATTCTATGTGTAGTTTACATATTTTAAGCGTCACTTAAAGAATGTAGAAATAAAAGCACAAATGGAGGCCAATGATTATGTATCAACTCAATAATTAACAACAGATGAAAAAAAAAAAATTGATGGATTATTGTGACAGAATTGGTGGATTTTTGGTGACTCGTGCTCGTGCACATGGGCAGCTGAAGAACAATGAATAAACTAATTACGTACTCTATTTACCGAAAATGATAGGTTAACAATAATTTTGATTGCTGATTGCAAGAATGACTACGCCCAAACTACGCATTAAATTAAACATGTAATCTGAGTGTTATGCAATTTAAACCCTTTTTGTGTAGATGTAGTATTGGTAAATAGGGATCGTTCTTAACCGGGGAAATTAGGGAACATTAATAATGTGTTAGTGGGAAATGAATAAAAGAATAATGAATAAAAGAATTAAATAATAAAAGAATTAAATCATCAAAGAACTAATAAATTAAAGAATAGATGAATAAGAGAATAAAGAAATAAAAGAATAAAGAATTAAAAGAATAAAAGAATAAAAGAATAAAGAATAAAAAGAATCAAAGAATAAAAGAATAAAGAATAAAAAAGGATCAAAGAATAAAAGAATAAAATAATAAAAGAATAAAGAATTAAAAGAATACAAGAATAAAAGAATAAAGAATTGAAAAGGGGGGTTTTGAAAAAGAGTTGTAAATATAAAATAAAGAAAACAAGTAAAAATAATTAAATACTTAATTCTACTTCTACTTTAACCTTTGTACTAGTGAACTTTCTTCAAACACATATTTTTACCAACACTCTAACATCATGCTCATATTGAACCAATCACGAAATCATACCTTAATCATCTCAAATACATGCATACATTTTTCATATTATAAATGCACCGAACAGCGGATTATTACTTACAATATGATTCACCTTAAGTAAGTGATTTAATGCGCCGAACAGCGATCAAACATTAAATCTCTTCAACTCTATTCTAAATGCCCCGAACAGCGGATCAACATTTAGTTTCGAATTGAAGTTCAAGTACTAAAACATATGAAGTAAAAGAAACTCAAAAAGTAAAACACATGGAGATTGCATTCTTACTTACAAATGTTAGAAAGAAAATACCAACACATATATTGAATTATAAGTAAAACCAATAACAATAACAAGAATTTAAGTAGAGAAGTATGGATTTTCACAAGAATCACCGAACAGCGGCAGGAAACTTGTGAAGATGGAAGAAGAAATACGAGGAATTCGGTCTTAAAACTCTTGAATTGCCTTAGAATTACTTGGCCTAGGTATTTCTTAAGGAAAGCATAAAAATGTGTTTAAGAGATCTCAAAGAAATATCACAAGAACAAAGTAAAGAAGAAATGAAATTAAGAAAAATAAAAAGAACATAAATTAAGAACAAGAATTAAAAGAAAGCTAATTAATAAGAAAATCTACAAGAAGTTAAAATGGTCCCCAAAAATGTCTATCAAAAGAGAGAAACAAAAGAACTAACTAAGAACTAGAACTAAGAAAAATGAAAGAAATGGAAGAATGAAACTAATTGGGGACTCCCCAAATACATGAAATGACCTCCCTATTTATAGGGGGGAAAAGCTAATTACACTAAAAAAAATAAATAAAAACAAATAAAAGTTATAATAAAAATATTAAAAAGTGAAATGATGAGATTGGGTGGTGTTTGTGGGGAAAAGATGTAGAAAAAACAAAAGAAATGTTGCTGGAAATGGGCTGTCAGAAACAGCTGAAAAAGGGCCAAATATTCGGTGGGCGCGTGCTGGAAGGGGGATGGTGGGCCGGCAGGCATGCGCTGGAAAGTGAGAGGCTGGTCGGCAGGCGTGAGCTGGGGAGCAGATCCTGTCGTCGGTAGGCGCGCGCTGAAGAGAAGAACTGCGCTTCGGCAAGCGCGCACCGAAGGAAATTGTGGGGCTGGGGAGGCGGGTTGCGCCTGGGCTGCAGCTCTGGGCTGATGTAATTGGGCCGCACGGGCTGGCGCATTGTGGGCTGGATTTTGTTTTTTTATTTTTTTCTTTTTCTGTTGGGCTGGGCTACACAAACAAAATGAAATTTAATTAATTTAGTAATATTTCACCGAAATTCGTCCATAATATTTTTCGTTAAAATTCCGATCGAGACGATTCTTTCGCCAAAATACTCCAAATTACAAACTTTATTTATTTAAACAAAAATAACACAAAATAAATTATTTTATCTATTTATTTATTATTTTAATATTAAAAGCTAAGTAAAAAGGGTATAAAATAATATAAAATAATGCTTATTTGAGGACCTATCAAATACCCCCACACTTAAACTTTGCTAGTCCCTAGCAAATACTAAAATTAAACTACGAATTCAAAATAAGTAAACCATTAACCATTTGTCTCAATATTTCATTATTACAATCATGGCATAAAAGATTTTCACTTAAAGCGTTTAAGCATATGGAATTCAAGAGTTAATACATTGTAACAAAATGCTTCAACAAGTATGATAATGAGTAAATGTGGTGAAATGGATCTCAACATGAATAAAACAAGTATGAATCAACTCACAAGGATATGCACTCATAAGTTCACTCAATTTGTGAGGGTTTGTATTTGCACTCAAAGTATGTGAGAAATACTCACATAATCGAAATGAAGTACTTTTGCAAAATCTCAAACAAACACCTCAATATAAAAACAAAACATACTTGCACAAATGAACCAAAACCATAAGCTTACTCAAGTGATTGACTCCACTAATCAAAATTTACCATCTTAAGGATCATAAGGTCTTTACGAAGGTTGTAATGGGGCTAAGTTTAGAGGCAAGGAATATATAGGACAAGTGGTGCTCAAATTCGTTCCAAGACTCAAAAGACTCCCAAAACGTATCATAGCTTCCCAACCTTAGTGCAATGATGTCAGTAATCCATCCTTTCAAACATAGGCCTAATTTCATCATGTTGGGCCTCATAGTCATTCTTTGTGTCGGATTTACAAATGTAAGGGACTTAACTCAAACATTACATAACCAAACCTTATTACCTTGATCGAGACTCAACCTTTTTTTTTTTTTTTTTTTTTGATTTTTTTTTTATATCAAGGTAATAACATGTGTCAACAATACAATAAAGCTTGAGTCGGTAAATCCAAATAATTCACATAAAAGTCTTCCAACATCATTATTTTCTCCTTACACAATCTTTATATCTTCAACCGAGTCCTTGGAACAAGGGTAAATGATGTCTATACTATGCTCAAGTGTTTAGATAATCATGGTGATGAAAGAAAGGCTTAATGTGGGCTCAAAAGGGTTAAAACTAAGGGGGTCGCAACTTGTGCGCACAAAATAGGGAACATGGATGTTTGAATTTGTGGTGTTAACCCTAATGCCTTAATCATTTCCAAAATCAGAGAGTTTATTGACTTAAAAGCTTTGAAAATCACATAAAATAAGTTCTAGTACTCTAGAGTTCATTAAAATCTATTGCAAGTAGTTATGAGGCATATGTATATCAATTTAAACAAAGAACTTATGAATCACTCATCAAAGATGTATATAAAGTTCTAAAGCTCACATAAGGTTCATATGATTCATACTTATCTTATTATGCTCGTTTATGTACCAATTTACATGCATTATCTTCAAGTTATAACACTTAATCACAAAATATTAACAAACAAATTCAAGTTGTAGTGATTATCTTTATGGCCATAACATATTCATTTCTGTTCATTTATATCATTGACAAGTTAAATGGCAACCTAAGACTCATAAAAACACTAAGTTAAAACAGAAAGATTCAAGAAAACAATAATATATATATTTTGAATTTTTTGAATTTTTTTTTTAAACGAATTTCTCTTTTAAAAATTTTTTTCACATTTTTTTTTTTGAATTTTTTTTAAAAACAAATTTTCTTTAATTTTTTTTTCAACAATTAAAATTGTAAACCATTCCCCCACACTTAAATTCTACATTGTCCTCAATGTAGGAAAATACGAAGTAATTAAACATAGAATCAAAGTAAGGAAGATGATTTACGAAAATAATAGGAAAACACTAAATAAACAAAATAAAAGAGAGTGAAGGGTAGAGGATAGCAAATCTGTATTGATGACTCCTTCACATCCCGGGAACACATTGGGTTGCCTCCCAACAAGGGCTTGAAGTTTAACGTCCATCCAGCCTAGACAGAGATGCAAGTTAGTTAGTCAGAGATGTACGTTAATTAAGAATGCAAGTTAGATATGCAAATTAAAGTTAATGATGCAATGTGAGTTAAAGATGTAAGTTAGAGGAAGATTGCAATGCAAGTTAAACTAAATATGCAAGTGAAGTTAAAAATGCAAGTTAAATGAAAGATGAAATGCAAGTTAGAATGAAAGATGCAAGTTAGTTAAACGAAAGATGCAAGTTAACTTTGTCATGACAAATAATGTAAATTAAGATATAAACAATATTTACATGTCGGGGGAAGTCAAAGATATATATGGTTCACATAGCCTCAAAGTTTAAATGGAGACTTATACGTCCGTGCGGCCCAAGTAAATATCTTGGATTAATTCAACTGTTTGGGCAACTTCAAAAGTGACCAGGTTAGAAAGAATACACATAAGAGGCAGGGCTATTTTCTTAGACCCAAAACCCGTTATGAGTACCGTCTCTTGTCCTAGACATCACCCTCGAAAATTTCTTACTCCAGAGGAATTAGGATGACTCAAGTGTTAACAATTACCGTGGGTGAGAGTTAACAAAAGAGTCATCGCCGATAAAGATCAAAATCTAAACTTCGAAGCACAAGTGATCTACATATAGCTGAGACTAATGCATGAATGCAATAACTATTTACAAGTATGTTTTTTATGCACAATTTACAAATATAACATGACAATTTACGTATGAACAATTTATACAAGTATGAACAATTTATACAAGTATGAACAATTTATTTACAAGTATGGTTTTATTCACAAGTAATGATATTTACAAAACAATTTCTCATTAACAAACTAACATAAGTATAAGATTTATTTAACAATTTAGATTTATACTAACACAAAGTGAAGATAAATGAATATTTTTACGAATAAATGAAGAACAAGAAATTTTTTATTTTTTATTAATTAATTTTTTTTCTGAATTTAAAAATTAAATAAATGAAGAAAAAGAAATTTTTTTAATTTTTAATTTTTTTTTACGAATTTTATGTTTTTTTTAATTACAAATAAAAATAAAAATAAGGAAAAGTGAATATTTACCATAAGCATTTATGAACAATTAAAAAGAATGAACATTATGTACAAGTATGAACAAGAATAATATAACAAGTAAGAAAATTATAAACAAATATAAATGAAAATCTATTATGAACAAGTATGCATGTATACTATGAAATATAAAAGTTATGAACAAGTATAAAAGGTAACAAGTAACATATATACAACATTTATTTACAAGTATGAATTAACACTAACATAAAGCTAAGATAAGATTTTTTTTTATTATTATTTTC
Organism: Prinsepia uniflora; assembly: GCA_032719365.1. NCBI lineage: Eukaryota > Viridiplantae > Streptophyta > Magnoliopsida > Rosales > Rosaceae > Prinsepia > Prinsepia uniflora. Next base: position 73,905,802 of record CM064871.1, read on the forward strand.
AAATTTTTTATTTATTTCGATTTTTTTTTTAATTTAAATTTAAATTTTATCAAGACATAACCAAATAAATAATTACATAAGAATAAAATAAGTGTAATCAAAAAGTTAATGGAATAAAAAGTTAGTGGAATAAAAAGTTAATGGAATAAAATTAATGGAATAAAAGTTAATGGAATAAAAAGTTAGTGGAATAAAAAGTTAGTGGAATAAAAAGTTAATGAATAAAATTAATGGAATAAAAGTTAATCGAATAAAAAGTTAGTGGAATAAAAAGTTAGTGGAATAAAAAGTTAATGAAATAAGTTAATGGAATAAAAAGTTAGTGGAATAAAAAGTTAGTGGAATAAAAAGTTAATGAATAAAATTAATGGAATAAAAGTTAATGGAATAAAAAGTTAGTGGAATAAAAAGTTAATGAATAAAATTAATGGAATAAAAGTTAATGGAATAAAAAGTTAGTAGAATAAAAAGTTAGTGGAATAAAAAGTTAATGAAATAAATTTAAAGTTAAAGGAATAAAGAAAAAGTTTATGGAATAAAATTAAAGTTAATGGATTAAAGAAAAAGTTAGAAAGTGTAAAGAAAAATAAAATAAATTAAAAGTAAGGAAAAATGAATATGTACAATATGCATTTATAACAAGTACAAATTAAATTAAATTATGAACAAGTATGATAGAATTTTAAATTTACATAAACAATTTGAATATGAACAAATATATAAAAAAAAATTATGAACATTTATGAACAAGTATAAATTAGAAACTATGAATAAGTAAAGTATGAACATTATAAACAAAAATAATAAGAACAAAAATAAGATGGATAAATAAAATATAAACAAGTAAGTAAATGTTATAAACAAATATAATATTAACAAAAGTAAAATTTATAAACAAGTATAATATGCACAATTTATATACATACACTAACAAATTAAAAATGATTTTCAATTTCCCCGGCAACAGCGCCAAAAATTGACTACGCCCAAACTACGCATTAAATTAAACATGTAATCTGAGTGTTATGCAATTTAAACCCTTTTTGTGTAGATGTAGTATTGGTAAATAGGGATCGTTCTTAACCGGGGAAATTAGGGAACATTAATAATGTGTTAGTGGGAAATGAATAAAAGAATAATGAATAAAAGAATTAAATAATAAAAGAATTAAATCATTAAAGAACTAATAAATTAAAGAATAGATGAATAAGAGAATAAAGAAATAAAAGAATAAAGAATTAAAAGAATAAAAGAATAAAAGAATAAAGAATAAAAAGAATCAAAGAATAAAAGAATAAAGAATAAAAAAGGATCAAAGAATAAAAGAATAAAATAATAAAAGAATAAAGAATTAAAAGAATACAAGAATAAAAGAATAAAGAATTGAAAAGGGGGGTTTTGAAAAAGAGTTGTAAATATAAAATAAAGAAAACAAGTAAAAATAATTAAATACTTAATTCTACTTCTACTTTAACCTTTGTACTAGTGAACTTTCTTCAAACACATATTTTTACCAACACTCTAACATCATGCTCATATTGAACCAATCACGAAATCATACCTTAATCATCTCAAATACATGCATACATTTTTCATATTATAAATGCACCGAACAGCGGATTATTACTTACAATATGATTCACCTTAAGTAAGTGATTTAATGCGCCGAACAGCGATCAAACATTAAATCTCTTCAACTCTATTCTAAATGCCCCGAACAGCGGATCAACATTTAGTTTCGAATTGAAGTTCAAGTACTAAAACATATGAAGTAAAAGAAACTCAAAAAGTAAAACACATGGAGATTGCATTCTTACTTACAAATGTTAGAAAGAAAATACCAACACATATATTGAATTATAAGTAAAACCAATAACAATAACAAGAATTTAAGTAGAGAAGTATGGATTTTCACAAGAATCACCGAACAGCGGCAGGAAACTTGTGAAGATGGAAGAAGAAATACGAGGAATTCGGTCTTAAAACTCTTGAATTGCCTTAGAATTACTTGGCCTAGGTATTTCTTAAGGAAAGCATAAAAATGTGTTTAAGAGATCTCAAAGAAATATCACAAGAACAAAGTAAAGAAGAAATGAAATTAAGAAAAATAAAAAGAACATAAATTAAGAACAAGAATTAAAAGAAAGCTAATTAATAAGAAAATCTACAAGAAGTTAAAATGGTCCCCAAAAATGTCTATCAAAAGAGAGAAACAAAAGAACTAACTAAGAACTAGAACTAAGAAAAATGAAAGAAATGGAAGAATGAAACTAATTGGGGACTCCCCAAATACATGAAATGACCTCCCTATTTATAGGGGGGAAAAGCTAATTACACTAAAAAAAATAAATAAAAACAAATAAAAGTTATAATAAAAATATTAAAAAGTGAAATGATGAGATTGGGTGGTGTTTGTGGGGAAAAGATGTAAAAAAAACAAAAGAAATGTTGCTGGAAATGGGCTGTCAGAAACAGCTGAAAAAGGGCCAAATATTCGGTGGGCGCGTGCTGGAAGGGGGATGGTGGGCCGGCAGGCATGCGCTGGAAAGTGAGAGGCTGGTCGGCAGGCGTGAGCTGGGGAGCAGATCCTGTCGTCGGTAGGCGCGCGCTGAAGAGAAGAACTGCGCTTCGGCAAGCGCGCACCGAAGGAAATTGTGGGGCTGGGGAGGCGGGCTGCGCCTGGGCTGCAGCTCTGGGCTGATGTAATTGGGCCGCACGGGCTGGCGCATTGTGGGCTGGATTTTGTTTTTTTATTTTTTTCTTTTTCTGTTGGGCTGGGCTACACAAACAAAATGAAATTTAATTAATTTAGTAATATTTCACCGAAATTCGTCCATAATATTTTTCGTTAAAATTCCGATCGAGACGATTCTTTCGCCAAAATACTCCAAATTACAAACTTTATTTATTTAAACAAAAATAACACAAAATAAATTATTTTATCTATTTATTTATTATTTTAATATTAAAAGCTAAGTAAAAAGGGTATAAAATAATATAAAATAATGCTTATTTGAGGACCTATCAAAGAACAATGATTTTTAATATGAATTTTTAACAGACTACTTGAGAGTTGATTGGCATTGCTTCTCCTAAGTAATAAACAATAAGGAGAGGGAAGTGCAAAATCATATCACAACTCCTTGAGAAATATGTAGAAAATAAATAAAAATGGCGGATTTAAGTTAAATTAGTTGATTAAAATAGTCAATTTAATTATTTAGACATGAGTTATATATATATGATTCGTGACATTAATTTGTTTTGTTTTGAATTTAATGTAATTTGTAACCTTAGAATAATTTTTTTTGTTAATTAGGGAAACATATATCTGACGCACCATATTATATACACTTCAACCATGAAAACTCCGCTTCATGCCCTGGCCTTATCATGCAAAAATGGTTAATTAGGAACTATTAAAGTACTCGAGGAGTAGAACATCTGACCATGTTGATATTTATAGTTACATGCTCTAGCACTCCTCTTAAATCAACTCATCTACGCTTTTGTAAACTGGCCACATAATAACTCAAAAAGAATCGAAAGCAAAACTTGCTACGTCTCAAATTTGTGTCCTTACCACTTGGATCACTCCAGTTGGTTAGAACAAAAATTATTTTGGTGACGACTAGCTAGGTCATGATCACCTAATTTCGCAGAAATGAAGCACCTTTTTGTTGGTATGTACGGATCGAGAAGTCCTATATTGAAGTCCTACGTAGCATACTGAACCAAAGTTAATTAATTATTCAATTGCAATTAAGAAAAGATTAATCAGCCTTTGCCTGGTCAAACAGACAATATTGACCAAGCACACACTTCTCAGATTGACCATTTTTTGTTTGTCTATTTAAAGCCCCCTCGTTGCCTCCAATCTTCACACACAACTTCTCTCAAAACCCAAAATCATCTAGCTAAATTTCTCCTTATACGCACACAACGCCAGAAAAAATCATATATACCGTACGGAAATAAGCTGATACAATCGAAACAGTCTTAAAAATTAACTGAAATGGAGATCGTTGCAACTACATACTACGACAACCTGAAGAGGTACTGGAGGAGAAGAAGGTACCAGAGGTTGCATGGAGACAAGAAGAAGAAGATGAGGGTGGCTAGGTTTGGCAGCGCGGCCAACGGGACGAGCCCACGCCGGATTTGGAAGCTGAGGAGCGGCGTCCGGAAGCTGAGGCTGATGAAGTTTGTGACGTCACCGATAAAGTTGCTGACAAAGTTCCATGATGCATACGTTGAGTTGATGTATCGGATGGCCGGCAGCGTGGCAAGTGTGGGAGGGGGGTTTACGGGGAATAAGGTGGCCAAAGCTCAGGATCAGATTTCAATGGCTTCTTGTGGTGAGGAAGTTGATAGTAGACTGGTTTTGGAGATTTACAAGAGGCTCGCAGCTTCCCGCCAATTAGCTGCCTATTGATATATATATATATATATATATATGTATATCATCAATTTGTGTGATAGTCTTTGCTTTGAGTGTCAATCAATCTTATATTAAGTTATTAACAATTCCTTCAATTTGGAAGTTTGTAATTGTAAAAATTTTGTACTCTTATGAAAATCCAACGTTCGTCAAATGGAAATCAAAACTTTAAATTGAGAGCAATTTTCTCGAGAAAAGAAACTAGAATTCAAGATGTTCATTTTGATTCAACTCGACCTTTAAAGTGAAGTTTGACTGTATATAAGTGCACATAGTACTTACTGTACACCCTCGAGAAAATTGTTCTCCTTAGTCGGTATGAGACTTTTCTAGATGATTTTATATAAGGAGAAATTTCTCCTTAGTCTATTTAAAGCCCCCTCGTTGCCTCCAATCTTCACACAACTTCTCTCAAAGCCCAAAATCATCTAGCTAATTTCTCCTCATACCCACGACCACATAATTAATATATATACCATGGATTGGATTTAGTAATTAATCAATATTTGAGTATAAACATACTTAATCAAACCACATTAACTAATGGATTAATTGTTTTAAAATTAAGCTAATAGCCTCTTGCCAGGTCACAGTCAGACACACAATATTGACCAAGCACACTTCAAACTCACTCCTCTTCGGCTCTTCCTATATATAAACCCCCTCTCACTTTCTCTCTTCACACACCCACTCTCTCAGTTTCATCTTTCAAGCCATTTCAATCTCATATTTTTCTATTTACACCCACAAAACCCCAAAATACACACACTCAATCCCCTAAGAACTTAGAAACATTTTGTGATGGAGATAGTTCCAGCCACATACTATGGCAACTTGAAGAGGTATTGGAGGAGGAGAAAGTACCAGAAGTTGAGTGGTGACACCAGGAAGAAGATGAGAGTCACGAGGCTCGGCGGAGCGAACGGAGGTTCCAATAGCCCTAGAAGGATATGGAGGCTGAGGAGTGGCGCACCGAAGCTGAGGCTCATGAAATTTGTGTCACCGATAAAGCTTTTGATAAAGTTCCACGATGCTTACGTTGGCATGATGTATCGAATGGCGGGCAACGTCGGAAGAGTTTCGGGGAAGAAGGTGGCCAAAGCTGAAGATCGAATTTCAATGGCGAATTCTTGCGGTGAGGAAGTTGATGGTAGGTTGGTTTTGGAGATTTACAAGAGGCTCGCAGCTTCTCGCCAATTAGCTGCCTGATGATATATAATTGATATGTCAAGTTGTTTTTCATTCTCTTAAATACCGCATGTCTCTCGAAATTAGAACTTTCTTGAGACGCAAGTTCAATCTCTGCTTACAAGAATTCATGATATGAATATAGATGCTGTAATTAACTACAAAGTTTAGAATTGTAAACATTTTTCCTAATTGTAATTTTCTAAATGATTTGAAATTTTGATTACACATGCTATCAGGTAAAATTTTAAAATTAAACTTAATTTATAACAAGACCTATATATTTTCATTAACTTTTACATCCTATCTTCCGATCGATCACGTAATCCATGTTACATATAATATATAAAGTAAGAAGAAAATAAGGCAAAGTTTAATAAAATCCGCATATAATTAATGATTAAAATTTGCATGTTAGAAGCTAGCTAAGTAAAATTTTAAGACTAAAAAATCTATATATATAATGCCTATTTTCATAATATTATTTGACATTCTTACAATTGATTTACTATATTATAAAAAATGAATTATATTATATAAATTAAATATCAATATATTCTTAGCGACTAACATTCATGCCTCTCAATTATTTATGGGAGAATCCCTTCCCTACAAGTAAAATCAACTAATAAAAAGGAAAATTTGCCCAAAAAAAGAAGTAATAAAAGCAAAATGTCGGTGTCTGGTTAGTTGGTCCCCTTCCCTTTAATTTATCTGAGTTGATTTGCCTTTATTCATTTCCATTTTTTTTTCTGAATATTCATTTCCAATTTCCAGCCACCAATTTTTGTTGTGCTTTTTATCAATGTATCAAAGTGTACCAGCTGTCTGACTGTTAGTTTTTATTTATTTATTAAGATTTGACTGTTAGTTAGCTACCTAGCTTTGTGATCAATTTCAAGTTCTAATTCCTCGAGCCCACAACTGAGAAGTTGAACAAACAAGGGATACCATGGAGGAGGAGAAGGAGCAAGCAAGTGGCGGCCCATATCACCGTCTTCCACTTCAAGAGGTCGACGACGGCGGAGACGCCATTTCCTCCGATGACACTCGCTTGAATCAGCTCGGTTACAAGCAAGAACTCAGTCGCAACCTCTCGTACGTATGACTTCTTATAATAATTAACTTCATCTGTTTTTTAATTATTTGATTTTGGTGTTCACTCTTGAGTTTAAATTTGACTTTGGGGTTCTGGATGAAAATCAAAATAGTTTTCACACATCTAGACTTTTGGTTATAGTCAATGAAGATCAGCTCTGAATTTCAATCCAGACATACAGTAATTAACTTGCTTGCTTGACCATAACATGACAGACCGTTTGAAGTTTCAACGGGAAAATATCCCAAAATAATATAATATAATTGTGTCAATGTCATGTGCTGAGTTTTCAGATTTGGTTTATACAAATATTTGATATCTGTGTTTGTTTTTTTTTTCCTTATTCATGTTCCCTAAATATAAATGGAAATAGTGAATAGTGCAAAATAAATAGGTGAGCAGAAAAATGGATAATGGTTTTTATTGAGTTATTTATTAATAATATAAAATTAGAATAATAATGAGATTGATTATTATTATTATTATTGTTTATTAACTCTTATGAACAGAAAAAAATTATCATGATTACTAAAATGTCTTGTATATATATATATATATATATTTTCTTTATTTTGGTTTTTTAAAGATCGAAATTGAGTCTTACATAGTTAATTAATAATAAATCCAAAATGCCATACTTTATTGTAATTTTTACTAACAAAATATGTGAAAATTTATTCCTTACTGATTTTTATAATATATTGTAAATTATGTGTTTAGCTGTTAAAGGATTTGACTTGGAGAAGGATGATTTATTCACATAAATACATCAATACTAGTTAAAATTATTGTAATTAGCTCTTTTAAACTATATATGTTCTTAGTTTTTTGTTCTTAAATATTGGGTTGGGATATTTGGAATTATTGTAGAATTGTAGGTTATGAAAATAGGTAATCCGAATCATTAACACTCTTTCCTAGTTAATAGGATTACTCCAAAAATGCCTAATGGGATTACCTAATTTGATAGGTAATGATCATCTAGTTACCAAATGAGTAATCACAAAAAAGATATATGACACTTTGATGAGGTGACTCGGCAAATAATTTAATTAATTTTTTAGCCATTAATTGCCAAAAAAAAAACTATTGTAATTAATGGCTAAATAATGAATGAATAATCCAAAATATCATATATGGTTTAAAAAATGTCATATAATTTTCATTTCGTAGTAGTACAAAAAACTCATTAATAAATATTGTAAATTATATTTTTAATTGTTGATGAGGTGACTCATAAAATAAGGATTGATTTACATAAGAAAATTATTACTTAGAGCTATGATAATTAATATTTCTATACTATGTTTTTAGTTTTTTTTTGGGGTTATTTAGAAATATTTTTAATTTGTAGGGTATCTTAATAAAAAAAAAATCATGAAAGGAGGTGATGGGAATCATTAACACCTCCTCCTAGTTAATTATATTACTCCAAAGTGAGTAATGAGATCGTCTATTTTGAATAAGTACCACGTATTTATTGATTACCTATTTACAAATAAACGCATAAGTATTAGTTAATATGAATCATTCTATTTAATTTCATTCTAATTACTGGTAAGTAAACACACCCTAAATAAAAGAGAAAGAGAAGTAAATAATAAAAATTATCACTATTAATTTTGTTCTCGGTAAATGAATTGCATTTTCAAATCATTTTGCTTGGATTTCATGCAATCTTTTATATTTTATGCATTTTTCTGGCCGCTCATATTTGAATATTCTTGATTCAACTTGTCATATTCGATAATGACTTTCAATAATTAAGATGTTTACACAAATATCTACGCTAAATATCTTGCCGATGTCTTATATTTTCTTTTGGGTTGAAACTTGGATTAATTGGACATGAGATGATCGCTACTTCTTTAGAATTTAGTATTTTTTTTTATCATTTAATAAGACATTCTGGATTTTTTTATCATACTTAAGTGTGAATTCCATTTATGGTAAAAATGATTTTTATTGTTGTGATATGTAATGTAGGGCACTTGCAAACTTCTCGGTGACTTTCTCCATTATATCGGTTTTGACCGGGCTCAACACAACATACAGTGTGGGCCTCACCTATGGTGGGCCGGTAACTATGGTATACGGATGGCCCATTGTGGGCCTGCTCACACTCCTTGTGGGCCTATCAATGGCTGAGATTTGCTCTGCTTATCCAACTTCTGGCGGGCTCTACTTCTGGAGCGCCAAACTCTCTGGAAAACGTTGGGGCCCATTTGCTTCTTGGCTCACGGGCTGGTACGTTTATGCAATTGGAATATTTAGAATACAAAATAATTTTTATAATTTAGACTTTAATATAATTTTTTTATTTTTTATTTTTTGCATGAAAGATTGGACCGCCAATTTTATTTGCTTTAAAAAAATTTAGCTGTGATTTTACCATTTCTTTTTCCATGTTGGAGGGTATTACTTGGGCATTATTTAATCCGATGACTTTATATCATTGGAGAGTCGGCACATGGTGTACTTAGTCAAATATTCTGAATGCAACTTGATAATTCATAATTGATACCAAAAATAAAGGAGTGTGACCATTTTAATTCATGCCACATGCTCTGCAAACGTCCATGTCTTTCCCCGTTGAGTATGGCACTATTTTGTCCTCTCCCGGACCCCTATTAAGTAGAGACAAATAGACAATACCTAGCTATTGTATTCGGACTTTTAAGAGTTATCAGCAGATCTATCATCTACAAGCTGGCGCCTCTCGGTTCTCCTATGCTCTCTATGTCGAAGTAAATCACAAAGGGCTCTTGTATTGTAATCAAGTATCAACTAATAAGGTGATTACATCTGACCGATATATAAATATGATTAAAATATTATATTTTACGATTAGGTATAAGATTTAGTGCGTCTCTGAAATTAATATAGCATGTTTTTAATCATTTTTAAGCACTTGATTAATCTGCCATGTCTATTTCTTTAAGCAAGAAAAGTCTGCGTGCACACTAGGGGAATCTGAACATAAAAATTAGGCAACGGTGCTGAAATGGGATATCGAGATTTTGTGTACGCAACAAATCAAACCAATGGTCTGATAAAAAAAACAAATCAAACCAATGGTCTGATAAAAAAAAACAAATCAAACCAATGGTCTGATAAAAAAAAAACAAATCAAACCAGTGGAATATATGGAAAAAGCCAACGATAAAATGAGATGCAAATAAACATAATAAAATTACATAAAATAATTGGCATTGAGTTGGGGGAAGTTCAGAGTCCAAAGTCCATGCCACGTAGTAGCCATCATCTTCTCCGAGCGTCAAGGTGCATTGCCTACTGGCGAATGCCCCAGTGTTCTGTTTGACCTCTACTCCTCCATGCAAAGATTCTTCTTTTCGATCCAAATTTGCTATTTTATACTGGAAAAGATTTTTTTGCTTTGGTGCGTTTTCCACGGAGCTAGAGAGACCCACCCAAAAGCTTGAAGCTTCCCAAGAACTGAGGAAAGGAAGGAAAGCAAGAAATACCAGAGCTTTTTCATTTTTGAATTCATATTACCCCGAATTAAGGCAAGCCCTTTATTTTTATCTCTGGTGGTGACAGAATGGAACTGCCGTCTCACGAGATCCTAAACGGCGGCGCTTCCAAGGATTCCGGCCATACCCGTCTCCATGAACTCGGATACAAACAAGAGCTGAAGCGTGACCTCTCGTAATTCTTTTTTTTTTTTTTTTCCAAATTCCAGTTCTTTTTCTACTGCTTTTGATTTTTAAACTTCAAAGCTTTCTGCTTTTTTTCATTTTTGAGGTGTTTTGGTTTATGGGTTAGCTCATTTGGAATTGCAGGCTGATTTCAAATTTTGCTTTCTCATTTTCAATCATATCGGTGCTTACTGGTGTCACCACTCTTTACAATACTGGGTTAAGATATGGTGGCCCAGTTTCCGTGGTCTATGGGTGGTTTATAGCTGGTGTTTTCACCATCTTTGTTGGGTTGTCAATGGCTGAGATTTGTTCTTCCTATCCAACTTCTGGTGGTTTATACTATTGGAGTGCCAAGCTTGCTGGCCCAAGATGGGCCCCTTTTGCTTCTTGGCTCACTGGCTGGTACTTTTCTCACCTTTCAGTTATTCATCTTGGTCATCACTTTTACTAACAATGTTACTCGTTCAAAATTTGATTTCTTTAAAAAGGTATAAAATTTTGAGCTTTGTTGAGGTTATGGGATCTCCAGTGGCTAGATGACTGATTATTCTGTTGAGTTATTGAGCTAGTTTTGTAGCTTCCATGTGCATTATAGTTTGAAAATCTTTCTGTTACTCTGAGTTTGGATGTGGAAATCTAAGATTACCGAGGACTTCCAAAATGATGGATTTAAATTGAAAATCCTTCCTTCTTTGTGGCTAGGGTACTATTCTAGGGTATAAGGTATGGCTTTTATTGGAAATTCAATTTTCTGTAAAGGAAACTTGTTTAAAGTCGATTGATATGTAGTTCTTTCAATTAGATTTAGTTGGTTTCTCACTGTCTTGGTAGGGATAAAATCTAGGACATGCTCAACATGAATAGCCCAGTCTGTGGATGAACGAAATTTGACATCAAGACATTGAATCATCTTCACTAGTATGTTTTCAAGATGCTCAACTTTTGTTCACTGCATACTCTCAAGCTGAAATTATAGAAAGCCCTCAAATGTTGGGCTGATGTGGATGCATGTGTTCTTTTTGTCTTGCGATGTTCTTAAAGACATGCATTCGAATGATAATACTGTTACCTAGCTATTCTTAGCCTACAACTAAAATGTATATTACCTGCAACTTTAATCATGACAGTTTCGGATTTGGGTTTTCTGCCATACTAATCTCTGATGACAGTAAATGATTTGTTTTGCAGGTTCAACATAGTTGGTCAGGTAAAGTCCTTCAATATCCATTGTGAGATCAAGCTTTCTATGGATGTGGTATAATCCATTATAAGTTCTAATTGCATTGCTACCTTTCAATTGCAGTGGGCAGTCACAACAAGTGTCGATTTCTCCCTTGCACAGTTGATTAGCGTGATCATTCTTCTTAGCACCGGTGGAAAAAATGGTGATGGAGCTTCGCCAAATAAATATGTAATCATTGGTATCCATGCAGCAATTTTATTTTTACATGCTCTCATCAACAGTCTTCCCATCTCGTACCTATCTCTCTTTGGACAGCTGGCTGCAGCGTGGAATGTTGTAGGTATGTTGTATTTTTGAGCCCTTTTCACTTTCGTAGTTTCAGTTTATTGCTTGAGGTTGAGGCCATCTATATCTTGCAATTGCTGGAATATCTAGGTGTGTTTGTTCTTATGATTCTCATTCCCTGCGTTGCAACGGAGAGGGCTGGTGCTAAATTTGTATTCACTCACTACAACACCGACAATGGGGAAGGAGTCAACAACAAATTATATATTTTTGTTCTGGGGCTATTAATGAGTCAATATACCTTAACTGGCTATGATGCATCTGCTCATATGGTAAGTTGATATTTTCATTACTTTCAAAATAATTCACTTCCTACTTAAGAATAAGATTCATTGTGTAAGGAAAATAAGATTCAGTGTAAGGATGAATCTAATATCTCAACCAGATGCATCCTATTTGTGCAAGTAGAAAATTATGGGATTCTCAAATGCCCAATGATCTTTGTGCGTATGAAGTTGTATTTGATATTTCAACTTGAGTAATATAGAACTTTTCGATTTCATTGATAATTCTGTTATCTGTTCTTTTGGTTTGTTGATGGCTTGATGCTGGGTCATATAAATGTAACTAAATCTTTGCATCTCCTTCAACTTATGTTTCCAGACAGAGGAAACCAAGAATGCTGATACGAATGGACCAAAAGGAATAATTAGTTCCATTGTCATATCTATTATTGTTGGATGGGGCTATATACTCGGTATCACCTTTGCAGTTACTAACATCCCGTACCTTTTGGATGAGAATAATGATGCTGGTGGTTACGCCATTGCTGAAATTTTTTACCTAGCATTCAAGAGTAGATATGGCAGCGGAGTTGGAGGAATCGTATGCTTGGGAGTGGTTGCTGTTGCCATATTTTTTTGTGGTATGAGTTCAATTACTAGCAACTCCAGGTAATTAAGCAAGCCTGTTTTCTTCTGTGGTTGGTTTAATCCCTCAGCTTTCATAGTGGTCAATTCTCTTCTCAGGATGGCTTATGCATTCTCAAGAGATGGAGCCATGCCATTTTCATCGTTTTGGCATAAAGTGAACAAGCATGAAGTTCCCATAAACGCAGTTTGGCTTTCAGCTTTGATATCGTTTTGCATGGCACTGACAGTAAGCGAGCACATCACTTGCATCAAACTTCATCCTTGATTTTTCTCCAACTGCTAACCTTCTTTTGCTTCTATCTTTGCAGTCTCTTGGAAGCCTTGTGGCATTTAATGCCATGGTATCTATAGCAACCATTGGACTCTACATTGCTTATGCCCTACCCATCTTCTTTAGGGTGACTTTGGCACGCAAGTCCTTTGTCCCGGGACCTTTCAACTTGGGACGCTATGGAGTTGTCGTTGGTTGGATTGCAGTTCTTTGGGTAGCAATCATCTCAGTCCTCTTCTCCTTACCCGTGGCCTATCCAGTTACGAATGAGACACTCAACTATACCCCTGTCGCATTAGGTGGTTTGTTGCTAATTACAGTTTTTTCGTGGATCTTGAGTGCCCGGCATTGGTTTAAAGGTCCTATAACCAACATTGAAGCGTAAACCTTGAGTGTATATTTCATTTCTTGCAATAATCTAGAATAGAATTGTTATCTTAGGCAAAGCATACCTATAATCAAATGCAATAACTTTTGTTCTAGAAGCTTATGGCTTAAATTGTAAAAACGACCCATTTGTATGGTAATATTCAAGATTATACTGATGAAGTCATGTCTCACAGCATTCTCAAACATATCTGTTGGAGATGGCATTCTTAAAATTATGCATTTTGAATGAGAATACTAAAAGCGATGAATCTGCATCAGAGAAAAAACTAAAATGTATATGGCATTTGTCTCCAGAAAAGGAAAAGTAATTATTTCTTACTCTCTAAGGTATCTGAAAACTAACTTTTATTGGAAAGATCTGAACTATTGACATGATCTTCTCATCTGTAAACTATCGTTGACCTTCAAATAAAACTTTTGATAGCCTTTCGAAGTAAAGATCAGGATCACCTGCATTTTCTGCATTGCCAAGCAAGCTACACTCAGGATCTTTTTCAAGCGTTTGCCACGGATAACTGCACCCTATTTGGGGTTGGTTGTTGTTGGATGAACTCGCCAGCAGAGCCGCATCTCCTCCTGCGGTATCCAGTTTCTGGCTATTCTCATCAAACCATGCTTGAAATATGTCTGTATTTGCTGCGTTTCCTGAAGCTGTCTGTTCTGGCACATGTTCAAGTACTCCCGTTGTAACTTCTGTCGAAAACTGGTGCTGGTTTTGTGAACTGCTGAAGGGAACATTCCAAGCTGGAGTATAACATTGCTCATGATTCATGATAGGTGGCTGCTCATTTGGGAGCCAAAAAGTATTTGCTGAGACGTAAGGAGAAGCAGCACCAGCAACGTCTGGAGTCATGTAGTTCGTCACAATTGGTAAGTTCCTTGCATACTGGTTTTTCGTAAAAATGTCATACATGCTACCTCCACTCATAAAACAGCTTGTTTCTCCTATCTTGTTCATATTTTGAAACAGCCCTTCAGCACGAGTTCTTAAATAAGTCTCATTGGGATTGTTGGCACAATGATTTGTGTAGTCAGACAAGACCGTAGGCCTTGTATACATGCTCTGGCTTCCATAATCATGATTGTTGAAACTAGGCATAACGCTGCCATATCTGGTGGAAGAGTTTGGCGTAACAAATTGTGCAGCATTGGCTCCGAAACTTGATGTTCCTTGTTGGTTCTGGGCTAAGATAGTATTCTGCATTGATGGTGGAAATTGACTTCTGTTATTATACCAACTGGATGACATACTTAATGAAGGGAAGGCTGTGCTAACATCCTGAATCCGCTGTACTTGATTTTTATATTTCTGGATGCAAAGAATATGACATAAATCGTTCTTTTAAAACGATTTCAATAATCTTAATAGTCTAAAAGAATGATCAGAAATGCTCAAAACATAGGACGTATAAAATGCATAGAGAATCAATCAAGAATTAATTTATGGGACAATAATACTTTTGATTTCTTGAGGTACAAGTAGAATAGAACCTGAAGATGGCTTGCAACCTGGCGCACTGTTATACCAGGCACATTCATCATCTTATGAATTAGTTTAGGACGAGCTTCTGCATCCATAAATCAAACCAGAAAACGGTCATGATTTTGATAATTCTTTTAGGAAAAAGCATAACAATAATACACTAAAAGTTGGCTCAGTAGAAAGGAAAGAAAAAGAAAACTACATAAAAATAGTAAATTATTTGCTCAAATAGAAGATTTACTTTGATTTCCTAGGGCATTTAGGGCTGCTGTAAACTTGAGATGCAGGTCTGAAGTCCAAACTGCACGTGTCTTCTTATCAACGGCTTTGCCATTGCTCTCATGATTTTCCATCCCCTCTTCATTATTGCCTGTAGTTTCACAAACAGTTGGGTCTATGTTCATCTTACCTTTCATCTTCGATCTTTCTTGTCCTTCTTCATCATCAATGGGTTGTTTCATTGCCCATTTTGATGCGCGAGCGTGTTTTGTGTCAACTTGCATGTCATCATGTCCAGTTGCAGGCCTAGACACACCATCGGTCTCTTTGATTTTAATACCTCCAACAAGACGTGGTTTGGGAAACATACCATGCTCATCAGTCTTAATATCTTGAAAAACCTCCTCGCCGTAGAAATTTATTTCGCATCTTGGTTCATGTGGCTTCTTCACTGGCTTCTTTATCTTCCAGTACACATGCTGCCACACATTTTTCAGATCCTCCGAACAAATTGGTTTCTGAAGGAAAAAGCTTGCTCCTTCAGCTAGGGTTTTCCTGGCTATGCCAACATTCATTTCCGAGGACATGACTGCATAAAAATTTGGGTTATTAATTAAACAAACAACTATCAAAGAAGAAGAATATTCTATAAGCTGATAAATCTAAACAGGAACATTAGATATATAAATCAAAGCTTACATATGACTGGAATCTTATTATGCAGCATGTGAAGGAAACAAAGAGTGTCCATATCCGGCAAGTCTATGTTGGCCAGTACTAGTTTATACCGACCTTTTTGTTCGCTAATCATGGACAAAGCAGAAGATGCGAGCTCGGCTGTGCTAACTGGAAGAAACAAGAAGAAATCCATATGACACTGTCAAAGTCCTATTTGACATTAAGATTAACCTGTCAAAGTCCTATTTGACATTAAGATTAACCTCTATTTAACATTAAGATTAACCAAGTTGCAAGGAACAAGCATCAAGAGATAAAAAATCTGTTTGAATCCCTGTTAGATCAGAAATATGTTCAAGACTAGCTCTCCTTGCTCAGCATAGAACAACCATCAAGATAATATCTTTGAAACATTGATATATCAGAAATTTGGAGATCCAAGACAGGAAAAACCGCGCAAATAAATGAAGGGATAAAATCTTACAGGAACAATGTCTGAGAAATTTACTTTGATGACCTCATCAGATCACCATGTCACGCAAAAGTAGGCTAATTAGTTAAAAGCAATTCTTCTATGTTATTTGTTTTAATTTTTTTTTGCTCCACGATCTCTCTGTTACTCTATCAGATTTGATGAGATCAAAGACTCATTATCAGATCTGTGTTAATTTCCTTTTTCCATCATTCTATATTAGTCTTATATCAAATTTGACCGTTTTCCCTTTCTTTCATGGAATGCCTCAAGCTTCATATCCAAAATACCACTTAAATTTATGATTCCATATGACAAAACGAACCCAAATTCAGACTCATGTTGGTATAGTTATGCATGAAAGTCACTTTTATATGAAAGATAAATAGATCACCCTTCCTCTTTGAAGAAAATTCAGATCTAGTGCCTAAAATCGAGGGAATCACGTAAGATCATATCAAGGGACATGAAATGTTGAAAATGGAAAGAAGAAATTTTTTAATAGATTATTACCCTTGAATGAATATTGTTCAAGAGTTGATGCTATGCACATTAGGGACAATGTCTCATGATCTGCCACCAAGATTTGGAGGCCATGAGCAAAGCTAGGGATACCATTGTTATCGGTCTGATTGAAGTATTCCATTTCCACCACAAGACTCAGAAGCACAAAATTGAAGCTCAAAAGAGAAAAAAGGCCAACAAGCTTGAATCTGAAAAAGAAAATTAGATTAAAAAGCTTAATTAGCTAATATAGAAAAAAAGAGGGATAATTTGAGGCAGGGAAAGACGATTAGGTGAACATTAAGAAATCCTTAATCAGCGAGAGAAATAGAGATATTGAGAGAGAGTGATGAAGGGAGTTACCTATTGGTATATGTTGAACAATTTGCATGAGCTCAGCAGCATCAACTTTGGGGTTCTTAAGTGAAAATGAAAGTTTTTTTCTTTTCTTATTTCTTTTTGGTGTTGAAGGTTACAGATTTGTTTATATAAAGGTGTGAATGGAGGTGGACTAACTGTGGTCAACAATGTTTTAACCAATTGACATGTGGTTGAAACCTGAAAATATGAAGAACAACAAGGTGCTGAAAAATGCTTTTATCTCAGCTTCTTCTCATTGTTCACGCATCCCCAGCGAGAATATTTATGAACATATTTTTCTTCTGCAGATGCTGTGAATCTTGATGATTCTATTTGGAAAGCAGCAATCTCATGAGGTCAAAGATGGTGATCAGGAAGAGCTAGGGTGTTGCTTAGCAAAATTATTTCTGCTTCAAGAAATGACAGATGCATGTTCTGCATAATTGCATTGAGAAAATATTTATGAAAAATTCCCAATTCCACATATTGTAGTTTTGACCAATGAGCTTTTTAGGCAATTTTTCCCAAGTGTTATGACAAATTTTTTCTATTTTTTTTTTTTTTCAATTTGATTAAGTGATTTTCCATGAGTAAGCTTGGGTTTCAAAGGAGTAAAAAAAATTCCAAAGACCATTCAAACTGTCTAACAAACTCTGACATATGTCATTTGAAGAAATGACTTTCTTAGAAAGGATAATAGGTTCTAACTTCTAAGATATGGTGAGTCAACTCTCAAAGAGTTGGTTACTTGGGTTTTAATGAGACTTTTCCACTTCAAGAAGGTACAAGATCGCTACACTGAGAATTAATCGATATTTTTATGATTGATTAAATTCGTATATATTATTAATTTTAAATTTTCTATTTTTAAGTAGTTATGATAAAAATGAAAAAATCGTACTTAAATTGCTGCCTCTTGTATACACACACGAGAAAGTTTTTATTTTATTTTTAAATATACTAGCTCTTTAAAATACACATATATATTTTTTTAATTTTAAATAATATGGATAAATAAAAAAATTAATCCAAAAAATTTAAATTTAACGATAATTCTCTTTATTTGTAAGTAAGAATTTCATATTCAAATTCTATGAATCATAAGCATGTTTAGTGATTGTCCCCAAAAAAAAAAAGCATGTTTAGTGTGGAATTCGAAATCTTTATTGCGGAACTTATACCAATTGTCCTCTCCAAAAATTGGTGAAATTAAAAAAATAGCAAAAAAATAAAAAAAATCAAACAGCCTCAGCCCATGATTAAGCCCAATTTTAGTCATAGATTAAGCCCAACTTTTAAATTAGGTTGGCCCAACCCCAATCTGTCTTGGACTGGCTTATTCTTTCTTTCGGCGGGACGCTTGATAATAAATAAACGTTAAATTGAAGAGTCGCAGATACTGATTTCACGGGTTGTTGATGATGGTGAGGCTTATTCGTTAGGGTTTTATATTTTTGAAATTTGAATATTTGAATATTTACCTCACTATGAATTCCGATTTCCAGGAAGAATTCGGAGAAGAGCTGGAGCCCTTGTTCGATTACAAACGCGTTCAACCTCTCAATGTCGTCTGCCTCGACGGTGAGCTCTTTTGTCCTTTTTCTGGTATATTCACCTGAGTGGCGGTTTTATAAACAAGAATTTAAATGTTAAGTGTTTTAGAGTTCAAGATTGATTGATTGAATTTTGATGTTAAGTAAAATTTGAAGTTTTTGAAATCGTTGCCTTTTTCATTGTTTCGGGCAGACGATGATTTAGATGCACCCTCCGCTTCTCCTCCAAAAAGGAGGAAGATTTCCGATTCCACGGTAAAAAAATCAATATTATATTACGTTCATATGAACATTTCGTATGTCAGTGTGTGTTTATATTCTATACGATGGATTATTTGCTGAATTATTTCCCTATTGCTATGTTCTATAATATTCGGATTAGGTTGAAATTAATGCGAAGGCAGTAAATTTGATTGACTGTGATGATAAGGAAGAGGAGGAGGATTGGTTACCTCCTCCACCCAAGGTTTCCACTGACACTAAGCCACGGGGCGAGGATTCAACCTTAAAGGAATTGAGGTATGTAGATTTTGGACTTTAACTCTTGGTTTTCTTTGCCTCTAGAAGATTGAAACTTTAATGGCTAGAGTATGTTCTCTCCCATGTTTCATTAGATTCTTTGCTTTTATTCATCTAGGAACGAAACCAAGTCTCGTTTGCAGCTTTGATGTTGTTCAAAGAAGTTATAATAGGGTCCTTCACTCCTTCTAATCATACAGAATTCATGCTGCCGATGGTCTTAGAATTGGTTGTTTTTAAAGATGTTGAAAATGGTTTTTGGTAAATGCGCTTGCGATCTTTGTGGCAACGGCTGTTATGTAAATGTTGATGAATTTATTGGTTTAGAATATTTAAGGCTTTATTTGGGTCTCAGAAATAGTTATTACTAGTTATGCTTCTTGTTTTTGGGTTACCCTTTTCATTTTGGTGCATGTAGGTTAAAGAAGCTAGAGCTGGAATCATTTGCGCAGTCAGCTGAAAATGTGTTGCGAGATGTAGAAGAGTCTGCGAAAAGAGAACTGAGTAGTTCATTGGAGGAGTCTGTGGAAATAAAATTGAGTAATTCATTGGATGCTGTCGGGGACAACTCCTCAAAGCCCCAGTGTGAAAGAAACAAAATAGTTATATCTATTCAAGACAAGGACGGAGCTAAGCAATTTCGTGTCTATGTGGTATGTTTAGCAGAAGTATTACCTTTACTAAATAGTTATATCCACTCAAGAATTTCTGATAATCTTTAATTATATCGGGGATAATTGATTTAGACATTTTAATTATTAATTATGCTTTCTTTTACTGTAATAGGACGACAAGTTTGAGAGGGTCTTCAAGCTGTATGCAGATAAAGTTAAGCTTGACCTTCAAAAGTTGGTGTTTTGTTTTGATGGGGACAAAATAAGTCCAGCTGCTACACCTGATGCCCTTGGGATGGAGGACAATGACATTATCGAAGTGTATGCTGCCGCGAGATGACATGGTAATACTTCAATGATCATTTGGCAATCAACCTTCCTCTTGTATCCCTTTATTTCCTTTAGTGCATATCCTTATGCTCATCCCGTTTTGTTTCATATCTAAGTTTTATGTTTAAAATAGCCCTATAAATTATGAATACATAGTTTTCCTGCAAAAAGTATGAACACCTCCTATTTTCTTTCGTTTGTGAAGTCTGATAAATGTCTGATTGGTGATGTTGAGTGATAATTATATAGAAGGCTATGATAATACTTAAGTTGAAAGATACCACTACCCTGGATATAGGAACTGGAACCTGAAGGCTGTTTATGGCACAGAGAAGCAATTGTCAGATAGGGGACCCCTTTTACTTTCTTTGTTACTGCTGCTGTCCCCAAACTAGTTGTTTTAGATGTTAATTGGTATCTATGCACAATGTTTTGAAGTTTTGTGTGTGACTATTTAGAATACAATTGTGGACCAAAAATTGAATAGTTTGTGTCTTGCGTACGTGCTAATCCATTCAAATTCTAATTGCTTTGAATCAGGTTTCTTCAACCCAAATAGCCATCAGCTTGATTACTACTTTGGGGGCCATAAGAGCTTTAATGGCTGTGGAATGGTATAGTTTTTGTTGTTTGTGCAGTACCCGCTCTCCAATTGTACAGTGTGTTATTTTGAAATTATTTAGGACCGAGTGCAAGCTTTTAAAACACTCTCACTTGTTAATTGCTATGCATTGAACAAAACACTTGACGTTTTTGCTGGAATTTGTGGATTAATAGTGCATTAATTTTCTATGTGCTAGCTTTCCATGCTGCATTTCTCCCACATTTTAGTGAAGAGAATTTTTGCTGCCAAAAATCTAGGAGACTGCCTAGTCACTGTTCGTTTTATTTTATTTTTTGTGCTAGAGACATAGACCTTTGGTTGGTGAGATTAGATTAGATTGGATTAGATCGAATTGGATTGGATTGGATTGGATTGGATTGGATTAGATTGTTTTGGATTGGATTGGATTAGATTGTATTGGATTGGATTAGATAATTGATCAAATTCTGTCCAATGTAAACATAAATGTGTTTTCCTTGTATGGGGATTCGGTATAAAAGAAAATTTATCCAATTCAATTTCCTCAAATGAAAATATAAGCTTCCTTTTATATCAAATTCCTCTAATCTTTTCCAATTAAATTATCATCATGTTTGTATTCAACAATCAACATACTTTGAATGACGTATGAACTTGAAGTTAAAAATGACCGAAATTAGAATTCTATTTTTTATATTTACCTTTCCTTAATGTATTTTCGTTTTTCTCTAAGAAGAAAAATAAATTGGTTATAAAATAGTCCCTAAAAATAAGCGACTTTGACGTCATTCTTGATTAACCCAATTCCCAAGACAAACAACTTGCCGAAAATAATCTCAATAAAAGACTAAGCAAAAGCTACATCCACCGTTTATTTATTTATTTATTTAAATAATTTATTGCAGCAGCCGTTAGACCCGTTTCTAAATCTTACCTGCACATATTAAAGTTACATCAACCGTTTCAATAACTAAAAATATGAGTTACCAAAAATAGAAAAGAAGGTAAATTATCTTTTGGATGACTTGGATCATATATTTCACGTGCACTCCGAGAGAGTCTCTCAGTCAATGGAAGTTGGATAACGTGGATGACGATCCTAATGTCCACGAGCCACGTATTCAAATCCACGCTGGAAAGTTCCCATTCGTAAATGTCCACGTCACACCCATAAAGTGTCAATAGAGATGGACTATTGATGGATAGAAGGAAGAAGAAGAAGATAACCAAACAAAACCAGAGGGCTCAGACCTCACTCTGTCTCTCACCTGCAATTTCTCCGCCCATCGGTGACAGGTATTTTTCCTTTCCTTCAATTTTCGTCTGCATATATTATACCGAGATCATTGTTAGTTAAATTACCAGCTTCTTGTCAGTTTGGATCTCTGTAATTGATGAAATCGAATGAATTCTTTCTCAGCCATTCGATCAGATAGATATGAATATATGATCCAACCTCAATCATCCACCTCTGATCTTATTATCTTAATTCCCTTGATTTTTTAATTGAACGCGAAAAAAGAAAAACAGAAAAGCCGGGATCTTTACCAGCAAATTTCAGAAATGGAGAAGTTGTGTGATTTTTGCTCGGCGATAAGCCCAGTTGTGTACTGTAAAGCTGATTCAGCGAATCTTTGCCTTTCCTGCGACGCAAAGGTGCATTCAGCGAACAATCTCTTCAACCGGCATTTGCGTACTATTTTATGCGGTTCGTGTCGATACCGGCCGGCTTGTGTTAAGTGCTTGGATGATCACCAGATGTTTCTGTGCCGGGACTGTGACGGTGCCCTGCACGTCTCTTCCCAGCATCAGAAAAGGGAAATCGGGAGCTACACTGGTTGCCCATCTGCCAAGGAATTTGCAGCATTGTGGGGTTTCGAATTGAATGATGGGGTGGACAATAAAGCACATTTGGATGGGACTATATCAACTTGTTGCGGCTCCTCCGGGGACTCAAGTGCAGCGAAGGTAGGCCGGAAAGGCTCGTTTGGTGTAGTGAATTTGATTGGCTCATCGAATACTAGATTTATCGAAGGCACTAACGAACCCTATATGTAAATGTAATGTGACTGGTTTGTGGCATTCAGAATTTTTGTTTTGAATTGAAATTTTCAATCTTGCAGGTATATAAGGAAGTTGAAGAGAATAAAAGCAGTACTTGCTTTATTCTGCACCAGATTCTTGCCTTGGGAAGGCTTCAGCTCACCGAGGGAAATAGCCGTTTGCTTCTGGTAGGCGGCAAGAAGCAAAGTGAGCTATCTTCTTCTTCTTCTTCTGTGGATCACAAATCAAACAGGTTCGATGATAAAGTTGATGATTTGCCATTGCCATTTACTCAACTGGAGAACATGCTGACTTCTTCAACTTCGGGACTTCCATTGCAAATTGATTCTTTTTGGCCTGTTCAAAGTAGTCAGGTTTGGTCAAAGAGAGAAACTTCAAATGAATGACTTAAATCTTTAAATCAATTCATACTCAATGCATCTGATCTATGATGACTTTGATATTTTGCAGTTGTGGGCTCAAAATATGCAAGACATTGGTGTTTGTGAAGAACTTGTTTGTGATGATGATGATTTCAACATACCTGATGTCGACATGACATTCCAAAACTTCGAAGAATTGTTCGGAGGCGATCAAGATCCTATGAGGCCCCTGCTTGATGATAAAGATGCGTCGTACTCCAATGATAAATTAGACAACGGCCTTATTGCCGGAGCAACAAGGGTGTGAACTTTGTTTTTTTTTTTTTTTCTTTCAAAATTTTCTCTTCTAGTTTAAGAAATTTGGTTGCAATTATATGTCAAAATCACCACCTTTTGGCAGGAACATGATGCATCAGAGGTTTCATCGTCAATTTTATTTCATCAGTCGAGAAGTTACTGAACTTGTGGGGTGGCAAGAAGAAGGAAGTTCTTGAACGTTTGGTTGCACCTTGGTCTTTTGTATATATGCCAATTTTTTTTGGTCTCATTGTTGCTTTACAGTTTGATTTCTAAGAAACCCAAGTTTTAAATGCAGATGCAGTTATGGTGAATCCTAAAGTTCTATGGGGCATAAGAGTAGAAATTCTACTCAAAGTTGCATATTTTTCGCAGTTAAATTAAATTTTTTAAATATGAATCTTTTGAGTTATTTGCCCTAATCCATTATATACAAAAGATGGATTTCTTTTATACACTATATTTCACTAGTTTTCTATCTCGTTTCATTATCTTAGGTCATCTTGGCCAAAAATTCAAATGGTAAGAAAACTTGGCAAAAATCTTTTTCATTCGCAAGACAGGAGGCTAAGACTATATTGACTTATTAAATTAAATGCACCATGAACTCGTACTGCTGTTACACTTTGCACTTTAAGCTCATTATTCGCCCACTTAACTGTCTGAACTCACCAAATTGTGTCACTCAGCTCCTTTTCAGTCACTGATGTTAAATGGCAGTGAAAATTAAGGGTAAATTACAGATTTTTGACACGCTGACACACATTTATCATGTAAGAGTGGAAAAATGATTAAGGAATAAGGTGTGAACATCCAAACAGAGAAGAAGAGAAGTCAATGGTATTCTTCTCTCTTTGACACTTTCTCAAACATGTTTCTCCCAAATTTGACAAGTCGATAGGGAGACTTTTAGACCTCGGCAAGCAGAAGTGCAGAACCCACAATTCCTTTCACAGTCAATTTCTGGAAATCGATCTTGTTTGCCATGATAGGATCATATTATAGCTTAATTCGTAGGGTATGAATTCTCATATTACTCTTGAGCTGCATTGCTTCTTATGCGGTTGAGGCTTTGGTTGAAGACAATGTGAGGTGCCTTCAGGGACTGAAGCAATCACTTAAAAACCCACTTGGGAGGTTGGGATCTTGGGATTTTAAGAATACCTCCGTCGATTCCCTATGCAAGAAGTTTGTGGGTGTGACCTGCTGGAACGATTAAGAGAATCGCATACTGAGCCTTAAGCTGAAAGACATGCAACTTTCCAAGTATGTTCATAAGGACATAGAGTACTGCTCCAGCCTTCAAACCTTGGATCTAGGAGGCCACGATCTTTTTGGGTCAATCCCCTCAAACGTTTGTTCTTGGTTGCTATTTTTGGTGACCTTGGACTTCTCCGGAAATCAATTTTAGGGTCCGATCCTACCTCATCTGTAACATTGTAAGTATCTAAATAGACAAAGCGATTATGGTGATGATGTAGTGATACGACCCACCACAAATCCACCGGGATTAAGGGATAAGTCATGCTCCCGTCTAACTCACGTGCGACACGAAGGCTAAACGCCTGTTCAATCCCCGTGGAATACGCAAGTCAGACAAGACCCGGTCGACGTACCAAAAACCATCTTGAGTTTACCAGAGTTCGCACCACCACTGTGAATTGCGTGTGTGATGTCTCCGTCTCACTAACAACAACCCGCACCGCATCAAACCTGCAGGGTATCGAAAACATAAAAGACTGTGAGTGGACAAAAATAAATAATACGTTCAGAAAACATTTACAAGAAAAGACAGTTATACCCTCCACGTAAAACCAATACATGCATTCAAACACCAGTTCATTTTCAGCAAAAGAAAAACCATTTCACTTCCAAGATAATAAAAACCATTTATGAAAAATGAAATCGTTTCCTTTTTCTCAAATCCAGGGCCTCAGCCCAAAATCCCTTTTCAATATCAAAGTACGAGAACTCAGCCCAAAATCATAAATCAACATCAAAGTACGAGAACTCAGCCCAAAAATCCGCATATCCAAACATTCGGGCTACTGCCCAAAACATCTGAAAACCATGGGAAAATCAATCGAAAATCAAGTAAAACAATCTGCTAGATCTCAAGCACCGAGTCTTTAAACTCAAAACACATGTGCATCAGACATGCCTGGGATATCAACCAGTCTTTAAACTCAAAACTACATATCGGGCCTTCCAACAAGTTTTTGAACTCAACAACATATCAGGCCTTCCCGAGATATCAACGAGTCTTTAAACTCAAAACACAATCAACAAGCCTCAGGGGATAGTATCAATCAAGGGCCCTACCCTGTCATCAATCAACCGGGTCTTTAAACCCAAAACCAGATCCAGCAATAACAACCGGATCTTTAAACCCAAAAAAAAAACCAATAGCAACGGGTCTTTAAACCCAAAACCAATAGCAACGGGTCTTTAAACCCAAAATCAATAGCAACGAGTCTTTAAACCCAAAATCAAGTGAAAATCATAGGAACTCGAGTCCAAAATCAAATCCGAAATCATCATTTGAAATCTCAATTTAAATCTCGAAAATCGAAAACCGAAATTAGTAGAAACGGGGCCTCATGCCCGAAAGCACTGTCCGAAATCCATTTGTAAATCCTTGAAATCAAATCATAATTCAAATCCCAAAATGAAACCATCAAAATCATATCAAATCACAATTCATGACAGAATCTCGTAAAACCTGCGAATACGTCATAAATCTCGAAATACGTACAAAACCGTAAATCACAGATATCATAATCGTATAGAAAACATATAAAAACATTTATGCATGCATCATAAGTTAGAAAGCAAAGTCCACTCACTGACCATTCGCGCCGCTGCCTCGATACGCGTGCAATATGCCGTTTTCGGCTAATCCACTATCACTGGACTTCCCAAACCTGTCCAAATCTCATAATAAGGTCACTGATTACTTCACAAAGTTTAGACTAAATCCCCATAATTTTTTCGAATTTTTAACTATTTTTAATCTAGCATTTAAACCTTCGCACATCCCGAAACCTATCGAAACGATATCCAATCGACTCGAAATCAGTCTCAAAATGTTCATTACATCGATACGATAAAATCACGTGTTGACCAATTCCCCAGACTAGGCCCCACGCGCCCTCACGCACCGCCCAAAGGGGCTGCGCGTGGGAGCCACGCGCTGACACTGTTCATCTTCAACCTCCGTTAAACCCGGTCTAGACTGGTCCGGTTTAGACCGGTCCAACCCGAATCGGCATTCACGGTTTTTTGTCCATTTTCAGTCTTTTTTTCTACTGAGCTTCGTCCAACCCTTCCCTAGCCATCTATAACCTCAAAACATGGAAACTAACTTAGTTCATACCTTCCAATTCAACAATCAAAACGTCCAAATTTTGGTCGTCCATGTCTCGTGTAACGACCTGTCCCGCGAGTCGGGATTAGCGAAGTGATTAGTGACGGCTTAGCTGATTTAATCGGTGGTTAGTTGGTTACTTTTAGACATTAGGCGTAGAATGACGATTTTGCCCCTAGAATGGGAAAAAGTCAATTGGGCATTGACCGATGATTGTGACGTATTTTGGGACGTCACGAATCCGTAGACAGGTGGCACACCCGATTCCGACATCCGAGCAGGAAGTTATGATGTTCGGAAGGTTGAGGGTACTTTCGTAATTTGGCTAAAATAGGGGGAAAAGTTGACTTTTTGTACGACAAGGTTTTTACATGTAGACTAAGGATCGTTAGGTAGATCTCGTCGTCCTGATTTCAACGACAGGCGGTATGCTTTTATCGGACGTAAGACGAGTGAGATACGGGTCTAGAACGGCGAAGGGCATAATCGTAATTTTGACTCACATGGGCATTTTGGTCTTTTGGTGCCTTGGGATTTGTGCAAAGGAGATGAGGACAAGTGTGCAGTGTGTGATTGGATATTTTGAGATGGGACCATGGGATTTGGACACGTGGGGGTGCTCTAGTGGGTTCTAGGTTGTTGCACGGTTCCAATTAATTTGGGTCGTGTGTGTGTGTTAGTCGTGTTCGAAGAGGGAGAAACAGATAGTGAGATTGAGGGAGGAATTGATCGAATTGCAGAGAGTGATTGAGCCTTTGAGTGTGTGAGTGTGATCAGAAGGAGGCTGACAGTGCAAGGACTGGTTGAGAGGAATTGAGAGTCGAGGGGTGTGTGCGTGAAGTGAGGAAAAACCAGGAAGAACAGGACAGAGGACCACCGTGCACGGTTGTGCACTTCCAGTGACCAAACCATCAAAGTGAACCCGTGGTGGTGTCGAGAGGCTTGAAGGGAGTCGAGTAGGCACGACGGAGCTCACGGTGACGGCCGGGACGCAGGTAATTTCTCAGTTTTCTCTCTATGCTCTGTTTTTCCATTTTGGTTCAAACTGGAAGTCGTGACTTTTGGGGCTGAGTCGAAGTGTTTGGTGAGCCCTAATCGACTAAGTAGGTCCCTAGGAAGCTTCTGGTTGTGAAGCCGTGACGGGAAGAAGGTTGGTTGGCCGGGAGGAAGAACAGGGGTTTCAGACAGTTTTGTTCGAGCTTGAGGGAGACGGGTTAGAGGCTGTGATGCTTAGTTTTTAGGATTGGAATTAGTTGCTAGGGACTTAATATGAAGGTTTTTAATGGGTTTAACGGTTGAAAAGCCATGGGAGGGGAAATGGAAAACTTTGGCCGTGAGTTTCATTTTAGAACCATGGGTTTTATGCGGTTTTAGCTAGGTTTAACGGTTGAAAGTGCTGAACCGGTCACTCCGGTTCAGTACAGTGCTGGTGAACAGTGAACCGGTTCAGCTGGAGGTTAGTGATGATGAATAGTATTCTGAGCCTTCTAGGGGCGCGTGAACAGTGATTTGGGGAAGTGGTCAACATATGAAATATTCTATTCGGTTCTTCTATTCAATGTAACGAACATTTTGGGACTGGTTTCGCGTCAATCGGACATCGTTTCGATAGGTTTCGGGCTGTCCGAAGGTTTAGGGTCGGTTTAAAAATAGTTAAAAGTTCGGGAAAATTTTGGGACTTGAGTAGGAATTTTGTGAAGTAGTTAGTAACCTCGTTATGGGCTTTGGACAGATTCGGGAAAGCCGAGGATAGCGGAATGACCGGGGACGGCGTAAGTGCGCCCGTATCGAGGCGACGTCGGAATGGTCTGTGAGTGGACTTTACTTTCTAACTCTTGATGCATGCATATATGTTTTTATATGTTTTCTATACTTGATTCTATGATTTGATTTATGATTGTGATGCTTTACGATTTTGCACGTTTTTCGAGGAAATTACGGAAATTTACGTTTTACGATAATTTGATGGATATTGTGATTTGAACCTGGTTTTAATGATTTGATTTCGGGATTTGAAATCCGATTTGAATTCAAAGAAAGTAAAAGGAATTTGGAAAGTGTTTTCGGGCTTGAAGCCCAGTTCAGAAAAGTGGTTTTGAGAAATGTGATTTCGGGTTTTGGAATCGGATTTCCGGATGACGATTCGGAATTCGGTTTGGAACTTGAAATGGATTTCCGGGTTTGGGTTCGGAATGGTTATTCCGGATGCCGGCTTACGGAATGATGGTTGCGGACTCGGACCTGGAAAGGAAATGGATAAAGGTTTTCAAGCGGTTTTGGATTGGATTTGCTGGATCTGGTTATTGGGTTTAAAGACCCGGATTATATTTGAGGGGGGACGGGCCCGGATTGAGTTTAAAGACTCGGGAGTTTAAAGACTCGGATATTGATATTTCCCCCGTAGGCCTGTTGAGTTTAAAGACTCAGGAGTTTAAAGACTCTGATTATATTGAGGCTTGGATTGAGTTTAAAGACTCGGATAGATCCAGTAGGTTCGATGAACGGAAATGTGGTACGCTTTTCAATAATGGTTTTCGATGGTTTTGGGCTGAGGCCCAGGATTTGAGAAAAAGGAAAATGTGTTTGGTTTTCGTACATGGTTTTATGACATACCTTTGATATGCATGCATTGATTTTTGAAACGGAAGGTATAAATGTAATTATGTTTTCTGTTAACTGTTTTTAAACTTATTCTTTATTTTTGTCCACTCACAGTCTTTTCGTGTTTTCGATACCCTCCAGGTTGTTGCGGTGCAGGCTATTGGTCGAGAGAGAAGGAGACATCACACCTGCGATCCACAGTAGTTCGGTACACTCTGGGAAGTCCGAATACCTTTTCGGATGGCTGGCTTCGAGAATTCCTGGTCCGACTTACGTGTCACATGGAGGTTAGACGTCAGTCTGGCCTTCGTGTCATGCGTACGTCAGACGGGAGCAGGGTTTAGTCCCTAATCCTGGGGGATTAGGGGTGGGCCCTGATGACAGGACCCGTCCTAACTGGACGTCAAAACCCGTGCCCGGTCCTGCTCCCGTCTGACAAGTCAACTAAAGGTCTGAAACTCCCCTTCAGTGCTTGCCAGACAAAGGATGTTTGCGCGGATTTCTGCTGCTGTCATTGCCTCACGATCAGTCCCGAACGTCGTACCACGGCCTGGAGGGTCATAAAACAGAAAAGGTGTGAGTGGACAAAAATGACCTTTGATAAAAACATTTATCAAAATACAATCTTACCCTCCAGTTTTCACAATCTTGCATGCATATCGTAAAACATGAGTGACCGATAAATTCAAAACATATTTTCCCATGGTCCATAAAACTCATGCTCACCAAATCAGTTCATGTTATAAAACATCAAATCCCGGCTCTCAGGCCAAAACATGTGAAAACATAATCACCTGGCCACAAGGACCAAAAACCCGTACTCAATACCAGTACATCATCACAATCAATACCAATCAGCATTACTTACCAGTGCACAATAAATATATCAATCCAATCAATCCGCACTACTCACGAGTGCATAAAATATCACCAATCACATCTGCACTACTCACAAGTGCACAATCAATCAAACTGCACTACTCACAAGTGCTGCACTACGCGTAGGCCAATATCCAGTCACTCTCTCGGGAATAAACACCTCTGGGCTCAACCCCCTCGGGCTCAGTCACCTCTGGGCGAACACATCCCCAGGATCAGACACCTCCGAGTGGTACATCCAGGCTCAGTATCATCCGAGAAGCTGACTACCATAGGATCAACTCCCGATCCTACAATCACATCCCCCAAGCTCCGGTCGTCTGGGTAATCCCCCCCCAAGCACCGACCGTCTGGGAATATCACAATCACAATGAACACCATCCCGGGAATTACATCCCAAAACATTTCAATCAAATCTTGACTTCATACCAAGTCAAGGTCATTCTCAACTGGGTCTCAAGCCCAAAATACTTTTTACACATAAACCGTTAAAATCACATTTAAATCAATAGAACAATCCGGACATCATCATTGACTCACCAACCAAGTCAAAACATCATTTTAGAAATCATTTAGACTCCGGGCCTAGCCCAAAACATCATTTGTACGTACCTCGTAAAACGTGCCCGAAAGACTGATTAAAATAATCATAAAATCACAAAAATCATTAATTTCATCAAATTCACAAGTGACTCCAAAACCGAGTCAAAATCACTATTCACTTGGGTTATCATGCCCAAAATATCATTATCACGCAAATCCATGCGTTGCAACCTCCGTTGCCATTTTCACGTAAATCTACGAAATTGACCCTCGACTCATTCCCGAGTCACCACATCATCTTTCAATCCATGACTCAATAATCCGAGTCCATACATTATTTTCAATCAATTTCAATCCCGGACTCATAAACCAAGTCCAAACATTATTTTTACCAAATTTCGTAATTTCTCGAAAATCGCCCAAAATAATAATATAATAATCATAAAACCGAGAAATTACCGGATTGAAACACAAATCATGCCCAAGCATATAAAATCATATAATAAGGCATAAAAATCATATATGCATGCATCACGGTTAGAAAACAAAGTCCACTCACACACACCGTCCAAAACGGTCCGTTTCCGAGCTGCACGTTTTTCCGTAAAATCTGGAAATCACAACTCCTGTCCAAAATCATTATAGAGGGTTACTAACATCTCAAAATACAACATATAATTTTCCCCAATTTTTCCGGGATTTAAATACGTATTTTTAACGTAATACAAAACTTCGGATACGCGGAACATTAACGAAACAATATCCGATTTCATCGAAATCAACGTCAAAATGTTCGTTACACTGAGAGGATCAAAAGTCATGTTGACCTCACCTTGAGACTAGGCCGGACGCGCCCCCACGCGCCGCCGTGAGTGGCTGCGCGTGAAATCCACGCGCCTGCTACAGTGTCACCGTCCCAACCCGTTTGTCTGGTAAACGGGTCGTTTAACCCGCGATCAGACCCGGTTCCAATCCTATCAATTCGACACTGAATTCATCAATTGATCAATCAATTAGCTTCTACTTAAGTCCAATTAGAGTTCTGTAACAATAATTCCATGAAACATTACCTCAATCCTCACGATCACAGATGATCAATCGAAGGATATCCGGCCACTGTTCATCCTTCGAAAACCATCAAACCTTCTTGATTTCGTTCAATTGATTAACCAGTAAGCTTCAATGGACTCAGGTAAGTATTTTCCCCAACTCAATTGCATCAATTCGTGGCTCAAACGCCACGACTCAAACTCGATTCTTCGTCACTGTGCAACCATGGAGTTCAGTCAATCTCCAGCGTTTTCCTTCAATTGATGGATCCAGAAGCATCGTGGGATCCTCAGGAACACATTCCCCACATCAATTACATCAATCGAAGCCTCAATTCCCTCGACTCAACCTCGAATTTCATCCTCTGTCACCAAGTGTGTTCAGAGTCAAAACAACACCAATTTCCTTCGTTCTTTCGACGTTTCTGATCGTAATGATCCCAGGAAGCTCGAAGTGAGTTCAATTTCGATCCTCACGGCTCAATTCCCAGTATTTGAATTTCCCCCCAATTTTTCTAAATTTTCGATTCTCAGTCTCCAGCCTTCAATTAATCCCCAGTGTTTTCCCAGTTTAATCCACTCTCATAACTCTCAAATTCCCCTCGAAGCTGGTTGTGAAAGGGAGCTCAATTCTCCCCAATTTTGATGCCCAAAGTCCACGGTTTAGAAAAACAAAGAAGAGGGAATTAAGGAGAAAATGGAGGAAATGATGAAGGATAAATGATGATGTTGTAATGATGGTGTTGGGAGGGAAACATGGACCAGATTTCAGGGGATGGGTGACACTTGTCACTCATCCGAATGTGCACAGTCACCGGGTACTGTTCCTATTAAAATATTATTTTAATTCCGGTTCGTTCGGTTAATCGAGCCCGATTCCGTGACCATAACTTCGTCGTCGAATCTCCGATTTCAGCATGCCGCCTGTCGTTGGATTCGTATCGACGAGACCTACGTAACGGTCCTTGGCCCTCGTCCATCGGACCTCCCGATCAAAAAGTCAACATTTGGCCCCTACTATGCCAAATTACCAAAATACCCCTCATCTTCCGATCATCATAACTTTCACTACGAATGTCGGAATCGAACGTGCCACCTGTCTATGAACTCGTGACGTCCCGAACTACGTCACAGTCATCGGTCAAAGTCCATTTGACCGCCCGAACTAAAAGTCAACATTTTGCCCACACCAGGGGCAAAACGGTCATTTTGCACGTTTCGTCCGATTTCACTCAACTAATCCCCGATTAGTCATTCTAAATCATGATTAATTAATATTCAATCCCGATATTCGGGACGGGTCATTACACCTGACATCTCGGGTTTCCGGCCATCTCTGTCCCTAACTCGATGTCCATTAGCTTGCTTTTGACGTCCAAAATCTCACCCAAATAACCATTTCGATCAATAATCATCACAACCAAAGTTGCCATTTTCGAACTTAAAAGAAGGTTTCATGGGAATTTCACTTACCGTTCAACTCAGACCTCGAAAATAGGCTATATCATTTCCTTACAACCTCAGACACATCACCAAGTGAACCAAATCGATCATCAGCCATTCAATCAACCTTTACCATTTTCAAACTCAAACGGGGGACTTCACGGGTTTTTTTTCAAGTTTTTCACCACCTCTCGCCGTCATGGACAGCCGTGCCACCACCGTCATCTTCGTCTCATCATCCTCGTTCTTTTTCATTCACCAATCCAAGGCACTTGATGAAGATCGAAGGGATGGTATGAGTGGATTCCTCACGGTTTACACACATACTCTGTTTCTGTATTCTCTAACCCGTGCGACAAATATCAGCCTTTTTAAAAATCGATTGAGGTGGTTGTCCAACCTTCCACAACCCTCTAGAGAAGGGACACGTGTCCCAATTCTACTGTGCATAATTTCCAAGACAGCCACATGTCCAATTATAACTGGGCACAGCAAAAAGACCAAATTGCCATTGCCTATGCAAATTACTATTTTGCCCCTAAGGTATTTAGGCTAAAATCCGAGCCATCTGAAGTCCAATGACAGCGTGCCGACTGTCGTTGTACTCAGAAAATCAAGACCTACCTAACGGTCATCGACATACGTGACAAATACTTGTCGTATGAAAAGTCAACCATTTGCCCATTTTCAACCAAATTACCCAAAATACTCCCGAACTTCTGAACATCATAACTTCCTTCTCGAATGTCGGAATCGGACGTGCCACCTATCTATGAACTCGTGACGTCCCGAACTACGTCACCATCTTTGGCCAAAGTCCGTTTGACCGTCCGAACTAAAGTCAACATTTCACCCAGTCTAGGGGTAAAACCATCATTTCGCACCGTCCGTCCGAAATCACCCAACTAATCATCGTTTAACTTCACTAATCCGTCAATAATCACTAATCTAATCCCGAGATTTGAGACGGGCCGTTACATGTAGTATTTTGGAGTTTGGAGAAGGTGTTGTCCATTAGAAATTGAGGAATAAGGTGTGATGGGTTGGATTAGAGGAAGAAGAAAACTGTAAAAATTGCACAATTATCCTTTGTTAATTAATTTTATTTTAATCCACATATGTGGCACATAGATTTTTTCATGCCAAAGGAAACGATAGTGACGGAAAAGGAGCTGAGTGACACAACTCGGTGAGTTCAGACAGTTAAGTGAGAGAATAACGAGCTCAAGGTGCAAATTGTGACAAAAGTACGAGTTCAGTGTGCATTTAAACTAATAAGCCTTTTTCTAAAGGCCAAACACTTTTTCAAATTTACCCAAAAAAAGAGTAAAATTTGGCATATTGATGTTGGCCACATTGATTTTGCACTTATTTAGCCCATATGTAACAACCCGTCCCGATAGCCGGGATAAGTAGAGTGGTTAAGGTGTGATTAGTGAGGTTAATCGGTGGTTAGGTGGTCCCGATAGGTCCGTAAGTTTAGAATGACGATTTTGCCCCTGGTCCGGGCAAAATAGTTGACTTTTAGTTTGGGTGGTCAAATGGGGGTTGACCAGTGACCAGGACGTAGTTTAGGACGTCACGAATCCATAGGTAGGTGGCGCGCCTGATTCCGACATCCGAGGAGGAAATTGTGATGTTCGGAAGGTTGAGGGCATGACCGTAATTTGAGGAAATTAGGGGGGAATAGTTGACTTTTTGAATAATCGAGTTTTGGTAGGTTGACCTAGGATGGTTAGATAGTTCTTGTCGTCCTGAGTTCGATGACAGGGGCACGTACTCATCGGACTTACGAGGCGAGAGTTACGGGTCTAGGAAGTTTTAGTAAAACCGTAAAATGAGTAAAACAGGAGGGTATTTTGGTCTTTTTGGTTTCTAGGGATTTGTGCACAGAGGAAAGGAATGGACGGCTGGGATTGGGCCATGTGGAAGTGTGTGGAGTGGATTGTGACAGGTGGCTTGTGTGTAGAGGATTCTGGTGGAATCCTGTGCATTCACGGCACAATTAATTGTGGTGCACCCGTGCTGTGCATTCTGGTTCTTCGACACACAGAGAGAAACGGAGGGAGGAAATTGAGAGAAGTTGAGGATTGATCGTGGTAATTGACGAGTTCTGGTGAGTGAGGGAGGAACGGGAGACGGAAAGGGAGCTGGTGAGGCTGTTGAGAGGCGCGGTGGTCGTGTGTGAGGGGGACGAGCTACGGGAATCTGGGAGGAAACAGAGAAGGTTGACGGCTTGTGGGGGGTGCTGTGGTCGTGTGCGGGTGTGTGCGACCTCAAAAGGAAGCTGAGGCGGCTCTGTGGACTCCACGGAACACGGCGGCGAGCACGGTTGTGGACGGTTGCAGGTAAGTCCAATTCTTCGTGTTTGTGCCCTGTTTTCCCGTCGAGTTTTGAACTGCGAGTTGTGAGTCTAAGGGTGGAATCGAAGGTCATGGGCAGGTCTAGGGGACTCAGTGGAGGTCTGGGAGTCTAGTGGTTGTGTAGCCGTGACGGGGGGAGCACGGCGGAGGATGGCATGATGGAGGTGCTCTATGTCCTCTGTTTTGGTCGTGGGTTTTAAACGGCGAGTCGTCGAGTTTAGGGCTGAGTCGACAGTCCAGGAGGGTTGGTTGAGGTTTGGTAGAGTCCTAGGAAGAGGTTGGTGTAGCCACCGTGAAGGGGGAAGTCGTGGGTGGCCGGGAAGGAAAACAGGGGTTTGATGGCCGTCTGGTTCGAGCTTGAATCGACGATGACGGGACTGTGTCGAGGTTAGAGGAGTTGAGGGATGGATTCGTGGTGTCTGGACGAAGCTGTAGGAGAAGAGAGGGAGTGAATTGGTGGCCGGACGGCAGAGAATGCCTCTCGCCGGTCCAGTTGCAGCGGCTGGTTCAGCACAGTGCACTCGAGGTTGGGGGTGACACTGTAGCTGGCGCGTGAGGGCCACGCGCAGCCACTTTGGGCGGCGCGTGGGGGCGCGTACGGCGGCGTATGGAGAAGCGATCAACATGAATTTTGGTTTAGGAGTTGTGGTGAGTTCAATAGAGTTGGTTTCGGGTTAATCGGAAATCGTTTGAGTGTAGTTCCGCGAGGGTGAAGGTTTAGGGTCCCGGGTTCTAGGCTTCCGGTTCGGGGATTTTTGAGGGAATTTAGGTGAACTTTTGTGAACGTGTTAGTAACGTACTTTGGTGATTGTGAATAGGATCGGGATTTCCCGAGGAAGCCGAGGAACGTGCTGGACGTTCGGGACGCGAGTAGGGCTCAGTACTGTGAGTGGACCCTTTCTTTAAACTCGAACATGCATAACTGTTTTCTATAATTGTTTTATGGTTTTAATTATGATTTTATGTTTATCGGATATGCCTGGTCGATTTTACATGTGCACGGTTTTCGAGGAAGTCCGGTTTTTAGCACGTTTTACGAGGAAGTGGTTGACTTTGATAATCAAGGTTTTCGATTTTAGAATCGGATTTTGGAAAGCGAGATTTGGTTTTAAAATGGAAAAGTGGATTTCCGGATTTGGGTTCGGAATGACGGTTCTGGATGCCGGAAGGGCATTGGACCAGTGATTTCGGATTCGGGTTTGGATGTGGATTGGTAAATGGTTTCAAATGGTTTTGGGATTGGATTTGCTGGATCTGGATATTGGGTTTAAAGACCCGGATATATGTGACGGGGGACCGGCCGGATTGGGTTTAAAGACCCGGATTGAGTTTAAAGACTCGGGAGTTTAAAGACTCGGATATATTGATTTTCCCCCGTAGGCCTTGAGTTTAAAGACTCGGATATGATTAAGGCCTGGATTGAGTTTAAAGACTCGGGAGTTTAAAGACTCGGATAGGTCCAGCAGGTTTGATCAGAAATGATGATATGATGTTATGTTTTCTGATATGGTTTTATGATTTCACATGCTGTGGTTTTTCTAACTGGTGTATAGTGTTTCTATTTCTTATGATGCGGTTTGTGGTAAATTGATTTCTAACTGTGTTCATAAATTTAGTTATGCATGTGGTTTTCAAAACGGAGGGTTAAACTCGATTTTCGTGTAAAATGGTTTTGAACTCTTGTACTGTTTGGTCCACTCACATCTTCTGTTTTAAATTGCCCTCCAGGTTGTGGAGATAGCGCGGGGTCTGGACGTCGAGGCAGTGTCCGAGGCATAGAAGTGACGTGAGAGATCCCAGAATAGATTAAAGGCTTCCGTGTGCGTGTAGTGTTCGGTTTTATTTTACTTGTATTTTCGTACTATGCTCTGTAAATGCTACCTTCGGGACATTGTGTTTAATTACTCCTGCGTTTGACTGGATTTGAGTGAGTTTTACTTGAGTTTTGTGTCGGGGAGTCAGACGGGAGCGGGATTTACCTCGGGTTCCGGGGTGAAACCGGGGTGGGTCCTGACACCATATGCACCATTTTTTATTTTTTGCTAGCTAGCCCAAGAATGTGTTTGGGCGAAAAATTTATAATTTAATGAGAATTTACAAATTTCGTAATTTATAATTCCGTATTTATAATTTTATGATTTGAAAATTTTAGTATTTGGATATCAATTTTAAAAATCATAGATATTACAATTTCAATTATTTCAACCCATCATTTGAAATTTTTTGTCTCATGAGGTAGAATTTCAACTTATCATTTGAGATCCTCAATTCCCCCGATTTTCTTTTTGAAATTTGCCAAATTCTGACTCAGTCTCAAACGAAAGAAAACTGATTTTTTGCTCACCAAAGGCTCCCCTCACACCAAATGATCTGTTTATTTACTAGAGCTAAACACACCCTAAGGTAATAGAATATATAAAATTATGAAAAATTATTATAATAAAAATAGCTGAGTTTCAAATGATTGGAGACGGTAAAATATCTCTGAATTATTAACTAAATTAATACAATTAAGTGTCTTTTTACAGTCTAGATACGCTAAAATAATATTCTCCAAATTGTCCATATTAAATAGTCGAATAACTAATAATCTTGGAGGATATAATAATAATAATAATAAATATAAAATAAAATATTAATAAATAGAAATAATAATATATCAATAATTTATTAAAATAAATAATAAAAATAAAATAATAATGTACATAATTAATATTTATATATAAATATTTCTTATCAACTATAATAATGTAATTCGTCTAATATAATATAATCAATATTTTAATCCGATTGAATACTAAATGTCTGACTAAATTGTTATAACTTATCCAATTAAAATAATCAATACAGTACACTACCGAGACCTTTGTACATTAGACTCAAATATGCTCTGAACGAGACTTTAGGTCCAATAACCCAAAACTGCACAACAAAATTCTCAGCAAAAATATCGTGGAATTTCAACCCATTATCTTTTCAGCTTCCCCACCATATCACCAATAAAGCTGTGCGACCCATTTGGAGCCCAACTACAACGGGTAATTGATTTTTTTTTTTAGTGGACTAATTAAACTGGATTGGGCTACACCCGAATTAAAAGACCTAACTTAAGTGGGAAGGACTATAACCCTCTCAACTTTTCTATACATAATCATATAAACATTACGAGAATGAATCGAATATCAATTTTATTCCTTACAAAAATTAATTAATTAAGGACATCTTCACTAGAGAACTCCCAACTGGCAGGCGGATGGCGATTGGTCCGTTGGGGCCTAATTCCGACCCGCAAATGCCTAACCTAGCCGGGCCCTTAGTTGTCGATGGTCCATTTGTGGAAGAAACTAGGCCTTTCCCCTGCCCTTCACATATGTCACACATGACCTAAGCCAATGACATCACCACACGTAAAGTTTCATACAGCTGTGGGTCCCGATGTCCATGAGCCACGTCGGAATATTTCTGATTATTTCATAAACAAATAAATAAAATATAGTAGTGTTTTTTAGACGTCCTCCTGCAAACGTACCTTAAAGCCAAAGAACCCAAAAATGATAGCGAGGGGCCTCCAGTCCCATGAGCAGCATTCAACATCGCCCAAGACCAAGTTGGATGACAGAAGATCAAACTTCAAATCCGTGAGCAAGCTTTATTTATTTCCCTTTTGTTCTCCGGGAAAGTTGTAATTTTTCTCTGAGAAAATTCGTCTTACTGACTGTTTCCAGAAAATAAAATGATGATGGGTATTCCATTCTCTTTTTCTTATTTAGATTTGTTAGGTTTCTCAATCAATATTATCAAAAACTGTGTATTGGAATATAATGGGGATCTTTTTTTAGTGTTTTCTTTCCGTTTGGATCGCCTAAGAGGCTAAGACGCATTGAGCTTGCTGTCCGCCCTGAGAAACATTGACGGGTAAGCCTACTTAATTTTATTCCATCACTAATTTTTGCAAGATCTTGCTTTTTAATTTTGCCCTCTTTAATTTTTTTTTCTCAAGTTTTCTGGGATTTATACTTGGATTATTTCCATGGAAAGGGGTCTCTCTGTTTAGCTGGATCTTCTGTTCAAGTTATATTTTCTTTTCGATTTGACTTTAGGTTTTTGTCTTGGTCAACTCTAAATAATAAAGTTTATGGTGAGAAAACATGTTTAATTAGAATATAATGTAAGTGATTATGAAAAGTAGCTTCAACTAAGACAGGGCTGTTTTATTTTTAAATATATTTTTGCAAAGTCTCTTATGACAGTATCTTATTGTAAAAAGTCCACCTTTGTTTTTGTTGCAAATATAAAGTGCATAAATTGTGAAGTAGAAAATGGTCAATTCAAAGTCTCAATCAAAGAACACAAATATTATCTGTGGCAGAAATATCAAAGAGAGGTGTTTTGAAGTTTTGGAGGAAATTTGAGAAGTATATATAGAGATTTATTTATATATATAGATCATAATCATTGAACAATGATGAAAGGTTGTGAGTTGTGCTTGGAGTTAGGGCCAACTGTATACTGCAAAGCTGATGCAGCAAAGCTTTGCCTTTGCTGTGATGCAAAGGTCCATTCTGCAAACACAATTGTTCACCACCATCAACGCGCCGTCTTACGTGGTTCTTGCAAATACCGGCCGGCTGATGTTGAGTGTTTGGATCTCCGGATGTTTATGTGCTGCGTATGTGGCCTCAGCCACCATCGGAAGCGATCTTCTGGCGGCCAGGAGGGACAACATCCGAAGCGGGCATTGATCAGCAGTTACACCGGTTCCCCCTCTGCCAAGGAATTTGCAGCATTTTGGGGCTTCAAATTGGATAATGATCATGTCGATGAGAATTATCTCTCCTCTGATTGTGACACTAGCCATGTGGTAAAGTCATCGCGCACTCCTGTTGTGAATTGATGGAGTGCAGAATGACGTGCTATTTTGAAGTGTTAATAATAGTTGATTTCCTTATTAAAATTGGGTTTTGTAATTAGATAGAGATCATATCTTATGTCATGTTGCAGATCTCTCATGATCATGGAGGTAGTCAAGATCAGAAAAGCAGTTCTAGTAGTAGCTTTGTTCTTGACCAGATTTTGGACTTGAGAAGGCTTCAGCTCACTGAGGGGATTGGCTCTAATTGGGTTCCGATTTGTGGGGATCAAGATAAAATGCTGCGAAACCTTCTTCATCAGTACATAATCACAACACTTCGAGGAGTTTCGAAGATATTCAACGTCATCTTCCTCATCAATTACAACAATCCCAGATCGATCATCCCTTGGCCTTCCTATTTTCCCACCCAATGGAGCTTTTACCTTCATCTCCTCCATGTTCAAGTAATTTTGGGTTTCCAATGAATTCAGAATCATTTTGGCAGCAGCTGGAAAAAATTCCACCGCAAAATACTCAGGTATATACATGCATGCATATATTTGATGAACATTGTCTGTTTGTACATGAGAAAAAAGATTAAAAGTATAATCAATCAATCATCATCCGCTATTGCTTGATTGTGCAGCTGTGGTCTCAAAATATGCAAGACCTTGGGGTTTGTGAAGAAGCAGCTTATGATCTTGCTGATCCCAACACACCTGATGTTGATTCGAAATTCCAAAACTTCGAAGAATCATTTGCAGTGAACAAAAAGCTTCGTACTCATACTCCTTCATGGAGAAGCAGGAGAAGAATCAAACATGATGCCAACACTAAGTAACGGTTACCATTTATTTCTTGGTTTATAATAACATATATAGGGGAAAATATAAATTAGTGTATCAAGCGTTTGATTGTATAGAGATTATGTACACATATAATTATATACCTTAAAGATAAATAATGTGTTACGTATAATAAAATGCATGATACAAAGATCGAAATACGATCACTTTTGTTTATACTTTCCTCTTATATTTTTGTTCTTCCTATATATGTCCTTATATTTGCAATATTTATAAATACCGGTCAGCTGATGTTCAGTGTTTGGATCGTCAACAGATGTTTATGTGCCGCGTGTGTGACGCCAGCCTCCACCGCTCCGGCGGGAGGCAACATCGGAAAGAGACATTGATCCGCAGTTACACAGGTTGCTCCTCTGCCAAGGAATTTGCAGCGTTTTGGGGGTTCACGTTGAAAGATAAGAAACTTGCCATTTCTAGTAGCACCTTTATTGTTGATCATATTCCTGAACTGAGAAGTCTTTAGCTGATCAGTAATTACGGGAATACCCATTCGATTCTGACATGTGGTGATCAAGATCAAGAATTACTAATTTACCATCTTCAAATAATTTCGGATTCCCTTTGCATTCAAAATTGTTTTGGCTGGGAAAACCCAGTCTGGTGCAAAATGGGCAGGTAAAATTCATGACACTCACGTAATTAGTTTAATTTGCCTACGGATTGTGCTAATTAATGATTCATTAATTTTTTTTTTTTATGCTGACTTTGCAATTGCTTGATCATTTTGCTGATGTGGTCTCAAAATACGCAAGAACTTGGGGTTTGTGAAGAACTGTCTAAATAATCTTGCCGATCTCAACACGCATGATTGTGATTCAACATTCAGAAACTTCGAAGAATCGTTCGCGGGAGATCAAGATGCATTCATGCCCTTTCACATAGAAGAATCGGTCTCTTAACTAATCACGACTATATCATTGTATTACCGGTTTTCACCATGAGTCCGGACTTCAACAAAAACC
The DNA here is from genome assembly GCA_032719365.1 of Prinsepia uniflora. Lineage (NCBI taxonomy): Eukaryota > Viridiplantae > Streptophyta > Magnoliopsida > Rosales > Rosaceae > Prinsepia > Prinsepia uniflora. The sequence continues at coordinate 73,948,216 of CM064871.1, forward strand.
GGATATATCCTGCTTTGAGAAAATCTGGAAACTGTTAATCAAAATTAAGGGACTGATTACATATGATTAAACATTTGATTAGGTGTTAAAATGGACAATCTCTGCATCATATACTAACCGCCGTTTTGAGTCTAGGCCAGATGAAATCCAGCTGGCAAACAAGGAAAACATGGCCAAACCCAAACTGCTACGAAAACGAAAGCGGAACTGTAATTAAGGCCTTATTTTAACCTTAAAAAAATGAAATCATTATCAAATCTAACTTTAAAAGAGTTTGTTTAAAACAAAGCTGTAATCGTATTGGGAGGGAACGTGGAAAAGATGAATGGACGCACCAAACATTTGATATTGGATTTTGATGGTAGAGCAATCGGACAAGCAGGTAGTTAAAACTTGTGCTAAAGAAGCAACCTCCTCCCTAACTGTCCTAATCGGTCATTTTGCACCCCAACAGCCAAAAAAGCTTCCAACTCAAGCAATATTTCATAATCCAATGCCTCTCACCCTCCTCTTTTTTTCTTTTTTTAATAATCAAGGGACAATGATTTTGAGTAACTTGGAACGCTCATGCACGATGACTTTTGTATGATTTCAATCCCAACAGTTTCTTAAATTATTTTAGGTTTTAAGTTGAATAATAAGTGCGATGGGGTGATATGGATTTGGGATGAATGGTTAAAATTAAAATGTGAGGGCAACTAAGTCATTTAAAGTGGATGTTTGGGATTTGCTACATTTGTTGCTGATGCACGCACGTGATTGAAGAAGACTTGCTAGTGGCCGCTTGCTCTAACTTCCTGTGTGAACGCAGAGAGCGCACAATAATCTAGTTCAGCCACGTGTTCCTTCAATCCTATCATGCCCCCACTTGCTCAAACTTGATAAGGTTTGAAAACCGTTCGATCTGATAGATTCCGATCCAAAGGTATCACTTAGCTGGAGAAACAACTTCCTGCTCTTCAGCCTAGCTGAAACCGAACGCATGAAATGACGAATAAGAACAGCGACGGTAAATCAAGTAAAAAGTCGACGGTAAAGCTGATGTGGCATTCAGTTAGTACTCTTACAAAAACAGTTTCGGCCCCTCTCTTTCCCTCCAAATCCTCCCCCCGTTCCCACGCATATAAAACCAGCCCTGCACCTCAATTCGTCACTCTTTTCAGTCGATTCGATCGGATGATCGAGTAACTCCTCTGTTGATTCTGAAGGTAATTTGACTACTCTCTCTCTCTCTGCCTGTTTCTGAAAATTAAAGAACGATCCAAACAGTTTTTTTTTTTTTAAAGCTCTGCTTTAATCTTTGTTCGATTTCTCTTCGATTCCGTCGATAAACATTTCTTGTTTTTCAATGTATTCGAAAATTAGATTTGATTATTTTTCTTAATAGCTTACTTCGGAGGTCCTGCGAGTTTTATAGGACGATTGAAAAATCAAACCGGAATTTCAAGAAAGCTCCGATTCAGGTCAATTCTGTTATTTTCTTTTTTCTTGATGTTTTTTTCTAATTGAAACTCACGCTGTTTTTCTTAGCTCTGGTATTCATACAGAAAAACTTCGACCTCAGAGATGGAAGATGACACTGGATTCTCCACCGGCTATGACGGCCGCGCCACTTATTCTTTATCATCCTCGCCAATCAAGTCGCAGTATGGCTCAGACGACGCAGTTTACAGTTCTCTCTACTCTGCTATCTTCGATCGCAATCCTTCCCTCACCGGATACGACTACGAATCGGACTCCGATGACCGCGGACTCTTCCAACCTCTCCTCGTGCAAGACCATCAGGATATGATCAACTGCCATAGCCGCTGTCTCCAGTACATCCGTCAAGCCTCCGAGGAAGCCGACGCTCTCCGCAGCGAGAACACTCATCTCCGCGCTCTGAATCTCGAGCTCAACAAGCATCTCAATCTTCTCATCCACGCCTCCGTTCCGAAACAGTTCGGTTCCCCCAGCTCTGTGCAGGCGACACCGTTTGGAATCGTCAACGGACTTCGCGGCATGAGAATTGATGACAAGGGAGCAGAGGAAGAGGTGTCTGACGAGAGCCCTACCAGTGTGATTGAGAGCGAAGGCGGCGATGAGAACATTGATGTGGGGAGGTTTTCGCTGCCGAAGAGCATATCTGTGAGGTCTACTGGATACGTGAAGGCTGCACCGATCGGTCCTAGCACTGCCTCTCGGACTCGTCCTCGCACCGCCACTACATGCAGTGCTTCGGTAAGCTATTACCGATCGATTCAGTCTAGAAATTAACTTTCTTTAATTTCCGACATAGAAATATCAAGCTTGATTATTAATCCAATTGCAATCCGCTTCTGTTATTATTTCTTCTGTTTATGTTGCTCAATAAGAAACGTACCGACTGATTCTTAATTTTTTGTGGTAATTAGATTGCTACTGCTGGTGTTACATTAGATTGAGAAGTGAAATTGGTTGAAAAAGGTCACTATTGGATCTAGAAAGTTCACCATTTGATTTAAAAAGTGCCTTTTTGATCGGGAAGAAAGGCTCATTTTCCTGTATTGTGCTTTTCTTCCAATCTGTTTCTGGTTTGGAAAATCAAATTTGTGATCCCAAGAAGCAAATTTGGAAGTTAGGTTTCAATTTCCTTTCTGTTTCCATCAATTCATATGCATACTGCACTCAACCACACTTTATCAAGCAAGAGTCATTCCACGTTGACAATGCATTAAGCACGTTAGCACAGCATACCATGCACCATGTAGTGTTTGTGAAATTTACCGACAGAAAAAGGAGCTGAGATAATTCTGTTGTAATGCATCTTAAATTGGGATTGATTTTGTGTAATGATGCAGCAAAAGGTGTACGTTCCTGGAGAGATGAAAGAGCAGCAGCCACTAGAATTGGATGTGTACAACCAAGGCATGTTCAAAACAGAACTGTGTAACAAATGGCAGGAGACTGGTGCATGCCCTTACGGAAACCACTGCCAATTTGCACATGGGATTGAGGAGCTCCGCCCTGTGATCCGCCACCCGCGATACAAGACCGAGGTCTGCAGGATGGTCCTTGCTGGTGTTCCCTGCCCATATGGTCACCGCTGTCATTTCCGCCACAACTTGACTGACAGTGAGAAGTTGATGGTTCCAACTCATTCCAGTCGGCCAATGAAGCTGGACAGGTAAAATATCAGATGACTTGATAAATATAAGATCAAAAGTGAGGCTTTGAGTCAAGCTAGGAGAGAGATGCCAAATGTTTATATTACAAATACCTCAACTGGAAGTCTGGGATCGTATATAATACCAATTATTTGTGGTAAGTATAAAAACATGGACATATATAACATGACAATAATTGGTGTCATCTTCATCTATGCTGCTGAGGGAAATGTGCAAGCAGGATTCATCAACATCAACATCAACATCCAACATCATGGCCCGGAAGGAGGTGGATAAATGATGGGATTTTTGCAAGGCGATATGAGAGCTCTGTATTTCATTTCATTTTGTGCCAAATATAGACATTAGATAGATACATAAAAGTGTGGCTATGTTGTCAAGACTCAAGACTCAAACTAAGCAGCAACCAAAGAAAGATTCTTTTCAGTTATGGATGGTAGTTGTTTCTGATTCCACTCATCATTTTCAAGTTGTTCCTCGATCCCACTCAATTCATTTTCTCTCGCATGTCTAATTTTCTGAACTAATGCTCTTCCTTCATACCCTATTGAATTTTAATATAAATTTGTATTGTTGGACTTGGCCGCTTCGCACTGAATGAATGAATTATAATTGGGTAGGCACCTATTTTTTTTATTTATTTTTTATTTCTATTTTCAGTTTCATTAGGCCGGTACCGAATGAATATCAATTGCGTGGCAGGGCTCAATAATGTGTACAATAGGGTAGGATTAATAGGGCTACGTGTCAGTTTTAGGATACTATATATAGGTTAGGATGGGCCAATGTGGTGTGTGCCTGAGAAAGGAAAGACGAGACTGTGACTCATGAGAGGAGGGGGAAATGGAGAAAGAGGCTGATGAAGTTTTGGGATTGCGTTCGTTCGGTAAGAAAGCAGAAAACTTGATTAAGTTTCTCTTACTCCTACCGATGCGACGCATTCCCATGATTTCCTTTGTCTACTCTATTTCCCCTTTGCTTTCCTTTTTGCCAAGTATGGTGCTTTCTCAGTCAGACCGGACCAGACCAGACCATACCAGATGCTGAAAATCAAAGCGAAGACGGTAAGTAAGCTCTTTTTCAATTTTCTCTGGCAAATTACACAGTATGAAATATGAACATATATTTCAAACTGTATTGGTTGGAAGAAACTAAATTAAGCTTATTGTTTTAGAATACTTCTGATATTCTTATCGAACTGTAAATTTATTATGGATTATGGTTCCGTAATTGAGACGAGCCTGGAGAACTTCGCAAGTCAAGAAATGTTGCTGAAATAGTTTGAGAAATGAAAACAGTTATGCGTTTCGGTTTAAAGAACCCTAAACCCTAACTCATGCCCAATTTCCATATGCTCCCCTTTTGGAATTTATTTTGCCCAAAAATTTCACCAACTGGGAACGGTAAATTGATTATTATTCTGGAATTGGGACGAGCCTGGAGAACTTTGCAAATCAAGAAATGTTGCTGAAATAGTTTGAGAAATGAAACAGTTATGCGTTTCGGTTTAAAGAACCCTAAACCCTAAATCATGCCCAATTTCCATGTGTTCACCTTTTGCAATTTATTTTGCCCAAAAATTTCACCAACTGGGATTTCCAGCTGCCATTGAAGTCCAAAGACTCCAAACTGAGCTAAAAATGAATGAGAAGAAACAAGTCTGTGAGTTCATATTGGGCCATCTCCATTGCTTTCTGAAACATTTATGTAGAGTCTGAAACTTGAAAATATAAGTGGGCTTTAGGTTTTACATTTGAGGCTTGGATTTCTTGGGTTTATGACCGTGACGGTAACTTTGTTGAGCTGCCTGGCCCGATGTACCAGACTCTCCTTAAGAAAAATGGGCAAAAGAGAGAAAAATTACACTTACATCTATTCTTGTTTCTTATGCATCAATAAAGAATCTCTCTTTTCATCCCAACTATCCCTACATTGCTGCAAATAATTGTGTGTTATTTATACAATCCTTATAAAAACTCTTATCTTTTCTGTATTGTATGGAAATAGCGCCAATTTGATTGTTAGGTGAACCGTATTTACCAACAAGAAAAGCAGGTGAACTGTCTAATTTGAGAAGCTAATATCTTGACCTATTTTATGGCAGGACCGCAGGAGGGTTGGTGCATATTCAGAATCTGGGCTGTTCAATTATTGCTGCTTTCACCCTTAAAAGCCCCTTCTCGTTAACTAGTTTTGGAGATAGGGTGAGAGAGAGAGAGAGAGAGAGAGAGAGAGAGAGAGAGAGAGAGAGAGAGAGAGAGAGAGAGGGAGGAAAAACTCCCACAACTACAGAAATGGAGGGTGGAGGTTATTGAAGTTTAGAGGAAATTGAAATTATTGGAGGGGAGGTTGTGGGAAAGAATACATAATGTTCTAATTTGGATATTAAATTCTTTCCCAAACCTCCCATTCCAATGATTTCCAGCAATTCCTTCCCTTTCCTCCCAAGATTTTTAAAATACTTGCATTCGACCAGTTTGGTACTTTGGTAAGGCTTTGATGCTAACCATTTTAGATATTTGGTTATTATTTTTTACATGAAACTATATGTGGATTATTTATCATGGATCATGTGGCTACTTATGAGAAGAGATGTAAAGATGTGATTTCTTTTGGTTGTGGCTACTTGTTGAATGTTATATCTATTAGCTGCTAGCGTGCTAGTTCCTGCCAATAATTTGATAATTGGATTCATCTCTTTCGCTTGCTTTTTTTTTTACATGGAACAAGGGATTTGTTATTTGATAAGACTGCATCTTTCTATATTTTAGTTCTTTGTAGGGATATACATGACTGATAAGTGATGAATCTCTCTTACTCTTAATTCCATTTGATTTGTGTCTCAAAAATCTTCTTTCCTTATGGCTGCATCTGCATGCATATTTAACTTGAATTCATTATGCTATTCTCAATTACTTAAATATGACAGAAGATTGCCGATGCTGACGTTGTTCATGTTAATTAGTCTTTTAACTATAAGATTTCAGTTGGAGCTTGCTTGAATTCATTCAGGAAATGTTGATTCATACATTTGTGAGTTTCAGCATTTGATCCATCCAAGTCAGGACTTGTAATCTTTATTTGGAAATAAAATTACATTGAGCTGAAGTTTATATATGAAAGCAGGTCATTTGGTTTTACAAATTCCATATTATTTTACCACCAAGGTCCTGTAAACTACTTTTATCATGTAACCTTTTCTTGTCCAGTAAAACAGTATGAAAAGTTTTAACTTGCAAATTGCTATGCACACTTTGAATCCCCCTCTTCAAAGTATGTACTTTTGTATCTGTCTGAAACCCTATACGCATTTTGTTATTAGCTCTCTGAGTCTCTGGAGTAAAATAAACTGAAAATTTAAAGTTCAAAAACAGAAATGTGATGAATTCACACAATGGATATACATAGATGGCCCCCAACCAACCCCAAGGGCTAAGCCAAGCCATTGGGAAGTTGAAGGAGACTTTGGAATTGGAAACAAGGGTGGGAAACACAGACAATGTTTTAGGAAGGTCTTGGAACGGGAGGGTTGGAAAAGTCTTTAAACATGTAAACTTTGTAGTTTTGATTGAAGGACAATGGTTTCTTCTCCAGAACTGACAGATCCAACGACTTCCTAATCTTATTACCTTTCCCTATCCCTCTTCTTTGGAATTGGAAGCAAGAGTGGGAAACGCAGAAAATGTTTTAGGAAGGTCTTGGAACGGGAGGGTTGGAAAAGTCTCTAAAGTTGTAAACTTTGTAGTTCTGATTGAAGGACAAAGGTTTCTTCTCCAGAACTGACGGTTCCAACGACTTCCTAATCCTATTGCCTTTCCCTATCCCTCTTCTTTGGAATTGGAAGCAAGAGTGGGAAATGCAGAAAATGTTTTAGGAAAGTCTTGGAACAAGAGGGTTGGAAAAGTCTCTGAAGTTGTAAACTTTGTAGTTTTGATTGAAGGACAATGGTTTCTTCTCCAGAACTGACGGTTCCTATGACTTTTAAATCTTATTGCCTTTCCCTGTCCCTCTTCTTTCAATTGGAAACAAGGGTGGGAAAACGCAGAAAATGTTTTAGGAACGTCTTGGAATGGGAGGGTTGCTGAAGTTGTAAACTTTGTAGATTTGATTGAAGATCAAAGGTTCCTTCTCCAGAACTGATGGTTCCAAAGACTTCCTAATTTTATTGCCTTTCGCTATCCATCTTCTTTGGAATTGGAAGCAAGAGTGGGAAACGCAGAAAATGTTTTAGGAAGGTCTTGGAACGAGAGGGTTGGAAAAGTCTCTGAAGTTGTAAACTTTGTAGTTTTGATTGAAAGACAAAGGTTTCTTCTCCTGAACTGACAGTTCCTATGACTCCTTAATCTTATTGCCTTTCCCTATCCCTCTTCTTTGGAATTGGAAACAAGGGTGGGAAACACAGAAAATGTTTTAGGAAGGTCTTGGAATGGGAGGGTTGGAAAAGTCTCCGTAGTTTTGATTGAAGGACAAAGGTTTCTTTTCCAGACAATTCCAACGACTCCCTAATCTTATTGCCTTTCCTTATCCCTCTTGTTTTTTTCTCAAACAGAAAACACACTGATAACAGCCCAACCACTTTTATATCTACTTCATCCTCCTCTATTGGTAAGTATGTTATGTTTTGCTTGAAGACCTGGAAAAAACCATCAGCTTTGAATTATTTGCTATTTTTGGCTTGGTTGTTGTTCCTTTGATTATTTGCAGGTTGAATGCAGGGAAGCTTTGATGGACGAGAGGTTGGGACTTGGGAATGAAGATGTGAAAGGGTGAGAAAAGAAGGGAGGAGGAGGGATAGGGAGGGAATAGCAGGGAGTTATGGGATTGCGCGGAATGGGAAGAGCACAAGACTCGTGTTCACAACGATAACCAAATGAGACAAAGTTTGGAAAGCAAGCTTCTTTCCGCGACCGCCCAATCTAATGACTTCCTACTCCATCCCTTTCCCTACCTTTTCCTCTTCATTTTTCTTCTTTATCGGCATTGATCAGCCTTTGTTTTGTTTGCATTTTGGAAGTGTCTTTCTGTATTTTTTGAATTGGTGAATGAATGTAAACAAGTGAATGAAGCTGCTTGCTGCTGGTGGTGTCTAAATTATTGCTACGTAGCCTAAGAATGCCAATGTAGATTTGTGGTACTTCCTCAGAGAGCCTGCAATGAATATTTGTATTTTAAACAAAATCAAATAGAAATCTGGGTTTGACATCAGAAAATCAAAGCGGCACTCGACACGCTTAGCAAGAAGAATCTGAATCAAACTCGTTTCCTAGTGAATTATTTCAAATTTGTTGACAAATTTTGTTCAAGTCTCTGCAACTGCAACTCTCAGGCTTATAAACTTTTGAAATCCTAGTCAAAGTCAAACTATAATATTCTCAGTTCACCATTTTGTGAACCAGCGTGAGACAGAAGAGAAGGGGGAAAGGGATGAGAGGCAGCAAGTTATGGGAATGTGGGGATTGGGAACTGCCAAGACAACAGCACATAGGGATTGGGAACTCCCAACAGGAAACAACACATAATCTCAAAAAAATTCAAAAAATTGTTCCAAAAATCCCTAATTCCAATCGCTTCCTACTTCCTTCCCACTCATCTCTGTATCTTTCTTCCACTTCAAGATGAAGATTGGCGTTTTGAATTCAATTCTCGGCATTGTAGATAGAGGTTTTATTCGGCTATTAAGTAAGATAATACTGTTGTAATTCAATTTTCGACAATGTAGATAGTGTTTTTATTTGGTTATTAATATAGATAGTATTTTTATTCGATTATTACTGTATAAATAGATATTCATACTCCAAATCTCTTCATTTAGTTTGAAGCTCTACCCATTAATATAGCAAATGACAGATCAAAATTGGGCCTTGTAAGTTCTCTTGGTATAGTTTGAGACCAATAAAAAATCACTCCATGAGCAATTAGATATATTGATTTTGGGATTATACAAAAATGTAAGGACTATCAAATTATACACATGGAGATTGAATAATGAGCTGTATTTCGACGAGGGGTTGTTAGAGTGACAGCTGGGGCCTGCGGGTGTAGGCCCATTAACCAGAGTTAAAAAAGGAAAAGAAAAGTAACCGTGTTAGTGTGTCATAGTGCGGTTACGAGGGATCCAATGCGGAAGCGTGCGTGATGGCTCGGTTGGACGCTGCTTTTTGGTCCAATGGGGCGCCGTATATGACTTTGGAACGGCTCAAAATTGGAAAGCATTTTCTGGGGGGACCCACGCTTTGCTAGCTGAGATGGACTATCGAGGCCCTCACGCGCCGCTTCCTGTCCACCAATCACCTGACACCCAAGGAACACATGGCGCTTTATCAGATTTCGCCACCGCAATATGATTTCTCGAGTATCCAATGATTGTAATTTTGTTCGCTGCTTCTAGACTCGTTGCTACAATTTAGCTAAGTTGTTTATTTATTTATGGTTTTATCTTCCTAATACACATGGCACTTTATATTTTTATTTTAATTATTGAATTAATTTTATACTTGTATTGTAATTATAATTATTCATTTTCTCAATTCTTATTTCAAGATTATTTTCATAAAAAAAAATTAATAAAATTAAGGGTTGTTTAATTAGCTATATGTATAAAATAAATGAAAGATTTTAGTAACGATGAAGATCATTATATATGAACTATCCATGTAATTAATACGTATTAATAAAAAGATAATCTTCAATTTTATTGATTTTTTAAATAAACGATCTTAAAATAATTTTTAATGATTTAGAAGTTAAATATTTTTTATTGTGATATATATGTGTAGGTACCATAAGAATAAAATGCAATTTTATTCTATTTCTCAACACAATATTTGGAATAAATATGTAAAGGGAATAATACATTGTGGGCATCAACTCTTAGTTTATAATAAATGAATTCGATTTCAAACGGTTAATAAAAATACAATTTGCTTATGTTTGGTATACCGTATAAATGACTGAATAAGATAACATAGTATCAAACTAGTGTTTGGTACCACTCGTATTAATTAGTCATCATATAAGTTAATACGGATAAATTCATTTATACGGTCTAGACACGCTAAAATAATATCATTGAAATTGTCTGTATTAAATAGTCGGATAACTAGCACTATTGAAATTGATAATGATAATAATAATAATAATCATAATAATTTAATAAACAACGATAATAAATATATATCAATAATTAAATAAAATAAATAATTATAATAATAACATACATAATTGATATTTATGATATAAATATTTCTTATAAACTAATATAATATAATCTGACCAGTATAATATAATCATTATTTGAATCCAATGGAGTACCAAACGTCAATTTAAATAGTAAATATCTATCCGACTGAAATAATCAGTACAATACAACATGTCAAATAAAATCATAGACTTTAATATTATTACACATATCATATTACTTATTTGTTAAATTTAATTATTAGGTTACACAATCGCATAATATTGGTACATTTCAAGTGTAAACAGCACGCAATTGTGTTGATTAATTTTTTTTACTAATTAAATTTAAAAATGGATGGATTTTCATCTTGAGCGTTACTAACTTGATGTAAAAATGACGTAATGGAGGCGTAAAACGCGGTGAGGTTTAAGAATATGTGATTACTAATTAGACACGATGGTCGTGATCGTATCATCCTAGTCCTCAAAGTCTAGGAGATGGGGCCTCTTGTGATATAAAAAAAAAAAAAAAAAAAAAAGAGATGGGGCCTCCTAACGTAGCTAATGCGTGATGGGACCCATTTATTATTGCTCTATCATGGGGTTTGTAAATGTCAACTTTGATCAAACTAATCTCATCTCAACACGTTACTCACGGGAACATAAAAATTAGTGGAAACAGTTTCATATTTAATAAGTTTCTTCGTCGATTTCTGATTTAAAAATTCCTTAAAGCGATCATTATTGTTATCAAAACGCAAGTCGTTTGATGAAGATCACAAGACTGTTCGATGCTCTGTTAAGGAAACATCGCCACCGGCCAGTGACGGAGACAGAGCCACCAACTTCCGGTGGACTTGTCACCACTCTGTCATGATCCATTAAAGTGGCAATTCCAGAAACAAAAAAGAAAAAAGTACTAACAATAGGAAAAGCGAAAGAAAGAGAATCCCAGCATCGCTGACTTGTGCTTCGTCTTTATGTTTACAGCCTTTGCTTTTCTCATGTCGTAGCCGTATCCATGCCAAAGTGAGTTTGCCTCCATTTTTCTTTGTTTGTTGGCTTACTTAATCAACACCAACCTCTTTCAAACTCAAAAGTTTAGCTAGCTTCTATAATTGTTCTAATTAACATAGAAAACCCTAATCCATGTGTTAATTATTTCATCAAATCACATTGTTTGTTCGGTTTCTTCATCAAATCACATTGTTTTTTCCCTGCAGACTTCATCATTATATATATATATATATATATTTATGTAGATATATAATTAGGGATTAAATCGATCATTAATTGTTATATATATAGTTAACGATAAAGTGAAAGAGATAATTTGATTTTTTTTTATTGTTGGTCAAAATGCAGCATTAGTTTTAGTCTCTTAATTTTTAAATAATTACAAGCGTGTCATTATATTATATTATAGTTTGATTTTATTTACGTAATTTGCCTATAAGAATTTTAATTGTACATAAAAATGTAATTTACCTATAAGAATTTTAATTGTATAATAAAGATATATTAAATGCAACATACATCTCTCAAGTAGAATAGAAAAATAAGAAATACATAGATAGATAATTATTAATTTACTTACGAATGAATAAAACAAGAATGTAATTAATAATTTACCTATGAAGGAATACAACAAAAAAACTTTATAAAAAAAATAAAATACATATTGAGTCTGTAAATAATATCTTAGAATTTTGGTGGATAAAAATAATTTTCATTCCTAAAACAAATTTGAAAATATGAAATTTAGTTAGAATTATTTTATCACATAATTTTTAAAAAATAAATATACAATATTAATATCTAAATTTTGAAAATTACTCATCCATATATAAAAAGAGTATAAATGATATTAGAAAATTTAAAAAAATAATACAATAAGAAAACACAGTAAAAAATTTAATAATATAATAAATGAATTATTTTATATATTATTATTTCATATATTAACTTGCTATTATATATACATCTCGTTATTATTGTACAAAGTTAATCAAATTTACGTAAAAAGTCTCTTTCAAAAATGAATATTGGTTAATATTTCTCTCGATCTAACGAGTTGTAATTGGATTGGCTCATTGATTTGTCTGCATCGAAGCTCCATGCATGCACAGGGTTCTGTGCAAATGACCCACGACGCACTCACTACATCTTCCCAAACCATCGAGAATAATAATAATTAGGTAATAAATCTGGAAAGTTTTCCATTAAAATTGTCTGTCTCGAGCTCAGGTACGTACGTAGTGTGAGCTGAGGCTGAGTGGGAAAAAGAAAATTGTAGCTTTGTATGCAGCATGAGAATTCCAATTTCAATTCCACTCCACCATAAATGAAAGAATAATATGAAAACTCCATGAGCCTTGGAAACCGAGTTAGTGGACTTATTTGCATTCCCCACAAGCATGCCCTTCACCAGCTTGGACCAGCAATTCTATTCAACTCTTCACTGCCAGGTTTAATGGTTAAATTAAAGTTTAATGGTTAAATTAAGGTTTAATCGTTAAATTAAAGTTTAATGGTTAAATTAAAGTTTAATGGTTGTCATCGTATTAGAAATATATTTAAGTTTCAATATTCATTTTGGTGGCCTTTAAAATATGTGTTGAGTTATATTAATTGTCTTTTCATCAATTTACTCAATAATTTTCGTCAAAATTGAGGGAATAGTTATTTTTCTTTCGGCGAGAATATTTAATTATCTTAAGAGAAAGTTTGTTAATTACCTAGTACCATATTTAAAAAAAAAAAACTCTATAATTAATTTCATTAGAAAATATAGAAAAAATAAAAGAATCACGATTGGTACATATTTCAAAAATAATATTAAAACTTAAAGGAGAAATTTAAAATTTAAATAAAATTCTGAAACTACGTTAATTATTAACCATTAATTTAAATTCAGTCATAAAATAAAATAAATTAATTGTGGCACTCATATTCAATAAAAAAGCTACTCTCTTTCGTCTTTATATATGACCCATGATGTCCCCTCACCTCTCTACTCATCACTCTTTCTAGCTACTCCTTTTCTTGCTGCCCACTTACATTTTCTTTCTCCTCAATTATATCTCCTCTCAGTCATAATTTAACTAACCAACATCCACCATGATCCCCGGCTGCCACCACCGCCGCTCTGCCTCCTTAGTTTCCTGCAGTCATGAAGGTGGGAGCGGTGGTGGTTGGTGTCTGCAGCAGCGCGGTGGACGAGAAGGGGTTTGTTGTAACTACGGATGAAAAGTAACGACAAGGTAACATACAAAACAAGGCTCTGCAATTTCGCTCTCCTGAATTTCTAGCCCGACGTCACAAAGAGGCAGAGTCGGGAGAGCGACATTATTGCATTGCGGGGAATCGAGGGTAGCGGTCCGAATTTACCTTAACAACTTATTATTAGGTCTTATTTAATTTTCTTTCGTTTCTTACTTAACCTTGGCCTCTTAGTTCGATCTTCTTCTCTCTCTTTTTTTTTTTTTGCATGTTTAATTACATGGAACATGGGATGTAAGAGATGCATACGAGGTAGCAGCTAGCTAGATTGTTGAGGTGTCTGTTTTTTTTTTTTTTGGTAATATGCTGCTGGGCATGCATCACTTACACCTGTCATGTATTTTTTTTGTTTTTTGTGATCCAATGTCATGTATTTTGCTTTGTCACGAATGAATGGAAGTAAGAAAATAATGACTTTAGTTTCTGTAGAATCTCTCCTCTCGTATATGTGTCTTTAGCTTTGCACTTTAATTTTATTTTTTCCCTTTTTGTTTTTCTTGTCTCTTTGACTCCAGATGCTGATGATTTAAAGTAGAATCGATCTCATTTTTGCCAGAGCAATTGGCAAAGCAATCTTTAATTACTTGAAGAAGTTCATGCTTAATTATTGCAAATTAAAGGCTAATTAAATCTGTTTACCAGATGATAATTCCATCTAGCTACGGCTTGAATTGCTAAGCCAGAAGCGAATTTTTGTCCATTCCGAAAACAGAAAAGAGCATATTATGCATAAATAGGAAGAATCAAGGATTCCATAATAGCCGGAATAGAGTCACTCCTTATTTTCTATTTTCATTCACATGACCCACTTACATGTGCAAGTCCCGAACTTTTGTGCTAAATACGTGTACAATTCACACACTTAAATATAAATCTTATTTTCGATAAATTATGATAAATCACGTCGCCAATATATTAATGTAAAAAATAATCAAATACGAATCGCAAAAGTAAAACACAGGCAAAAAACACGAGAGATTTGTAGAGATCCAGCCAAATATGTCTACGTCATTAACTCCCGAGATATTTTATTCTAAGAATGAAAAGCACCATTGGTTACAATACAACTCTCTTTGCTCTCTACTCTCAGTTCTCGATCAGTACCTTTCACCTAGCTCACAATCTGTCCTTTGTATGAAAAACGTAAACAGATAGTGACCCAAAATTCACAACAACCCGACCGATTGAACAAGTGACATGGCGAATTATGTCCATGTTTGAACTTGATTGATGAATTCTTTGTCACTGAACTTGGAGTTCCCAAGCATTTGGATAGCAATTAGGCAACTACATACACATTGAGCTGCCCCTTGTATACTGAATACTGACCCAACCCAGCCCTGCCGGCCCAGTACGTTCCTCTTCAAAATTGGTTTGTCATTCCAACTATATCAGTTTATCTTTTGGCCATCATTCTGCCGAATCATCATCTCCATGAGATCTTCCAACAATAAAATCGCATCGTAGTTAATACTTACATCTCACTCCGATGATGGCTTTTCATATTGTTTTTTAGATTTATTGAATTTTTTTTGTACATATATTATAATTGGAACTGTTCATTCTCTAAATGATTATGTCAAAATTATCTCCATGACAAAAATAAACAAAAATGAAGGTAATTTAGTCATACATATTATCAATTAGTAAGTCCAATTTAAATTTTTTTTTTGTCAAAAAAACTCAATTTAATTAGTAAGTCCAATTTAGGTTTTAAAAAAAAGATCTATTACCTATTTCAAGTACAAATAAGTGTTTTTTTTGGCTAATTATTGATATTGAATATTTGAATGCTTGATTTAATTAAGTAAAAGTGTTTTTTTTATATGTATATTATTGCAATGGTGAAATTGAGTTAATTGGTTTTCTTGATTAATTAGCTAGTAGATGAACTCATAGTATTCTTGTTCTTAGTTTTTATTATTGTAGGATTTCTTATAATAATTTGTGTTATTTATATTTATTAATAAAATTTACTCATACTATCGAGTTTCTTTTATATAACAAATTAACATAACATCCTCAGACAAAAAAAATAACATACATGTTAAAAAAAAATTCAGGAGCCCCTCCGAGGTGGAGACATAAGGCGGCCGCTTTACCCGGCTACTCTTAGGGCGGCACTGAATTTAGCTCATCCGAAAATTGGGTTCTGGAGTCGTCGATGATAAAAATCTTAATTCTTAACAAAATCATTGATTTATTTTATACATATGAATGATTAAATGATGTTCAATCTTGTTGAATTTTTACGGGGATGATGTTAACATAATAATTTATAGAATAAATGGTTCCAATTATGAAGACAATTCAATAAATCGAAATGATAGTATGACGATGTAGCACCAAAGTGGGAAGCAGGTATTTTGCTTTTAATAATTCACATTATTACTGATGTCTACATATCAGAAAACAAAACAAATATTCATGTCACATATGTCTGTGTGCCTCACATAATGGAACACTTATAGCTGTAGGCTAGGGGATATGGATGAAGATGAAGAGGAATATCCGCTGAAGATTCTTCTTTACCGTCGCTGCTGCATTTTACCTCCCACGACACTTTCGAATAGCAAACACCAGTACAATAACTACACACACTAGAGCAGCTATAGCAATAGCAAGCACCAAAACAACAACGGCAACCACTAAAGCAACTATAGCTGAAAATGCAGAGAAACATTTCAATCAACTCAAATCTCCAATGGAACTGAAAATTGAAAGAAATTAAGACCCCATTTTCGATTTTCAGTTCTAGTTTTGACAGACAAAAAAAGAAACCTGGAAACTGGATACGCAATCTATTGTATACAAATATAGTAAATAACTGCCACAGATGTTGAGATTCTTGAACCTCTTGCGTCTTGACTTGGAGTTATCCATAATAAGCCCTGAACATTTTGGTTTAGACTTCAGACACGCTGGCCTGAATCATTTGAAGTACGTGAACCATCGGACGCATAAGCATTATCACAATACAAGTGCCCAATCGACCATGACCGATGGAGCCCTGCTTGCAAAATCTTCATGATATCTTCATACAAAGGGAATTTGACATCTACATAATCGGCCGGAGCAATCGAAATCAAAGAACATGTTTTTTCTTGCTCAAGATGAGCCACTAAGTATCCTTCATAAACAGCATAAACATAAGCCCCATTGTTTATTATGAAACAAGGAACCAGTCCAAAAGCTGAATTGCTTGCGTTTGTGGAGCAATTGACGTAGCCTGTATATATACGAGGGACGATGTGAGGCCCAATAAGGGAAGTCATTGCTCAGAAACTCCGCCAGTGATAGCAGAGATCCCGATAGCCGAAGGGAGGCTGCAGCATCCATTCGCGACGTTCACGTCAGTGACATGGATTGTATGTTCGCATGTTTGCAGTAGGGGAAGATGCCGATGACATTGTAATTTCCCATTTGTATTCCAATTATAGTTTCATAGGCCGGATTCCCACAGCCTACTGAATCGCAAACTTGCTCAAGAATTCTCGATTCGATTTCATTCATAGATTGATATATCAGCAAACAACAAAGAATCAATGACGCAGCAATAAATAAGTCCTTTCTTGACATGATTTTTTATGCACAAGAATTACTAACTGAAAGCCTCTTCTAGTAGCAACATCTTCATCAATATATATTTTTTTAATTTCTGTTCTTTTACTTTCTTCTATGTTTTGTTGCTAATTCAACTCATTAATCATCTATTAATTACTGGTTAAGGGCCCTAAGGGTTAACCTCCAGGCAGTTGCTTCCAACATATTCTATTTAGCGACGATCAAAGAACACCAAAGGGCAATTAATTGGTGAAGGAAGAATTAATCAAGTACATGCTGATATTGAATTAATACAAGATTTTCTTATGAATCATCTGGAATTATAATACAACCAAAAAAAAAAAAAAAGCATTTGAATTACATTCTTTTGGCCTCACATTATATATGGAGCTCTATGCAGATTCTTGGTGATTTATAATACTGAATAATTCTGACTCTGTACAGTTTTCTCCATGTTGGCAGCTGCATTTCGTCTTCCACGACACTTTCGAATACAAACCACCAATATAATGATTACAACTACGAGACCGATTACAGCTGAAAAAGCAGAGAAATTTCAAATTAATGAGTACCAATTTCGAAAATGGAATAAAAAATTTTCCGAAATAAAATAAATAAGATTGACAACAATGTATAGAAAATTACAAACCTCCTACAACGACTCCAGCAAGTAGTAAGTATGCTTGAGTTGTGGTTTCTTCGTTTGCTGCATAAAAACATCACCAAACATCAAAACAAAAATTTTAAAAATAAAAATGAAGAAGTGTTTGATTATGATTTATGAATGCTGACCTTTTTTACATTTATAGGTGACTGGCTTAGTATCTGATGATTGTACGAAACATTGTTTACCAGACAATATGCAATCTCTGCATTGAACCGACCACTCGACCGGAAACCCTGCTTGCAATAACTCCATGACAGCTCCATAAGAAGGGAATTTAAAGTTCAATTTGTAACGAAGATCCACCGGAGCCAATGCGACCACCGAGCATGACGTTGGGGGATAGAGATACGAGTATTCGCCGTCGTAAGAGGTGTAAATGTAAGTCCCGTTTCTTGTCAAGCACGGCACTGATGTAAAATTTGCAGCTTCCGGCAGGCCTGTGACGTTTCGTGAGCACTTGACGAATCGGAAACGGCTGCCAAATTTGGCGACATATCCTTTGAATCGAATATCTTCGACAAATCCATCCGTTGTTTCAACAGAGCCAGAAGGAAGGCTGCAGTTTGCATTGGCGCCGGCAAAGTTGACGTCAACCAAGCGAAGGATCTGATCAGAGTATGAAATGTTCTTGACGTAGAATTTTCCAGGGAAAATTTCTAGGATGGTTTTGTTGTTGATGCAGGAGAGTTGGTAATCGGGGTCTCCGCAGTTTGGTGGATCGTTTTTCAGGCGAAAAGGGTAGCTGATGTTTTGAATTTCTCCGCAAGATGATGAGGAAGAACAGGGTGCTCTGTTTTTTCGTGCTTCAATTGGAAACAGAGTTAGAAAAATGAGAACAGAGAAAAGAATGGCGGATGCAAGTTTTGATTCTATCATCTTCATTGAATCGCTGTGAGGTTGAGAATGGCTTGTAATTAATCAAAAGTTCGGAGCCCTGTGGCTTTATAATAAAGACTTCGGAAGGAGTCGGTAAAAATTTCATGGTCCATTTTTCTTTGGGATCCTGGGAATTTATGGCTCTGGGCGACTCTGTCTTTGTTGAAGATGACGTTAAGTTTCTGCAGTGAATGGTCACTTGGTCAGTTAGTCGACCAGTACTTGGACGCGCACGCGTTTTGTAGTCGGAAATTAGATTGAAGAGAGTCAAGGTTGGCGTCAAATGGAATGGACAGAGAAGGAAAGTTGAGTCAAGAGACATTGACCTCACACATTGTCCATGGGTGATGTGGACCATAGCTTACAAGAGGAGCTCCTTCGGTTGAGACTTACCGACCCCGCAGATCCTTTTCGATTAAAAGCTAAGTCTTTATTATAAAATACAAAGTTAACGGTTTTAATGGAAGCTCACCGACCATAATACTTACATTGGTAATGACCTAATACTTTGGTGACAATCCTAATACTTACTTTGGTGACGACCCTAAGCTCACCAACTCTAGGCACGAATTTAAAAATTAAAAATATAGTGGGCTAAAAAATTATATCTAATTAAATTAGAACTATCTAATATTTAATCCTTAACAACATTAATATTTATTCAAAACTTACTAATCATATTTTTTAAACTTTCTAGTCCCTAACCATTGTAATAATTAGTCAAACAATAAAATTGATCATTTTTCTTCAAAAATACTTTTAAATTTCAAATTTGAAAAAAAAAATTATTATAAGAATATATTAAGGATTATGAAAACATTACTCCTATTTATAGTATTTTTGTTCACATATTCATTTTAAAGAGTAACATGAGTATCTAATCTAATTTAAAGTAAGATAAGATAATTAAGAGCAAGAATTCTTCAAAAAATATTTTAAACTTTAATTTTTTTTTAAAAAAATTATCATATAATATTAAATAATTTAGTTAATTGTCAAGTGGGTTTAGTTCAGTTGGTTCTAGCGTTGACTTGTAGACAACTAGTCTCAAATTCAAACATCAATGACATATTGTATGGAAAACTAATTCTCCCTCCCATATGATAAAAAAAATTAGTTAATTGCTTATGATTTAAGGTTTAATTATTAGATTTTGTGCCCAAAATCCAATAATTAAACCCTAAGTTTTACGCTTTTCCACAACCACCTTACACCCTCCAAAAAACTTTATATATCCTACCGTTGAACCCCAGACAATACAGGCTTTATTACTCATTTCATAGAAAAAATTCAATTGTAATTAAATATAAAACTTATTATATGTATAATACAAAAAAATGGCCTAAGAGGCTAAAGAAGCCAAAGAGGACAAATACTAAAGGGTATATGGAGCAAAGAGGATCAAAGAAGACAATGCTTTTTTTTTTAATTTTTTGAAAGGACCTCTCAATACAAATAAATTGATAGAAAAGTTTTATGTGACGACCAGGAAAATCGAAAAAAGGTAAATTCGAAAATTGGAAACGGAAATGACGTTTTTGCCTTTATTATAAGTGCCCGAAAGTTGATCTTTTACTCAGGATACTTTTTGCACATTTGTTTAGAACCGTTGTGTAGGTCTCAAAGCACAGAGTTTGTAGACAGGTAGTATGTCAAACTCGGAGTACAAACAAGTTTGTTACGCGTCTGCAATGTTTAAGGGCATTTTGGTAGTTTGTGTTAGAAAGGGCATTTTGGTCTTTTACTATTTATGAGTCACCGGGTGCCTTATGGATTGGTGACACGTGTCGTAACCTAGACTGGATTGAAGGCATGGGACATGCAGTGCTATTCTCCTTCCTCGTGTATGTGTGTGTTGTTTGAACATAAATTAAAACCCAAAACTCAATTATTGTTCGATGTTGGTGATTCTAAGCGAGAGCTGAGAGGAAGTAAGAGGAAGACAGAGAAAATAACTAAGAGGAAACGAGTGAAGATGAATGAAAATAGAGGAAGAAAAACCCAAAACCCAGTAAACCCGAAAACCTCCTTGAATCCTCTGAATACGAATATGGATTTTGAACGTCTAATGAGTGAAATTGAGGTTAGAGTTGTGATCCTTGGCCCTTGACGAGCAGGATTGAGCTGGCAACGTATAGAATTGATGACAAGACCCCACCTGAATACATTCGAGCCCTACTCCCGTCTGACAAAAACCTTGTCAGACAAGGGATAACTATTAACCCCGCAGGTTCATGCCTCCGCCTCTCGAGCCTCGATTTCTTTGTAGTAGCCTTGGAGGGTTACAAAAACTAAGAAAACGTGTGAGTGGATAAAAAGAAATAGTTTAGAAAACATACTACGAAAATATTCTGCTTTTACCCTCTGTTTTTCCAAACCACACATGCATACAAAAACCATTTTAAAACTGTTTTACTTCGATTCAAACAAAACACATTCCATCACCTCGAAATACATGCAACAATTCTCAACTTGAAAGTAGCATTAAATTGTCTAAGACCTCGGTAAGTCGATATAACCATCACACAAGATCACAATCATTAACACAAAGTCAACACATCAATCATCATACCGATACACTTCTAGTAGGTACACCAACCAAGAATGGAGCCCAGCTCGACGTCCAAGTGGGGACCCGACTCAGGAAAGGAGCCCTGCTCGACGTCTGAATCTTGTCAGTCTCAGGAAAGAAACCCTACTCGACGTCCAAGACTTACCTACCAATAGGCATAACAACAACATATATCATACATCACAAGGCATCACAACACGCAATCAATTTATATCTAATATCACCATATAATTCACTTATACTCAACTCAAAATCACATTTGAAACGGTTATAGTTACAGAAACCTTGTAACACGCGCATTAAAATAATAATAAAATATTTGCAAATCACCAAAAATCCGATAATATTCCTAATCACTCCAATGTCACCAAAATCACATAAAAACACACTAAAATCAGGTAAGTATGCATGCATAAAATTTTAGGGAAAGAAAGTCCACTCACACACGGTTCGGATAACCGGATCCCGCTTCACACGTTTTTTCGTAACTTTCAATAATCTCAAAAACTGTCAAAAGTCACACCTAAGGGTCACAAATAATCTCAAATAACTCATATTTTAACCCCATAATTTTTCGGGATTTTTGAACGTATCTAAAACGAACCTTAGACATTCGGACACCCAAAACTACACTGAAACGATGTTCGATTGACTCGAAATCTGTGCCAAAATGTCCGTATCATTGAAAAGATGAAAAAATGTGTTGATCGTGGCCACAAAATTTAAGCCACACGATGCTAGAAGTGGTTGTGTGTGGGATTCACGCACAGTGCTAGGGATTCAGACACTATTCATCGTCTCTCTTACCCGTTTCCTCTTTAATTCGTGCAACGCCCCAAAAATTCGAAGGATGTAAATTTGTAAAATAATAAATGAAATGACTTTTTTACCCTTATGAATAGTATGGTCAAATTATTTACTTTTTTCTTGGCAGGTCGAACGGATGTTGATCGATGACTGTGACATAGTTCGGGACGTCACGAGTCCATAGACAGGTGGCACGTCCGATTCCGACAATCAGGGAAGAAGTTATGACGTTCGGAAGTTCAAGGGCATTTCCGTAATTAAGTCGAGAAGGGGAAATTGTTGACTTTTCAAACGACATGGATTTTTCACGTGATTCGAAGACCGTTAGGAAGGTCTCAATGTCCTGAGCCCATAGACAGGCGGGACGCTGAAAACGGACCTCGGACGGATGAGTTACGGTTCTAGAACGAGAAGGGCACTTTGGTAATTTTGTGAAGGAGGGCAAAATGGTAATTTTCCAAGGCTGCAGTTTGAAACAACCGTGAGTGGGACTTATTGTTTAACAGAGTAAGTGACTTTAGGGGAATTGTTTAACATTTTGAGTGACAATTGTCACTGAGAGAGGCTAATTGTGACAGTTTTAAAGTAGTGGAAGCACATTTAGGTGGGTTTGTAACAGGGAACAGAGCACGGGGGGTACTATTTTTGAGTTGGGCTGTTTGCAGGAAACACAGTCACAGAAAGACTAAGAAATTCCCACGAGCTGTTGGGTTGGCCGGGTTTGAAAACAGAGAGATTAGGAGTGTGAGAGGTCATTTGGAAAAGAGAGAAACTGAGAACCAGAGAGAAAAACCCAATTTGGAAAAACTGAAAATTTGGAGGGAAATTCGAAGTTTAATCTATGAGTTGAGATGAGCCAAACAGAGATTAAAAATAGTCTTCTGGACTCATTTAGACTTCAACTGTACAAACATTGAAGGAAATCGATCGCGGTTTGGCCAAGAACAGAAGTTCCAATTTCTGGAAAATTTCAAGGTTGAGGACGACTATTTCCAAGTAAGAATTTGTGAAATTGGTTACGGTTTAATGTTTGTTTAGATCTTACGAAGCTTTTATGTCAATTAATTAGAAAACCAAGTTGGTTTGAGTGAGTTTCGAAAGTTGATCCGTTTGTTTGATCATGTGTGAAATGATCGATTTAGGACTTGATGCAGGAAATTAATAAGGGAGAACCTAAATTAACACTTAATGGAAGGATTTCGGTGGAAAAAGTGAAGGAATTGAGCTGGAATTGTTAGATATTTAACCGGGTCGAGTCGCGGGTCTATAACCCGTTTAGCAGGGTTTCGGGTGAAGAAGACGACATTGTAGCTACAGTGCAGGGCGCGTGGTTTTCACGCGCAGCCACTTTGGACGACGCATAAGGGCGCATGAGGCCACATATCCGGTCACAGTCAACAGGTGATTTTATCCTTTCAGTGTAACAGACATTTTGAGTTAAATTTCGAGTCGATCGGACGTCGTACGGGATAGTTTGGAGAGTTCGAAAGTTTAGGGTTTTAATTAAATTACATTGAAAATCCTGAAAAATTAGGGGAATTAATGTAAGCTTAATGGAAGTGTTTGTGACCCAATTTGTGATCTTTGACAGGCCAGAACATTCCCGAGGCAACCGAGGAGCGCACGGGACGCGATTGACGCGTTCGAATTCGTGAGTAGACTTTTGATTTCTAACCGAGCATGCATAACTATTTTTACTCACTTGTTTTATGTTTCTATATATGATTTTATGATTATATTTATGATATTTCTGCTTTACGTGAATGCACGCTTTTCGATGTGAAATATCGTATTTTTACCTATTTCGAGACTATGGGTTCTTCGATACTTTGATGATGGTTTGATGAGTGATTTTATACAATTTGTGCATATGACATTCTAATTAGGGGTGTCAATGGGTCGTGTCGTGTCATGAATTCTATTTTACCCATTTATACCCAACCTGAATCCAACCCGTTTAATAATCGTGTCAAGAATGTCCAACCCAAACTCGACCTGTTAATGACCCGTGTAACCCGTTTAACCCATTTAATAAACATGTCATACTCAAAACCCAATTAACCTATAGCCCGTTTGACCCGTTTAACATGTTTAACCTATTTAAAT
The DNA here is from genome assembly GCA_032719365.1 of Prinsepia uniflora. Lineage (NCBI taxonomy): Eukaryota > Viridiplantae > Streptophyta > Magnoliopsida > Rosales > Rosaceae > Prinsepia > Prinsepia uniflora. The sequence goes on from CM064871.1 coordinate 73,972,415, forward strand.
TATAAAATTTAATAGATATGTACGTAGATATATGGGTTAGTAATGACATGTTTATTAAATGAGTCAATATATAAGCCAATATACAGGTTAACTTGTTAACCCGAAATCTACCAATTTATTAAACGGGTTAATAGGTCTTTATACGGGTTAACAGGTTGACCCGAAACCCACCCGTTTAATAAACGGGTCATAACGGGTTGACCCAAAAATGACCCGAAATTTTAATCGTGCGGGTTGGCCCGGATAACTTTCGTGCGGGTTTCGAGTCGTGTCAAAAATTGCCACCCTTAATTCTAATGATGATTTGATTATGAGTTGTGAGTAAGATTCGGGATTTGAACGTGAAATTCGGACATAAGTCCTGTTTTGATAAAATGTGATTTCGAATTGGTTTGGAAATTAGATCACGATTGATCCTGAATTTGTTATGATTTACACATGATTTTGGATTTAAAGACTCGGTACGATTGCTGGATTTAGTTTTGGGTTTAAAGACCCGGTTAATTGATGACGGGGGCGGGCCCGGATTGGGTTTAAAGACCCGGATTGAGTTTAAAGACTCGAGAGTTTAAAGACTCGATTACTGTGATGTCCCCCGAGGCCTGGATTGTGTTTTGAGTTTAAAAACTCGTTGATATCCCGAGAAGGCCTGATATATGAGTTTAAAGACTCGGATAGATCCAGCAGTTTGATTTGTTGATGTTACATTCGGTTTTACATGGTTTTATAATTATCTACTGTAACGGTTTTCATACGGTTTATATGAGTGATTTCCGGTTACTTAGTTATGCATGCGTGTTTTGAAACTGGAGGGTGAACCCTGATTTCATTAAACTGTTTTCCATAACCGTTTATTTTAGTCCACTCACACTTTTATGTTTTAATACCCTCCAGGTTGTGGTACAAGTTTTGGGGGCTAACGCCGAGGAAGAGGCAGAGGCAAAGACATAAAGTTTTCCCATTACGGTGTAGTTAGTTCGCAGAGTAGGGTTTTATCCTTATCTTGTTTGTAATTATGCTCTGTGAAACTGTGGACTTGTTGTTCAGTTGGTTGTATCGTTTAACCTCCCTGGTTTGACAGTACTTGTAGTGTATTGTTGTGTGGTTTTTTCGGTTGGTTGTGTGCAATTGTCAGACGGGAGCAGTATTCTCCCCGGTTATCGAGGTAGTAATCAGGGCGGGTCTTGTCAATTCGGGTCGCCTGACTCAACCTTTTCTCATCCAAAATTCACTATTTTTCAATCCCGTTTTAACCAAAATCTTTTAAACTAGACTAAGAAGGAATCTATAACAACAAAACACAGAAAAACTTACTAAGATTAATTGCCCAAATCCAACCAGTTTCGGCCAAGACTGTTTCTCGGTTCCTGCACAGTTTCGATGCCCAAAGCATCGTAACAGGTATCGGTTGAGGTCGTAAGAGCTTGGAAGGAAGCTTTGCATGCTCAGTTCAAGTTCCCATGCCCAGAAACACAATGGTGCAACCTCCAACCCAAAAACTCCTTCTTGGGTCATCACCTCTCACATTCTCACAGTCTGATTCAACACACTCATTCCTTCTCTTTTCTCATTTTCTCTCTGTTTCTCTCTTTTATGATCTCTCACAGTTCAACTCTCTTTCCCCTTTCATCGATCATTTCAACCGCACTACTCAAAAACACAACACACACACCATTTCACACAAATAACAAGGACAATGACACATAAATATAAGGGATACGTACACTTGTCCCCATCAAATTGAACTACAAAAAAAAATCTCACAAAAGGAAATGACTAAAATACCCTTCGTAGTAAAATTACCATAGTGCCCCTACGTAATCTAGACTGGGATCGAAACCATCCAAACTTTCTTTCGAGCATACCGCTTGCTGACACACTCAAGAGACTAAGACCTTCCTAACGGAGCTTTCAAAATTTCTAAAATCCGTCCCGATCAAAAAATCAACATTTTACCTTGGTAAGTCAAAGCCAACACTTTAACTTTGACCCAAAAGTCAACCTTTGACTCTCAGGGGTAAAATGGTTAATTCATCTAACTTTTCCTATTTTACCCTTCTTGAACGTCCGAGTTGTTACAATTGGACTTAGGATGGCTGGAATTGAATGATGGAAACCTTGGTGATAAACGCTCAAACTACGTATTAAATTAAACACATAATTTGAGTAGTATGCAATTTAAACATTTTTTGCATAGATGTAGTATTGGTAAATAGGGATCGTTCTTAACCGGGGAAATTAGGAAACATTAATAATGTGTTAGTGAGAAAGAATAATTAATAAAATAATAAATGAATTAAAAAATTAAAAAATAAATAAATTAGAGAATTAAAGAATAAATGAATTAAAGAATTAAAGAATAAAGAATAAAGAATAAAGAATAAAGAATAAAGAATAAAGAATCAAAGAATAAAGAATTAAAAAGGAGGTTTGAAAAGATTTGTAATCTAAACTATATTTTAACTAATACTTAAATTAATAATTAACAATTACAATAATTAAACTACTCCGAAAATAGACTTCTTCCAAACACAATTTTTACCAACACTTTCCATTTTGCTCATATTGAACCAATCACGAAATTCTACCTTCATTATCTCAAGTACATGCATACGTTTTTCATTATTATAAATGCATCAACCATTAATGTACGTCAAACATTAATATGCATCAAACACTTACAACATGATACATCTTGTGATTAAATGCACCGACAACGGCCGACATTAAAATCTCTTCAATCAAATGCTAAGTGCACCGATAACGGCCGACACTTAGCATCAAATTGAAGTATGAAACACTAGAACTTATGAAATAAATGAAATTTAGAAAGTAAAACACATGGAGATTGTATTCATATTTTCAAGTATTTAGAAGGCATAAAATTGTATCTAAAAGAGAAGTCAAAGAAGTTAAAAGAAAAACCTAAGAACAAAGATTAAAAGAAAACATAAGAATAAAATGAAAAGAAGTTACAAATGGTCCCAAAAAATAAATCTATAAAGAGAGAAAAAGATGAACTAAATATGAAACTAACAAAGAGAAAAATGAACTAACAAAAGGGAATAGTGGGGAAAAATTGGGGCAAAATTGGGAACCAAGATTACATGAAATGGCCTCCCTATTTATAGAGAGAGTGCCAAAATCCAAATAAAAAATAATAAAATAATGAAATGATGAACAATGATGGTTAATGATATTTTTTGCTGATCTTGGGCTGAAAAGTCACTGATTTTCTGTGCAAAATAGGGTAGTTTGGAGCAGGTTGGAGTGGGTTGTTGCGGACTGGGCTGTACAGGTGCAGGAAATGCGATGTGCAGGGTTGGTGAGGCATGGGCTAGATTGCAGGCCTTGCAACCAGCTGGGCATGCGTTGCAGCGTAGTGAGGTATGGCCAAAGTGGAGTTCATCTCTTCAGGAAGCGAGCGCTGAGGGATGGCTTTGATATCGGTAGACACTGGCCGACGTCGACAGATCCTTATGGGACACACATGCTGAAGACGGGTCTCAGGATTGTTTGATTCGGAAATGACCAACTCGATGAGACCCGCTGGGGGATCTAGGACCAGCCGTGTGGTGTCTTGGGCCCGCTGGGGCATTGCTGTTCGACAGGGATCCTGTAAAAACTAGACACCGGTGTGGTGCCAGCCAAAGGGGCTCCGATGCCCAAGTTAGTATATGGGTGCTGAGGGGCAAGTAAATACAGTGCTCTGGATCGGTTCTGAGTGTCTTACCTTTGTGAAGGGTTTCGAGGTATTTATAGTAGCCATAACTGCGGTAGGTGGGCTACTGTTGCGGGGGCAGGTTGTGCTTTGTGGCTGAGAGTTGCCTAACAAGCCCTGGACATCTGGAGGAGGCGCCAGCTGGAGTCCCAACCTGCCTCCGTCAGGGAGTTGGTATGGCAAAGTTGGTTAGGTGACTGTCGCGGCCAGTTGGCGTCTGTACCATGTCAGGTACTGAATGACAGGCTTGCAGGTCAGTGCCAATCGGCGGGCCACGGTGGGGTGCCGATCGGAGAATCGGTGGGTGTCCTTCCTATCCTGGCGGGTCCTGTGCTTAGGTGGTCGGTCGATATGGTATCAACATAAGTCCCCTAAATCTTTGACTGAGGTGGATTTCCTCGGTCGAGGACTTGTGATGACGGCCAGTGCCTGTCGACCGACCAGGGCGGTGCGCCCTGTCCCCTAGTAGCCCCCCAAGTCATGGATCGAGGAGGTGCACCATATTTTCGAAGTGAAAGCAATCCCCGGTGCCGAGTCCTGTAAGCTGCCCTCCGTGATGACCGGAAGGTCGTGGAGAGGCGGCCGAGGGGGATGGTGGGGACCCGTCGGTTGCCTTGCGCTTGCTGACGGAGAGACGAAGCATGCCGTCGAGGGTGATGCCGAGAGGCGCCGGTCGGCATGTTGTAGTGATGTATACTGGTAGGAATGTACGTAGGTGAGAATGTATGATACCGATGGCATACAGTACAAGGTCGTATCCGTATCCGAAAGGTGGCCGTATCGGCCCGGTGACCATCAGATCGGAAGCGCATATCTCAAGGCGGGCTAGAGGCCTATAAAAGGGGGTGGAAGCTTTTGTCTTTTTCACTTTTTACTCAGATCATTCGTGAGATAACTGAAAGTGCCGATTGAATTGGAGCCTATCGAGAGGAAAGGAAAAGCGCGTGAAACCAGTTCCGTCGAACCAGTATATCACAGGTATTCCTCTGCTGAATCGCACCTCATCTAAGTATGTGTTCCATAGCGTAGGCTCTTAGTCACAGCTTCTTTGTTTTGGTAATTTGTAGATGTCAGAGTCAGAGTCAAACAGTGGATCTGGGGTTAGGTCCCCTCAAGCTTTTGGCGGGAAAACACCGTCTTGTTCGGCAAGCGACGTGCCGAGCGGGCGCAGTGGTTCAACGTCCACTAGTGGGTCCACAACCAGTAGGTCGTCGTCATCCAGCAGCGGTGACAGCCTAGATGAGGCTCTCAGGTTGTCGAGGAAAGAGGTGCGGCAACAGGGCGGATGCAGCACATCGGGTGCCGACCGGCCTGCTGAAAGAGGGATGTCATCCCGAACCCCACCAGTCGTCGTGGTCGGCTCAGACGTTGAAGATAGCAGGATGGAGACGAGCTTACTGATGGAACTAGATGCCAATGGCCTGGTGAAGGTGGAGTACGTCGTGGATTACGAGGTGAACACCATTCGGCAGTCCGACCTGGACAGGTTCCGGGAGCTGTACAATGTGCTGGCGGAGGTCAAGATGAGCGTAACGCGGCATAGCGATAGGCCGAGTGATCCGCCAAAGGGGTCGACGTTATTCTATGTTGACTGCTTTGAGCACGGAGTGAGGCTGCCTCTGCACCCGTGGCTCCAGGACATGATGGCGAGGGCGAACCTAGCCATGGGGCAGCTGAATACAAACGTCTGGATCATCCTGATCAGCCTATACACGGCCTTCTGACTGGCAGGACTGCCGAAGCCGACCTGGGGGCAGCTGTGCGCTTTGTACCGTTTCAAGAGGCAGACTTGTGGGTTGGGTTGGTACCAGATGGAGTGCCTGCACAAGAGTGCCCAGGGTGCGTTCATCACCGGCGTGCCGACATCGCAGAAGAGTTGGAGACACCGTTTCTGTTGGGTGTCCAGGCCGTGGGAGGGGGATGTCAGCAGGGTCCGGTCGAGGATTCCCAGTCACTTCCAGTCCGGAGGTTGTCTGTCTTCCGTTCGACCGGTGGCCATAGCGTGGTACTTGGGCTGCCGAGACGGGGTCTGATGGTGTGTGTTGTGTTGCAGGTCTGTCGAAGGCCACAATGACAGTAGGAGATTGGGAAGCTTGTAACTTGGTGCGGGAAAAGCTATCCGACCTGGAACGTAGCCGCTGCGTCTTGAAGCTGCCGTCGAACCTTCTTGCCGTGGGACTAATCTCGCCGCCCGGTAAGTGTAGTACGTTATGCATTGTGGTGTAGGGATGCCGAGAGACTAACAGTTTGCTTTGCAGTGCATCCCCAAGTTGAACAAGCCGCCCAAAAGAAGATGAACGAAGCAGTGGCGAAGCATGGCTAGGCAACCGATGGCAAGGGCAAGGAGCTGGAGGTGACCCCCCAATAGCCGCGGAGGTAGAAGACCGTGGCGGTGAAGCCGAAGGGAGTTGGACGAGAGGAGCCCCCCTAGGGTCGATTTCGGGTGTCCGAACAGACGGGCTACCAAAGCCGACCAGGCCCGAAGCTAGGCAGGGTGCTGAGGTGAAGAGTCCGGTGCTCGGACTGAAGCGGCCCCTCATCGGCAGGCTGGACCAACAGGGGTGTCGGCAGGTGAAAGTTTTGATCGCTGGCGCAAGAGAGAGGTGGCCCTCAAGGCCCCAGAGGTATCGAAGGAGCCGAAGGAGAGGACGACGGAAGGCAGGGTGGAGATGCCTCCGCCTGCTAAGAAGAGGGGGCCGGTCAGCGCTCCGAGCATTGCTACCGTATTTGCCTAGCCCGTG